>BROG01000316.1:0-177500 GCA_030159075.1 Atrina japonica | reverse complement strand
GAAAGATGTGTATATTTGTATATAGGAAATGTGCCAACATTGAAAATCTCCAGATTCCGTTTTTCCTTTCCTAGTGCTTTGAAATCGTCTAACTAAAATCACCATGAACAGACATGAAAGAAAATTTTGTCATACAATGGCCAACCTAAGATCTCCATGGAAATGAGTATATAATGAATTTATATACAAATGACATTCCAGTTTCATTTTGAAATCCGCTAAGGGAATAAAAAAATGTAAATAAGTTGTTCTGTGTAGACCTACACTTAGGTAAAATCAGTGGTGTACATATGGTTGTCTTCATTCTTGACTGCTTACAGTATTTTAATTAACATTCAAATTGTACCTTGTCAAAATTGTATGTACTTCATTTACAGAATTCTGCCCGGCCGCTTTCAGTTTGTCAACACATAGGTTGGTTTGCTGGTCAACCATGTATTTTTTTATCGGTAATTTCGTTGGTGAATTAGATATTTCCCACATTGCTCTTCAAAATATCTACGTCATTGTTTAAACTTATGTCAGTATTTTTTTCCTGATAAAATCCAGAAAAAGTGAACATGTTTTCTTCCAATCCTGTAAGATTTCTTGAGAACTTGAAACTTTAGAGATTAAAACTATGATTGAAAAACTTGTTTTTCAAAATCTTTTATTCAGAGATCAAAGGTCAAGATGCATATTGATTTTTATGTATCTGTATTGTTGCCTTTCAGTCTTTTCAAAACATTTTGGTTTTCCTTACTCAAATTTCAACCAAATCTGGCATGTTGCGTTATGACAATTTTGCCAGAGTTATGGGACTTTAAGTTCTCCATGAATTACTGAAAATTCAGAGGAATAGTGTTTCTTTATGATATCTTGTTGTTTTTTTTTATTGTGTTTTTTTTTTTTGTCTTGCCAAGAATTGTTCACCTAGGCCCCCATAGAACTGCCCTGAGCTATAAAGATGAATTGTCACAAATTTTGACCAATGCCAGTGGAGTGGGAGTGTCTTTTATGCACCACACCTACATTGATATGGGACCTCAGTTTTAAATTGTATTTAAAACAACAAAGACTTGAGACTCCCTCCTCATGCCAATTGTGAGGCAATGAAACGAATATGTACAGTAAAATTTGTATATAAAGACACCTTAACATACACAACAAAAGCGATCTTTATAGGGAGGTGGTCTTTATACACAGGTGGTCACTAAAGCAGGTTTTACTGTACATGTATATCTAATCACAGTACAGTGGAACCTGTCTTGAGAGACCACCACATCTGATACAAAAATGTGGTCTCTCAATACAGGTGGCCTCTTGAAGGCTTTGTTAACAGGATTTTGTAACCATGTGGTTTTCAAATTGTGGCCTCAGGAGACAGGTGATCTTTTATAAGAATGTTCTCAATTTCAATTTCGCTGTTTAGATGTACAGTAGATTGATAAGTTGCTGATAAGAATCAGATGCTGTTGTTCGTGAATTGTAAATCATACCTGTATGTCATTGTAATCCATAATTTAATTTACAGACAAATTACAAATGTAGTTTTCACTGAGAGCATCTCTGCCATCTTGTATTTTCACTCTGTGCACTATATTTTCATGCTGTGGTGAGATACCACCCTATATTTTCATACTGTGGTGATATACCCTATATTTTCATCCTGTGCTGAGATGCCACCCTATATTTTCACTTCGTGCTGAGATGCCACACTATATTTTCACTTCGTGCTAAGATGCCACACTATATTTTCATGCTGTGGTGAGATGCCACACTATATTTCCATGCTTTGGTGAGATGCCACACTATATTTTCATGCTGTGGTGAGATGCCACACTATATTTTCATGCTGTGGTAAGATGCCACATTATATTTTCATGCTGTGGTAAGATGCCACACTATATTTTCATGCTTTGGTGAGATGCCACACTATATTTTCATGCTGTGGTGAGATGCCACACTATATTTTCATGCTGTGGTGAGCAGTATTTTCACTCTGTTCTAAGAATCTACCCTATATTTTCACCCTGTGGTGATATGTCACCTAATATTTTCACTCTGTGGTGAGATGTCATCTTATATTTTCTCCCAGTGGTAAGATGCTACCCTGTGGTGAGGTGCCACCTTATATCTTTACCCTGTGGTGATCCCTGAGTTTGTTGTGTTGATGTTTTGTTTATGGTAATGACCTCAGAATTGTTTATCCTCTTGGCTACAAAATCTTTCTTTTAAATAATTACCCTTCATAAGTCCATCTGACATTTGACAACTTGAGAAAGGTGAGGTCCAGTAACATGAAAATATGCACTTGCTTTCTTGTCCTTGTATAGGGTAGAAACAAAACTGGGGGAAAATACTGAAATCTCAAAAACAAAATTATGACAACTTAATTTACATTATAATATAGGCCTATAACATGTGCATAAAACTTAAATCTTCTTGATAGATATTTTTTATCTTTGAACAAAGACATCATTTTTAGACGGAAAAAAAACAGGGAAAATTGCACAATCTGAAACAAAATTTCAGAAATCATTTGATCTTTTAATATATTCATACACACACAACTAGAATCATCTTTATAAATAGTGTTTTATCCAATACCAAAGTTTACAAGTTTAGACAAAAAGTATTTGTCTAAGACTCAACTTGAAACTGTCATTTAAATAAAATTTGACGACATTCTGGGCCAAATTGAGACGGTCACTTATACAAGATGTTTTGACACCGTGACCTTTAAGTTTTGTGTTTTTTGTTGATGTAAAAGACATCTTTTTTACTCTGAAACTATAGAGCCAATTCTTCGTATTGAAGCTGTTGTATTGATTGAAATTATCTATGGAGTACCGTACATGTAACAATACATTTGCCATGATTTGAAATCAGTACCCTTGTTTATTATTACAAGAATTGTTGCAGAAATTTGGTAAATAAAACACAGACAAAGAAATGTTGTATTATTTTTCAAATTAAAACAAAAGGTTTTAAAAAGCTTGATAGGGCCTGTTTACCTATACTAACAAGGGGATACATGTATTTTTTTTTTAATTTCTTTGTTTTGTTTCTCTTCAATACAAAAATGTAACAATTTTTAAAGAATAAGTATATTTTTTTTCAAAAGAATGTCTTTTTTTCACAAAATGTATATATAATTTTTGCTCCCCTGTATCGTAAACAATAGATTATGTTTGTACAAGCTGAACTTGTCAACACTGATTGTTATCATCTTTCATCGATTGTCACAAACGTGAATACAAATCAGGAATCTTTTTAGTTAAATTGAAACGGTGATCTTATTCGGGTACTGCTTACCCAGTCAATATGATGACTAAATCGGTTCTTTTATTCAACGAAATTCTATACGTGTGATTTTAATGTTTGATATCATTATAACGTCTATGACTTAAAGTCAGGTGTTTCCTCATCCACAAAAATTATTTCAAGAGATAATGTTCAAGGGGCATGATTTTAGAGAAAAACGTCTTGTTTATGAAACATCAAAACAATGGTGAGAAAAAAATTAAACTCGGGCGCTTACAACATCCGAAACAAAAGTAGTGTGGGTTCAGATATGAAGTTGTTCGGGTACAAATGTGGATCTAGATGATGTTTGACAGGTACCCTGTATATCAGTGAAATTGATTGTGCTTGTTTATAAAAATAAACATTCAGGAATGCTTTGATATAAATCTGAATTTAGGAAACATATTACTTAAGCGACATATGGATAAGAATATTACTTAGGACAACGATGCTGGCATTACAAGTTTAGTATCCACATGATTTTGGTGTTTTAACTGGACTTCCTGGATTTTTTTTATTATTTGGATAAGATTAATGCATTGAGGTAAATTCATTTATTTGATTTTAAAATTGCTGATATATTTTATTTTTATATACATGTACATGTACATTGTACATGCCATGATATAGACATTTGTTTTACGTAATTTACAGTTGTATAACATAAACGACAGTAAAGGGTTTAATTTCTCTTGTCCAAAACATTTTATAAAACACTTCTACTCCATGAATATTTTTACATATTTGCATCATTATTGTGTCAGGACTTTGTAGGTCCCCAGCCCGTGGGCACCCTGCTCTCTGATGGACAGTAGAGTTGGTTTTGAATCATCCACTGTTTTAGGCCCCCCCAAAAAAAATATACAACATAAAATCATGACTATATAGGTATACATATACAGTGGGAACCGTATTGAGGTGTCAGCTGTAGTTACAATGCCACAAATTTTGACCTGTGTTTTGGACATATGTCGGTGCAATGCAGACTCTATAAATAAAACATATACATGTACATGTAGTATGTCATGTCATCAGTTATATGAGACCCTGGGTTTAACTCTTAACCACAAATCTCAATGAATAAACTGTGTAAAAAAATAAAGGACTCTTCTGTAAGTAAATGATTTAGACCAGTCCAAATGTATGTTTAGGGGTGAATGGGTAAATGACATTAATGTATTAGTGTGATCCTTTTTCTTTTAAATTTAATTTTACTTCCTGCCAAGAATTTTTATCCGGCCATAAGGTTAAGTGCCACAAATTATGACCTGTGTTATCAGTTAGGGTTCTTTTACGTGTCACACCTGCCGTGACACAGAACCTCAGTTTCATTGTCTCATCCAAAAGAGCCGCGACTCTCATTTCTTATACTGAGCGCTTGGTAAAGGAACACATTCTCTCTTTTTTGAAGTCTTTTAAAGTATGATTGTTAATGGGAATCAAACCTAGGACCCTCTAATTGCCAGTTGAATGCTCTACAAAAAGATGACCACAATGCATGATCTGACTGGTGTTTGATTCCAGAACCACCTCCACTACAACACTATCCAACACTAGGTCTGAAGATCACATGACTTCCTCCACTACAACACTATCACCATATCTCTGAGTGGTAGATCTGAAGATCACATGACTTCCTCCACTACAACACTATCACCATATCTCTGTGAGTGGTAGATCTGAAGATCACATGACTTCCTCCACTACAACACTATCACCATATCTCTGTGAGTGGTAGATCTGAATATCACATGACTTCCTCCAACTCCAACACTATCACCATATATCTGTGAGTGGTAGATCTGAAGATCACATGACTTCCTCCACTACAACACTATAACCATATCTCTGTGAGTGGTAGATCTGAAGATCACATGACTTCCTCCAACTCCAACAATATCCAACACTATAACCATATCTCTGTGAGTAGTACATGTAGATCTGAAGATCACATGACTTCCTCCACTACAACACTATAACCATATCTCTGTGAGTGGTAGATCTGAAGATCACATGACTTTCTCCACTACAACACTATAACCATATCTCTGTGAGTGGTAGGTCTGATCTGAAGATCACATGACCTCCTAAAAATGATAGTTAAGGCAGGTTGTCAGTTCAGATAAGGTTCTGTTTGTAATAAATGAATGGTATCCCAATGCAAGACTGAAAATATATTTGTAATGGAACTCAATCAGCCTTCTTCAAGAATGACCTGACAGTATCATACCAGTAACAGGTGGTTCAGACAGTTCTCTGTCTGGAACCACCTCACCAGCAATGTCAACCTGACCAAGACCACAGATCTCAACATTTTGACAATAATCATTATATTTCCCAAGCCTTACAGATAATACCCTCTGAACTGGTGAAAACATTAATATGGTCATGTGAGTATGTATTTATATATATATGATGAGGTACATGAGGATTGTTGCCAAGTGTATTGTTGCTACATTTTGATATGTAGCTAATCAGTAATTATCCTTTTGAGTCTCTCTCTCTCTCTCTCTCTCTCTCTCTCTCTCTCTCTCTCTCTCTCTCTCTCTCTCTCTCTCTCTCTCTCCCTCTCTCTCTCTCTCTCTCTCTCTCTCTCTCTCTCTCTCTCTCTCTCTCTCTCTCTCTCTCTCTCTCTCTCTCTCTCTCTCTCTCAGAGACAGCATTACAAATTTTAAATTTGTATAGATATTGAAGTGACCTTAATTCATTATCTGATCTTTGTATATAATCTATTTTTAAAATCTTGAAATAGCAATAAAACCCGGCTGTGGTCAGTCAAATTACAAGACAAGACCAGATAGACATGTCCATTGTTGATTTTAACTAGGACTTAAAGGATGACCATTGTATGTGTGTGGTTTGGTCATCCAGTAACATCAACAAAATGTCACTCATGTAGTAATTAAAACCAAGGATACAATTTGAATCACCATGGCAACGAAACTTATAATATACCTAGTGTATATAATTTGTAGCTTTCTCTTGGTTCTAATTGCTGAAAATTATAGTGTTAGTTTGAAAGCATCCATAACCAAAGATTTTCCATTTTATAGGACATTTTAGTGCCATTTTATGAATAGAGGTACAGGCTTGGAGTAGATAAAATGTAGACAGTCACGGATGCTTCATTATTAAACCCTCCAGATATGCCAGTTGAGTTTAGGAGATGTCCAGTCATCAAAATTCTCTGAATACATTCCAATAGTGTCCAGATGAAAAAGATGGCATAGAATTACATAGTTAGACCTCTGTAATGTTCAGTAGAGTGGGTCTAGACTTACATGTACCTAGACCTCAGTTATTTCATTAATCCCTGAAAAAAAATGGATTCTTCTGTAAATCAATGACTTAGGCCAGTCCAAAAGTGTCTTAAGGTGTGAATGAGTTATATATTTATATCATGTTGAAAACCTCATAATATACATGTAATTCAATTAGTCGATTGAATGTTTGGCATTGGTACCTTGATAGTAAGGGAGAGAACTGATGATGTCTGGTTCACAATATCACTTAACTCATTCACCCCTAGAGACACATTTGGACTGGTCTAATCACTGATCTACAGAAGATTCCATTGTTTTTCAGGGGATGCTGATTAAGTTCATTATATATTTTTTGAAATTAACCTGATCAGTTTAAGGAAAGAAAGGTACATGTATGTACATATACATTTTAAAGGGTGAATGTCAGTTTTGATTACATGTACAATTGTTCCCAAAAATGTCCTTCTCTATTCATTGGCAGTTCTGTAGGCCTACATGCGTATATTGAATAACAAATAAGTTTCCCTGTACGTACAATGTATTTATTTTTAGCATTTTTTTCAACCCAGATTTTATCCAATAATTAGTTTATACACAAAGGAAGTCAGTTGTAAATTTTATACATATTAATCTATGGAACAAAATAATTAAACATGCATACAAGTCAATGTATATATTACATTGTATCTATAAAAAAATAATTATTTACTTATCAAAATTGACAAACATATTTATCATCTTTTTGATAGCATCTATCAGTTTATGTGATAATAACTAAACCTGTTTCCTCTTACATGTTTTCTTTGAAATTGAAAAATGAAAAACCCAGGTAATTAGATCGAATCACTGTGACATATTACCTTAGGGGACGAGAGAACAATACTAGATACCGGACTGACCATGGGATATCATTTGTAAAAGTGTCTTTTTTATTCTCTTCATTATTTCATTGTAGAATAACTGATAGATATTAATTACTGATTTATGCAATTTTGTCAGAAAATACTATCACTGGTAAAACCCATGTGGTATGGACCTAGGTAATATATATAGTAAGTCTATTCCTATTGGTTAATCTTTTTCACTTTTTGAACTATATAGAAATATCTGCAATGGATTCTGTGTCAGCATTGACTATTGAATGAAACTGATTCATTTGAAATGTACATCTAAACTAACTGTAGATGAATTATACAACTGAAACATTATGGTGCATCACAGCTGAACAATGCACATGCATTTACAGGTTGCTTGATAGTTGATACATTTATGTTTAATCTAAATGTGTGTTAATTAGTAATTGCATGGAAATTAGGACTTATTTAATGAGGAAAATATTAATTTCCTGGTTTAGACTCTGTAGACTTGCAGAGCATTGGCACATTTCAAACATCGTTTCATAATTAGTGTCTGTGGAATGTCTGGAGGCCAAGTTTCTGGAGATTCAATGACAGATTGAGATGATTGGTGAAACTGAGTTTACAAGCTGTTAAACCATCAATCGGCAGTCAGAGCTGAAGTTTGGGAGCACAATAACCAATGTTTGCCGGACATGTTGCCAGTAACTCTAAAATAGAGAGAGAGAGGATCATTCTGTATCATTCAATGACTTGTAGGGCCTACATGTAAATGAGAATATGGGCTAAGAGTACATAATCAATTCAGGATTATTTTAGTGGAACATAAAAACAAGCAATATGCAAATGAGACAAAAACAGTTTTAAATTTTACAGATGATTCCTTGAATGACATTTGCACTGCGTTCTGCTTGTTAAGTAACCTGTTTTTCCGTTTTTAAATTTATTCAAAATTCACAACTGTACATTTCATTACTTATTCTATGCATACAGGTGAAATCTAAAATAGACTGTCATTTGACAGAGATGCCAAATATTTGAATGTCCAGTTTAAAATTCTGGGAATTATATTTCATGAAATTCATGAAACAGCCATGATATTTTTATTTTATATATTGAAGACAAAATTCAAAAACAAAATACCAATATTTTAAAACCTGTGCCCATATGTACAAAATATATATACCAGACCCTAATCTATAAATATACTCCAGTCTATACAAAACTTCACTGTAGTGACAGACTTTATCAGTACCATGTATAACTGGATATTAAATTTTGGGCCATTATACTAAATTGAACAAGTTGGTTACTCTTTTTTGATACGGACAAGTTCATTTCTGATGAGATTAAAATGTACAAAGGATGACAATGTGCCTGGTAGAACTATATTGAAATGTCAAAGGTTACAGAACCCTCCAATAATTGGAAACAAAACAAAGAAAGAGTTAAACATCAGTTCCCAGATTTTTAATGGACTATTGTTCCAGCTGTATGTTGAAGTTTCATCTTAAGATTTAAATCAGAAAGGTTATTAGGAGTTATTTCTACTCGGTGAGCCAGCATATTTATCCAGAACCAATGAGCCGTGTTGTACAAGATGTGCAGATTTGACGTGGGATCACATTGCATTCAGTATATAATTGACAGGGAATCGGTGGGAGGTCAAGTTTTCAATCATTTCCTTATTTCTATCGTGGACTTTACCAGTGATAGACTGTACTTGTACATGATTTGAATGTTTATTTGGAAATTAACTTAATTACACACAGGTAAGAATTTAACTTTTAGTTTCCTTTCATATCGGTACCTCCAACTTACATACCTGGTATACACCTGTTAAACTTAATGGATAGGCATTTTTATTTTTTCTATTTACCGGTATTCTTTTCTTTATTTTTATTTTTTGGTGTATTTCTAGGAGGAGGGGGGAAAGGGCAGTTTTATAAACAGATTTTTTAACAGATTTAAAATAAAAATATGTGAACATTTAAAATACTAATAAATTAAATATAGATTGATTAAGATTAATAAAGATTAATGTAAACATAAATCAAATATATACAGTATATTGCCATAAGTTGATGAACAAATGTCATTTTACTTTACTTTCTATGTAAAATTATCTTTTTTGAAATTATTCTCCTTGGTATTTTTTTTTACCAATTTCTTTTAAATTGGATTATCTTAGAGATTAATATAGTTTCTAAAAATTGTCATTAATAACAAGTAAACCTGTGATGATAAAATGTCAAGATACGACATATTTTTTACAAGTTTTTTCTTTGCAGTGTATTTACATGTACATTTGTAGTTTGTAAGTGTATACTGGAACATAGAAATCAACAACTATACATGTAACTGACAACTTGTTCTTATCACACGCTCTCTTGTTATTACTCAAATCTGTGCATTAAAGCTTTTTGATTTACTGATGTGTTTTTCACCACTATCTACTATACATTATTTTCAGTTTCATGGTGCAGTGTGTTTATGCCACAGTCCACATTTTCAGTTTCATGGTGGCAGTGTGTGTTAATGCCTTAGTCAACATTATTTTCAGTTTAATGGTGGCAGTGTGTTTATGCCTCAGTCAACATTATTTTCAGTTTACTGGTGGCAGTGTGTTTATGCCTCAGTCAACATTATTTTCAGTTTAATGATGGCAGTGTGTTTATGCCTCAGTCAACATTATTTTCAGTTTCATGGTGGCAGTGTGTTTATGCCAGAGTCAACATTTTCAATTTCATGGTGGCAGTGTGTGTTAATGCCTCAGTCAACATTATATTCAGTTTAATGGTGGCAGTGTGTTTATGCCTCAGTCAACATTATTTTCAGTTTAATGGTGGCAGTGTGTTTATGCCAGAGTCAAAATTATTTTCAGTTTCATGGTGGCAGTGTGTTAATGCCAGTCAACATTATTTTCAATTTCATGGTGACAGTACTTTTTTGTTACAGCGGCTACATTTTATATATAAGACAACATGAACCCCTTTATTGCTAAATGATTTGTAGACCTATACTTTCAGCTAGTTAACTCAATCTTAAGCAGTACTGAAACCGACTGTCTAACTTGTAAAAGTGACAGTGATGTCATTACAGTAATTTTTTCCAGTTAAGTGGTCTCTCACTTCTGGCCATCACAGATTCAAGCCTCGCTGGAACCTGAGGTGATTTTTGTTAAAAAATTTGCCAGTTTACTTGCGGAAGGTTGGTGGTCTCTTCCTGGTACACTGTAACCGCGTTCTCTCCTCCACCAATAAAATCTGACCGCCATCATATAACTGAAAAATTGTTGAGTGTGGCGTAAAACACTATTCAAATTTCGAATTGTATTGTTTTCCCCGAGCCTATTATCTGAGTCATCTCAATCAATATGTAAATTTTTCAATACTACATATATGTAACTCAAAATTTAAAATCAAATTTTAAGTAATGAAATAAATCTACATTGAATAACCATACATCCATTTGCTTAATTTTATGTGAATCTTGTTAAATAACATGTAAATTAAATTTAAGTGAAGTCATGTAAACCTTAACAAGCAGTTTTATAAATTCTGAATCCTAGCAAAACATGTATGTAAATGTAAGAAAAATAAAACCAACTATTGAATTATTTCAGAAATTTCTATAGTCATAGATAGTGTTTATTGAGCACCCACTCCCCACTTCAACCTCCCCTCTAAAATTAGAAGAAATCTTTAAAATCAATTCTATAATTTAAATCTGTTTTGCTGTTTCTATTTTATCCTGATTAATTCAAGTTCCAATTTTCTTGACTCTATTTTTAATTAATATCTATGTATACATGTGTAATTATAGTTCAAAAATTTACTGAAAGAAATTACAAGGATTTACACTTTTTATTTTTAAAAATGATTAGGAATGTCAAAATTATTAATGTTTTTCTTTCGTTTCAATGATTTTTTTTGATACATTTCTTTGATGAGAAAACTTTGTCAGCCATAACACAGTTTAGCCACCCATTACTTGAATACTGTTTTCATATAAGAGCAACCAATCTTAATTCTTATCATATTCAAAAAGCAGCACGATTTAAATGTTTTAAGACTTCGTTCCATTTATCGGAGTTAAAGTAGATAGATCTAATCTCTTTCATACAAAAGTGACAAATATCGCTTTATATTATGAATGATATTTCTGTAAATAGAAGTTAATTTGACAGCGGTACGATTTATGCACAAAGAGTAATATTCATATGTATAATTCAGTTTAAATAAAATCAACGGTGTTTTGTATAAATGTACGTTAAGGCTGTGCCAAGTAATTGCAAGTTTACAGATAGTGATATTCGTCATGACTGTTTCCTTATTGGTTGATCTATTAATAGTTATTTCGAAATTTCTTATCAGTCATTGTTATTGGTTTTTTTTTAAACAAACAAGACTTTGTTTTCATATGATTATTAAGTTTAAGTAATTTAGTTGTTCAATTAGTTGTGATAATTTTATCAAAATTAAAAAGTTTAAGATGATTAAAATGTCTGGTAGAAATGATGATTTATTCATTTTATATGGTATGCAATTTATATGAAATGTATATAAATATCTTATGAAAGATAGAAGAGTTTTCTGTCAGTTTTCCTGTACACAGATGTACAATTGTAAAAAGGCTGGAAAAAAAATAAACAAATAAATAAAAACTTGGCATAGCCTAATCTGCTACCAATAGCATAAAATTAGCATATACAAAGCATTTTCATGAAAAAAGGAAATATTTAGATATCATGGTTATTATGTCAAAATTGGTTATAACATCATGGTTAAAATACCGACTCTCCACTAAATCAGGATAAACTCATCTTATTTTCTCCAGTGTTGGGAAGCGATAAGGCTGCTCCAACAAAAGAAAAGGCGATCATCTGAAATTTACAACTCAAAAGGTCAAGAACTGATCTCCATTCTATTACCATAGTCTGACAATAAATCGTAGGTTAAACAACATCATAAGTTTTAACTTCCATTCATGCTAAAAAAATAAAAACGTGATGCATTTATCAGCAAAGTTGCTCTTAAAATATTCCACACTTGAAACACAAGAAAACTTGTAAGGTTTTTCTCATCTTTTAAAAAGTATGCATCCTTCACGATGCAATGATAATCGGAGTAGGGGGAAGATGTCAACTTTGTGATAGTAGCATCACAAATTTACTAATTATTCTGGGGTCAGTGAGGGAGCACTAAACTTGGTGATGAAAGTTAGATTCTGGGTGACTTTCGCAACACTAGAACTATATACCATGATTTTTTATATCAGTGACGATAGTGTTTTCAGCATTTTCTCAGGAACCTGAGATCCGATAAAAAGTGTTGAAGATGTGAGAGAATTTTTGTAGTCAAATTGTACATGCTTCTTGATTCAATTTGTAAAGTATGTGGCTTCTGATAGATTTCAACCAAATTTGGTCAAGAGTTTCTCCAGGTTTTATTTATTGTAAATAAAATGGGGCTGGTACCCGGGGGGGGGGGGGGGGGGGGGGGCAAAGTTGTTTTTCTAAGACTCTGCCCTGCAGGTGACTGTTAAAGCATATTAGGGGGTCTTCTTTGATGTTACATTTCCTTGTGAATGTTCCAGAAAAGTAGACAATGTTGTTAGTGGGTGGATATTCCGGTGACTGTTAAAGCAGTTTTGGACATTTTTCCAACATTGTGATTCCCAAGTATAATTATATACATGTATACATATTTGTATGTATAGTGAAACCTGTATATAGGGGCCACCCAAGGGACAAAAAATGACCCTTATACACAGGTTCAATTTAGTTGAAGTATGCAGTCAAGGGACTTGAAAACTCTGGCCTTTATAAACAGGTAATCCTTATATAGAGGTGGCCACTATGGCATGTTTTACTGTACTAAGAAATAGATAGTGTTATTGGTGTACCAGAAAAGTGGATAATGTTATTGGTGTACCAGGAAAGTGGATAGTGTTATTGGTGTACCAGGAAAGTGGATAGTTTCATTGGTGTACCAGGTATGTGGATAGTGTTATTGGTGTACCAGGTATGTGGATAGTGTTATTGGTGTACCAGGTATGTGGATAGTGTTATTGGTGTACCAGGTATGTGGATAGTGTTATTGGTGTACCAGGTGTACCAGTTTCATTGGTGTACCAGGTATGTGGATAGTGTTATTGGTGTACCAGGTATGTGGATAGTGTTATTGGTGTACCAGGTATGTGGATAGTGTTATTGGTGTACCAGGTATGTGGATAGTGTTATTGGTGTACCAGGTATGTGGATAGTGTTATTGGTGTACCAGGTATGTGGATAGTGTTATTGGTGTACCAGGTATGTGGATAGTGTTATTGGTGTACCAGGTATGTGGATAGTGTTATTGGTGTACCAGGAAATTGTGTGTGTATGTGTATGTTTGTGTGCATGTGTATCTGTGTGTGTCAGGAAAGTGGGCAGTGTTATTGGTGTTTAGATATTCTGATGAGGCAGTTTTGGACTCTTGTTTAATATTGGGATTCCCTAACACACACACACATACCCACACACACACACACACACACACACATATATATATATATATATATATATATATATATATATATATATATATACATACATATACATACACATACATACCAGGAAAGTGGGCAGTGTTATTGGTGTTTTGATATTCTTAATCTGGTGATTGAAGCAGTTTTGGTCTCTCATTTAATATTGCAGTTCTCTAGTACACGTATATATACATGTAGCAGGAAAGTGGGCAGTGTATCAGAGAAAGATACAAAAATTGGTCCTTTTTAATGATTCACTACTTAAGTAGGCTTAATGAAATTTCCAGGCAGACTCCCTTGTTTTCCTGGGTAGATCTACTTGTCACAAAATATTATGGCATGTTTGTTCCCATCAAAATAAAATGTTTTGAAGATTTCTCCTACTTAGATTTATTTGGCGATTAATTACCCATTTAGGAAAGGATCAAATTGTAGCAAACATTTTTTATCAAATCTGTTCAAATATTGACCCATAGCTGTTCCTCTCGGTGCGTACACTCACAAATATTGACACACTCTTCAAGTTTAAATGACAGACCCTCACACTAAAGACGAGTTTGTCACCAGAATGAATCGTTTACTAATGATACATGCTGATGTATTTGAAGTCGCAGATAACATTTTGGAGATTTTAGATCTAGTAATAATTTAAGGATTAGTTTCGAATCCCTTTGTATACACATTAAAGGGCCACTGACGGTGAATTTGCACCGCATGAATGTTAGATATGTCAGGTGGGGATTGACACGTCTTTACGATAGTTGCTTAAACATATTAAGTTACAATTTTCATTTTTTACTGCAGCGGTTAAAGGGGAAGGATATGTGTATACATGTAAGTACTGTGGATTACTGTATTTCAGTGAGATTTTAGAGTTTTAGAGACTTGCTGCTGTTATATCTACTTTAGTCCGAGTTATAAATGTGCATATGATGAGTTAACTCACCAACCCCCTGTGGTCACATTTAGACTCATCCAAATCAACTGTCATAATTTAGGAGTAAACTACATTTTGTACATGTAGTCAATATTGCATGTTCAATTATTATAAAATTTGGATAAACTGAATTATAAAAGTAGACGTTACTATTCTTTGAAATGGATGAGTTCATATATGGCTATGGGGGTCGATGGTATGTATATTACATGTACAATTATTGTAAAATTTGGATAAACTGAATTATAAAAGTAGACGTTACTATTCTTTGAAATGGATGAGTTCATATATGGCTACGGGGGTCGATGAGTTAATATTAGCTCTTTATATGTATCCGTTTATAGCTATTCTGATTTATATACTGCTGTGTTTAACTTACATGTTAGATGAAGACTTGACCTACAGTATGATTTTCATGCCTTGAGATTGAAAACTGGGGTAAATTTTTTTTTTTTTTTTTGTCAGGGGTGTGGGGGATGGTCTGTTTGCATCATTTTGGTTTCTACCAAGTAATTTGAGCTTCTTTGATCCAATTTTAAACATATTTGGTTTGAATCATTATACTAATGGGATCCAGAATGGATGAGTTCAGTTAGGTCAATATTTGGCAATTATTTACCAGAGTTATGGGACTTTATCATTTTAATAAATGTCTTACTTTTCAGGACAGTGCTTTTTATCCATACCTTGTATTGCACTCTGCATTTTTCTTTGACTCCCCTTTCATTTCTCTAGACTCTTAACACACTGAACACTGCCTAGGATCTATTTATGATAGAAATTTCTACTCAAATTTTCAGTGATAAGACTGGATGCTGTGATTCGGTTATCATCTCTCCACACCTTCTGTCTTACTAAGTTTATACTGATCACTGGTCAAATAAATTCCTAAACCCTGAAATAAGAGCCAAGTTCAAATATATTACGAACCAGTCTGGCTCAATTGGTAGCCAGCTCGACTCTTGATCGTGAGGTCGTGAGTTTGAGTCCAGTCAGCGGCAGGTTGGTTTCCTGTCTTTCAGATGAGACAGTAAAACTCTAGGTCCCTTGTCGCAGTAGGTGTCGGCACGTTAAAGAACCCTCACTGCTCAATGGCTGTAAGTGCCAAGCATAAGCCAAAAGATTCTTGAGTGGGACGTTAATCAACAATAAACAAACAAAAACAAATATATTACAAAAAATGATGATCTATCGCGTATGCCTTTATCAGTTAAGAATACATATATATTGCATGCATACATTTTGTATGCACATGTACCCTATATTTTCTTTTCAATACTGGTAAAGGGAGCTAACTACATGCAAGTATTGCATTACAATACTTAAATTATACCAGCAATATATAAAACCTATCTTAGGCTTTATATATCGCTGATTATACTACAGTAAATCAGTCAAAGCTGGTTATTCTTAAAAAGTACCAATTATCCACAAAAATGTTAAACACACTGGACTATGTGACTTAATTAATTATGCTATTACCCCTGAGATTAAGTAATTAACAGTTCCAGCAGTGCTGTACATATCAACCCAAGAGTGATATAAGGGTGGTTGTCATTAATGATCTAAGAAAAAGATACTGCTAATTACATATCTGATTGGCCAACCTTTTACTGATCAATATCTTGTAGAAAGCTTTAAAATTTCAAGTATTATTAATTAACAGTCTCAACAGGAGTCCCCAAGCTTTGAAAATCTTAAGATTTTTAAGGTGGACCACAAAATTATTAAGCCCCATGGGGTCACAGTCAGCCCTCCGATAGAGTCACCAATTATTAACGCTACTGGTCAGCTTGGGTTACTATCTCTCTCTCTCTCTCTCTCTCTCTCTCTCTCTGCCTCTCTCTCTCTCTCTCTCTCTCATTTGAATTGCTTTAGGTTAAATTATGTATATATAATTATACATTTTGTACATGTTTAATATTTGACTTACTAAAAATGTATTTCAAACATAAGGTGATTGAATTAATTAGAGACTGGATTAAAATTTTTTATGTATTTACATGTAACAACTTTATTTTCATATCATGCAACATAATTAATCAAAGTATGAAAAATGAACATAATAAGGATGTTTAAAATTTTAGAAAAATGCTGAATAATCAACAAATTTATAGAAAATAAATTATGTATTCAACTCTGAAATTGCCCCCGTAAGTAAACATATGTCAAAACTTTAAACAAATGTTTGTCAGCCTGGAGTTTCTGATGATGTTTGATAATTTAAAATCTCAATGTTGTTGTGATACCGCGACTACTTCTATCTGCTGTCTCCCTCTTTCAGTATCGAAAGACGTAGAATCCAATATCGTACAATTTTGTTACAAAGAAACTTTTATGGTCATTTAAAAAAAGGATATTTAATTTCAAATAACGTAATTTTGATTAAGTAAGTTCAAATTTCAAGTCAAATATGAGGTAAAGTGCACAGACTTTGTTGAATCTGTCAGTTTCAAGTGATACTTATTTCCTGGTGAATTTGACACATCTGTCAAGATTAAACAAGGCCTATAGTCCATTGTACGTGTAAATTATCAGAACATTGATTAAGTAGAATTAGAAAATGTTTCTATAACTTTCAGCTTTTGAACTTAGTAAATTTTACATGTTGATAAATGTATCATTGTATGGGGTTTGTTTACAAACTTGTATGCTGTAATTGAATGGATGGATGAATAGATGGAAGAATGAATGAATGATCATTGAATGATCATTGAATGATCATTGAATGATCATTGAATGAATGGATGGACGAAGGAAGGAAGAAAGGATGAAGGAAAGAAAGAAAAATGTTTCTTGATTGATTGTAAGTGTCTTATATGATCAACATTAATTATTTATAGGTGAATTGATAGCAAGACTATATGCAGTTTCTTCAACTCTAAACTACTAAAATAATAATAATAGCAGAGACATGTAGTGTAATATATTACACAGGTTTCTGTGGTATAACTAATACCTATTTACTACATTTCTGTAATTTAAAACTAAACAGTATGGTTTCATTTGATACATGTACATTTGCTCCCTTCAGTAAGGTAAGACCTTTTACATTTAACTCGTAACCGCCCCCCACCCCCTCCCTCATCCTGTATGCTGACTATTTAAACTGAAACAATGAATGAACATTTTATATTAAATTGTAAAACAGGTGGAAACATTTTTCTTCTGTATCTCGTTTTAGTTCAGTACACATGAGCTTTGAAATGATAGATGAACATTGTTTTGAATACATTTTGTTGAAACTTGAGCTCATTTTTGTTTTTACATCATTAACACTGAAATGATACTGACGTAAAAGCAATGGCTTTATGAGAAGTATTGTCAAGCTATCATTAGTCTTGTATCAGAAGTAATCAGTCTTAAGTTCTTCACTTGAGTAGAAAACAAAGGAGAAAGTTTATTCAGTAAATCACACCTGATTATTATTGCAAAGGAATCAAGTGACCAGATTGTGAGGTGTTGGGTAAGACATTTCTTTTTGAAGGTGTCTAAATGTTATCTTTCTCCATGTTCTTGTGTTAATCCTTGTGTTTACTGTCCAGATAGAGATTTATCTTAGGATATTGATGGCTTATTGATAAAACAACTGATATGAATTATGGCTAATCAATTTCTTCACAGCTTACTATACAACAAGGTGTTAGGCATTGTCCATTTCTCTTCCTGTGTCAACAGAAAGTCCTATGTAACAACAAGGAGAATGTGGTTTCACTTTGATCTAAGAGAGGCCCTATCTCTTTACTGACCAACTAACATCTTGTTTTTATTTTTCTCTTGTAGATGTAGGGATCTTATATAGATGATGACCAGTGTCCAAGCCAATTCTTAGTAAATTGTTTGGTACCAGTGTGCTGAGAGATTCAGTCCATTTCAATGATTTTTATGGTAAGTGCAATATTATTTCCAAAATTAATAATTAAAAAAAGTAAGAATGAATAAATCTATGGGGAAAAATTAATTAATTAAAAAATATTTCATATACCATAAATTAAATTGTAAATGTCATATAATGCAGTCTTTATCATTTTTCTATATCAGAAAAATAAATTATATTCTTTCTTTCTTTCTTAAAATATACTGTTTTGTCCAAATTATTATTTTTTTATTTGTCATACTGAGCCATATAAATGTCTACGAAGAAGCAAACACACAAGTTTGACAACTGAAACATGTTCTGTGAAGAAACGGGGTGTAAGAAAAGGTGATATGACATTTTTATATCTACCTTACATAAAAGTAATTTGAACTAGCTAATTGACCTGTCATTTACCTGTATGTAAGCTGTTTATGGTGAGTTCTTGAAGTTTATAATAGGTGTTTGAAGATTTCCCCAATACCTGTTTCAGACATGCAGATGTACTCATATTACCAGAGGACACCCCTTGTTTTTTTTGACAAATTGCAAATTTTGTAATAAACATGTTGACAACACTTTTATGGACTTTATGGAACTATAGAATTAATTAACTTACCTGTGTTTGGCCATTCTATGGTCAAAGCTCAAACAGGTAAGATGGTATATTATATAAATATATATTAATTATTTTAGTGATTTTTTTGCACACCTATATGAGCTCAAATACTTCCGATTTTATATTAAGGGATATATTTCATATCATTCAGCCATATGGTACAGAAAAGTATAATTAAAATTAATACATACAAATATTTTTAGAACATTTTTTCACATGAATTTGTTTATTAAAAAGCTTATGATTCAGATGAGTCAACCGCTATATATAAATTATTGAATAAAAGCAAAGGTTATTTAATTCAGTTGAAAAGAAACTTTATTGTAGATTGATTTTATCATGTGATTTAATTAGTAGATAGCTGACAAATTACTGGGCTCATGTAGATTTATATAATCAAAATTTGAATACTCACAGCTGTATTAGTGTAAGAAGGACATATATTTATGTCTTTAATTTATGTAATTAGAATTGTAGCATAAATGTATTCAAAAGAAACTTATCTGCTATGGGTGTAAAGTACCTTAATCAATTTCTTAAATAACATAATCATTTATAGTACTTCCTGTTCAGATTGTGCACTGTATAATTCTGGATTTTCCACACACTTTTTGGAATGGGGCCTGGGTCTTTTGAATTGGGAATTTTAGAAAAAATTTATTGAAATTTGGAAATCTAGAAATACACAAAACTATTTGAAAATACAAGAATCTCTTCAAATTTATTGTCATTTGACTTCAATTAGAAAATTTCAATTGCAAGTTGGGAAAAAATGCATTGGATTTGTATTGATAATGGGGCCCTATTGCAACCCTTATAATAAGATGGAAAATCTTTGTAATTGCTCAGAACATCAACAAACTTTTCCTTCTGTCCCAATGATAATTTCAAAGTAAATTAAATGCTAATATTTAAATTACCTCATGACATAAGATCTGCAAAGCTGCGACACTACATGGCATTTTAAAAGAGCTATAATTAGACTACTTTATGTTTTAATTAACCTTTTGACCTTAATTTACGTGCAAAGAAAATGAATGTCCACATGTTTACAGATTTTAAAAGGAAACATCATGTTGAATGTGACATACACCTGTCATATTTTTTGTCACAGTTAAGTGAAAGAAATGATGAATATCCACCGAAATAAAATGACATGGCGGATATTGGATAGAATACTAACTTCTCTAAGCAAGCCCTACTTTGATGGTCATCTATTAGTTTAATTCAAAAATGTCTTCAAATTTACAAAATAATACGCAGGACTGAATGCAGACGGAATACCTAGATAACCATGAAGGTAACCGATTTTCCTTGACAGTAATGGTTTTCTTTTGTCTCCAGTTGAGAAGATTTATTTATAAATTTGCAAATAAAATGTTAATTAAAGCAACATAAAAACTAACGGCATCTAATACAAACCTTTTAGATTTTCTTGTAATATAAACCGATTCTGAACTTGTCCTATGATACAGACTTTTATAAGATATCTGGCTATCATTAAAAAAACAGTGATTCATGTCATTATGGCCCGTAGATCTATTACACAAGCTATGGTTGAGGTTAACATGTAACAAGCAAATTTGAAGCTGATCATGATACCTTAAATTTGAAATTGGAAAGTAAATTTAAAGTAAATTTGTGATATTCATAAAATTAATGATCAGTTTCTTCAAGAGGTATAATTGCAGTGAAACCTGTCATGATAGTTTTTATTCTGTCTGTTTATTTCTCCGTTGACAACATTTTGGTTTCCACCCAATAACTTTTCGTGGTTTTGATTGATATAAAAAATAATTCAAATTTGGTATTTTACTCTAAATCGACCAGATGTAGGGTGAGCTGGATTATGACCAACATTTGGCAATTTTTGCCAGAGATATGGGACTTTAAAATGTCAATGAATGACTTTGTTGTGGCAGACATTAGGTGTGATGCTATTTCTCTCCTTTTTTTTCGGGGTGGGGGAAAAGGGATGGAAAAAAATAGTTTTATGATGTTGCCTTTGACTAGTTTCCCCACTTAATCAGTTTACAGTGATCTAGGAATATCTTAAATCTGCACTTTGGCAATAAATATAGATGTCCTATCCACTCTCCACAGAGAAAATGTCCTATCCACTCTTCACAGAGATAATGCCCTATCCACTCTCCCCAGAGTGATACTCTATCACTCCCCCAGTGATGTCATATCCACTCTCCACAGTGATGCCATATCCACTCTCCACAGTGATGCCATATCCACTCTACAGAGAATGCTTTTTACTCTCTATACAATAGAAAATAAAGCTGAATGCTGATATGTGACATCAATAATCCACAGAAGTAAGGTTACAGAGACATTAGCTGTGTTTACCAAAAACATTATTTTGATTCTTTTTCTACTTTTACTATTTGTACTTGATGTACAATAACAAATAAGAGCTATACACAGGTATAAAAATCTTACATTCCAATATGCGAAAATAAGGTAAGGTCCAATGTGATATTCATGTACAAACAGTAAGGTTGAGTTTGTCAATTGTACAAGTGCCAAATCTGAGTTTCTCAATTAATTTTCACAAAATATATAGGAATCTAAGAATTGTTATGCCTGTGTATATCTCTTGTTTTGTTATTGTGTATCAATCTATGTAGTAAAAAGAGAGAAACACTTTTGAAAAAAAGACCCTTTCAAGTAATAATTGTCTCAAACTTTAAATTAACATCTGTCCCCATGTAAATGGTTACAAAGTGATATCTTCCATCATCAATCATGTGTATCAGTTTTAATTATACAACAGCAACTTGTTTTTCATTACTTTTTGTGAAAAGTTCCTCAAGCATGGAATAAATAGCCTGTGAATTATTTAGAATCTTCTGACTCTCTGTACAAGCAGTTTTATGTACAATGTATTGATGGATTCTGCCTGAAATGAAGTCACAAACACTACAGGAATGCTCCAGAGATCAAGATCTGTGAGGGACATGCTGTTTGTGTATACCATTTGTACATTGCAACATCTTTGTTTCTGTCAAATTACTTGAGTTTTGGGGTTTTTGTTGTTCATCAAATTTTAGCCAAATCTAGTGTTATGCTTTACATAAAAAGTCTAGAATGAGGATGCTTGACATAAAAAGTCCAGAATGAGGTCAGTTATGGCCAGCATCCATTAATATTTACCAGCGTTATAGTACTTCAACGTCTTTATAAATGACTCGGCTCTTAGGAGCAGAGTAATTCTCAAACATAAAAAGACAATGTTGTTTTGGTTTTTGACAGAACCTGTATGTGTTATTTTATGTTGGTTTGTAGTGCACAAAGGTGAGAGTAATAAGGGGAGATAATTCTCTGGCCTCTCATTTATCACTTTCATTTGAATGACAAACAGTTTGTGGACATTGTCAAGAAATGTCAACATGCAACTGTCCTAATGTACAAGGTGGAGTTGCATGTGTTAAAAACAACTTGATATAGCAGTATATACTTACATATACATGTAGGTGCATATATGTCAAATGTCAAAGGTCACCAACACATCAACAGATTTTCAGCAATGTAAACATACCTGTTATACATCTGACATTGTACCATTATATACATGTTGTTAACATTTGTCAAAGTCAGAACACTACATGTTTATACCCCCTAGAATTATCCTGCCCCAAATCTCCATGATGTGGATATACCCCATAGAATTATCCTGTCCTAAATCTCCATGATGTGGATATACACCTAGAATTATCCTGTCCCAAATCTTCATGATGTGGATATACACCTAGAATTATCCTGTCCCAAATCTTCATGATGTGGATATACCCTAGAATTATCTTGCCCCAGATCTTCCATGATGTGGAAATATCCACAAAAATTATCCTGTCCCAAATATTCATGATGTGGATATACCCCTAGCATTAACTTGCCCCAAATCTTCCATGATGTGGATATATCCCCTAGAACCTTCTTTTCCCAAATTTCCCATGGTGTGGATACACCCCCTAGAATTTCTACTTGTACAAAATTGTCAAAAACTATATGTATAATATTTTTTCATTGCAATTTTTCTTATGATTTTGTGTATTTGATTTTTGGTTATGATTGAATATGAGTAGCTATTTACAGTAAAAGGCAACATCTTTTTCATTAATTTACGGTACTTATTTATTTATTTATTTATTTATTTATTTATTTATATACTTATTTTCTACTTCATTCTAATACATGTATCTGTTCTGAATTAATTTATTTTTCTTGGTATATAATTATTGTTTCTGTTATAGCTTAGTCATTTCATATAGGTTTATTACTGATTAATTTATACATTTTTCTGTTTATTTCTTTATTTATTTTTTTATTTTATCTTGATATCTGTTATTTTCTTGTTATCTCTTTAGAAATGTTAATCATAACATCAACATTATCTGCCCACAAATGCAGAATAATATATAACTTGGAAAGATGAATCACTCGACAAATTGCACTGAATCAATAAAAAATCAAAACATAAATCAATAAAACCATGTTGATATCATATACATGTACTATCAGCTTCTTCTAATTTTCCTGTCAACTTCAATATTTAAAACATCACAACTTTACAGCTCTGTTCTACTGGTTTCCAAGAGCTACATACATTATTACATTTGTACAGTTACATTTACAACTACAGGGAGCAGCCAGCTACCTGCATTACCTGTACAGGTAGAAAGAAGATTAATTACAAATCCCCTTTACCTTACCCAGCATTGTGTACATTTTTGATGAGATATAGAATTTGTAGCTGAGATATTTCTAATGTTACTTTGTGCCTATCTTTGAAAGTGTTTGGTCACTGGGCAAGCCAGATACAAGCTGTTACTGTGATGGACAGCACTTTTACCGTAATTATCCTAATGGTTGTCAAGGTGTGTCCATCAGGTGACAAAGTGCAGTATTGAATTTAAATTTTCTCAATTCATTGTTAAATGTTCCACCAAGATTATTTTCTAACATATCAAGGAACCTGTTTTGAGATACCACCCCTCATCTACCACTGAAATGTGGTCTCACAAGATACGTTATCTGTCAAAATGGATTTTATTCAAATAATTATTTGACCAGGTGGTTTCCAGATTGTGGTTTTATAAGACAGGTGGTATCTTATAAGAGTGGTCTCTCAAGACAAGTTATACTGTATTACCACTGTCTTCTCTCCTCCACCACTAAAAACTGGCCATGAAGTATTAAATACAGTGAAACCTGGTTTAGCGACCACCTGTGTATAAGATCACCTGGTCACAAAGACCATTTTTGTTGTCCCCTATAGTGCAATTTGTGTACAAATCAACTTCTATATAAAGACCACCTCCCTATAAAGACCAGTTTTCTTGTGTCCCTAAGGGGATCATTCTATACAAGTATCACTGTATTAACACTACATGTACATGTATATATCATTCTAATTACAAACATTCAGTGCCTTGTTTGAAAGGTCAGCATTTGAGGGTTTGGAAAATATTTGAACTGCTGCTTGTAAAAAATAAAAAAATAAAGGCCCAGAGACGATAAACTTGATTTTACATAAAGAGCTACAGATTATTTTAATAACTTTTACACAATGGCAGAGATGAGTGATTCAATTTTTTTTTAAAAATATGTTACACTGAGTCACATAATAAGTAACATACATGTACATACAAAACTAATCACTGGTAGTCTAAAAATCATAATTTACAATCCATCTACCTGTAATAGCCATTCCAATATTTTATTCCTATTATCTAAAAAAATAAATACATAAATAGTTTAACACTTACATGTACACAAAAAGATATGTTCAGAATAAAAATTTGACATATATAAATGCCTTACTTTATTTTGTTAAAGATTATGTTGTTTAAATTATCTTTTATTATTGGAAAGATATTGGCCTTACAATGTTTGGCCCATAAAGATAAAAAAATTGCTTTTTAATTTCTCATAAATCCATCCATAATTTAATACTGACCATTACTCTACCACATACCCAAAACACTTTTATTGCACTGACCCACCATACTTCCATCCCATTCCCACCATACTTTCACCTTATACCAACCACACTCCAAATCCCATCTCTCCTAACCAACAAATTTCCTGTACCATCTCCAAAACTTTATCTTATTCGCACCATACTTTTATTCTATTCTCACCATACCTATTTTATTCTCACATACCTCTATCCTTTTCTCACCATACCTCTATTCTATTCTCACCATATCTCTATTCCATTCTGACCACTTAACAACAAATACAATATTATTTTCATCACTACCTGTACATATACAGCCTAACCACAGAAACATGACTTGTACACTCTCTAGAGGAAATACGGTATCTGTATGCGCTAAGCATGGGACAGTGATTTATGAAGCATGATGGACAATCCAGTATGACAGAAGTGTTGAGGAGTGAGGCTCTGATAAGATTTTATGTCATTTAGATAGATGTATTGTTATGCTCTCAGAATTAATTGTCCCCACGTTGTACTTTGTTGTTTTTACTGTTAAATGGGCTCTGTATGGGCCATTCTTTGATGTAAATAGGTTTCAGATGGATGGGAATTCAATTTATCTTTTCGTAAACAAACAAAATTCTGTGACTTAGGAAACAAGATGGAAAATAACAAATTCTGTGACTTAGGAAACAAGATAGAAAAATAACAGATGATTTATAAACACAATGGGAAGAGGTAAAATATTTTATAATAAGAATTGATATATGTGTATTAATACTAGAAGTCATGATTCATAAATACAATTGGAAGAGGTACATATGTAAAATATTTTATATTAAGAATTGATATATGTGTATCAATATTAGAAGTCCTGATTTATAAACACAATGGGAAGATGTAAAATATTTTATATTAAGAATTGATATATGTGTAATAATACTAGAAGTCCTGATTTATAAATACAATGGGAAGATGTAAAATATTTTATATTAAGAATTGATATATGTGAAATAATACTAGAAGTCCTGATTTATAAATACAATGGGAAGATGTAAAATATTTTATATTAAGAATTGATATATGTGTAATAATACTAGAAGTCCTGATTTATAAATACAATGGGAAGATGTAAAATATTTTATAATAAGAATTGATATATGTATTAATACTAGAAGTCATGATTTATAAATACAATGGGGAGATGTAAAATATTTTATGATAAGAATTGATACATGTATATGTGTATTAATACTAGAAGTCCTGATTTATAAACACAATGGGAAGATGTAAAATATTTTATAATAAGAATTGATATAGATGTATTAATACTAGAATTCATTGTTTTCTTTCTTTTATAAATTAATTGCAAAACAATGTAAGGTTGATTTCTTGTTATAAAGTATATGTATATATATTACAGGTACATGTATCTTGTTTGAAATAAAATAATAATTTTCATCTGTCTTAACAACATGTATCCAGAAATCTATTCAGTATTTTGTTTTTTATAATGAGAAAATTCTGCATGTTTTTTAATAGGAAAATACATGAGAATCAAAATGTCAGATATATAAATGAATATGATTTTTGTATATTATTGGTTAATGTACATGTAATTTGGGGATCTTATTCAGGTTTTAATTGAAGTATTACTTGAGGGAAAAAAAACCTGTATACCTTTATATACAGTAAAACTTCGATGAGTCGAGGTTCAAGGGACCAGCTAGAAAAGTTTGAAACATCAGGACTTCGACTCATAGATGGTACAAAAATGTAGCTGAGAACCACATGTTTTTAGTTTCACAGGTTCTATAAAGGATATACATGTATGACTACTTAAAAACCATTTAAGACATAAACCGGCATCATAATTAATAATTAGTGCTTAATTTAACTTACTTTTTGTGAAGACTGGTTTTGTTGTGTCCATAAGAGGGTCTTTATATACAAGTATCACTGTATTCTATAAGTGATAAGCAAAAGAAATTAAAGATATTAATAAATACATGTACTGATTATTTTTTGGATGATAAGTTTATAGGAATCTAAGGTTATGAAAGTTTCATTTTAAAAACACCAAAAAAATAATTAAATAAAAACCACTCCAAAAAATCAGATACATGTTTGTACTAAATTAGATATTTTGTCAATTGCGTCAGTGTCCGTATGATATGATATACCTTAAATATATTTTTGTTTATTTATTAATACTAGAATCTGTCAAAGACAGCAAAATCTTCACACAGGGGTCAAGTCAAATTTTATTCAGAACTTCACAAAATTAAAAAAAAAAGAAAAAAGAAAATTAAGTACATGTAACAGTTCACAATATATCTGTTCTTCTTCCACTAAATATCTGGAGAGGCCCTAACGACTACTCCTGCACTGTGACAACTGATTTACGTTTCGATTTATTCGTTTTTCTGACTCAAAATATAGTCACATGAACAAACAATTCTATGACTTTGATGAATAACACCGATTTGTCAATTAATTTCCATCTGCGTCTATGCTTGAGGACTTTTTATAGTCTAACTAGGTTTCAATTTGTCATATTTATTTGCGTTTCCACATCACTTCCGATAAATGACTGTGGACTTCTGTTCTTTACTTGCAACGGTTTTCCAAAATTTATCTTTTTGCTTAGAGATCAAAGATGGGGGCATCATATTGTTTGATTCATTCACCTCTTAAGACAAATTTGGACTGGTCTAAGTCATTGATTTACAGAAGAGTCCATTGTTTTTCAGGGGTTGATGAGTTAATTGCTTTTGGTCTGTCTATTTTTCCATTTCTTTGTTTTTGCAACATTTTGGTTTCTCTAAAATATCTTTTATTTCTTTAAATAAAATTTAATCAAATTTGGTACGTAGTTTTATAAAGATCTAGGATTAGTGGGATAATGGCCATTTATCGGTCAATATTTGCCAGAGTTATGGAACTTGATCTTTTCTATAATATAGATGTACATCCACATAATTTTACATATAATCTTGCATATCCTCTCTCTCTCTCTCTCTCTCTCTCTCTCTCTCTCTCTCTCTCTCTCTCTCTCTCACTCTCTCTCTCTCTCACACACACACACACACACAAATGTCTATTGGTATTGGACTAAACAGACTTGCCTTCTGACTAGATAACATATTTATGTAACATAATTGTGTTTTAATTAAATATGACGATCAATTAAGTGCACATGGACTGACATATTGTGATGGATAACCCTAGTGGTATGGTCAGTGGTCCAAGTTTATGGTCAGTTCTCTTACTTTATTGTCAATCCTATTGTCATAATTCTTGACTTGTACATGATAAATGGTCTTGGACATATACCTGCCACTGTAAAATCTACATGTTTGATGGACAGTGACCATGTGCTGACCATTATGTGTATTACAAAAATGTATGCAAATGAAATATGTAATCAAATCCTTTTCATTTCTGTGTGTGTGTGTGTGTGTGTGTGTGTGTGCAGTAAATAGCTATGAGTTTTTGTATGAGTGAGAGTTTCTGTATGTATGAGTTTCTATATGTATGTGAAAGTTTCTGTATGTGTGAAATTTTCTGTATGTACGTATGTGTGAGAGTTTCTGTATGTATGTGTGAGTTTCTGTATATATGTGAGAGAGTTTCTATATGTGTGAGAGTTTCTGTATACATATATGTGAGTTTCTGTATGTGTAAGAGTTTCTGTATGTACATATATGTGAGAGTTTCTGTATGTGTAAGAGTTTCTGTATGTATGTGAGAGTTTCTGTATGTGTGAGAGTTTCTGTATATACATATATGTGAGTTTCTGTATACAGTAAATGTATAGGTGAGAGTTTCTATATGTGTGAAAGTTTCTGTATGTGCGAGAGTTTCTGTATGTACATATATCATTATGTGAGCTTCTGTATGTGTCAGTGTGTATGAGAGTTTTTATGTCTGAAAGTTTCTGTAATGTTTAAGTGTGTTTCTGTATGTGTGTGTGTGAGTTTCTGTATGTGTATGAGAGTTTCTGTGTGTGAGACAGTTTTTGTATGTGTATGAGAGTTTCTGTATCTGTGTGAGTGTTTTTGTGTGTGAGTTACTGTGTATGTAAGTGTATGTGTAAGACTAAGAGAGTTTCAGTGTGTGAGTTTTTGTATGTGAGTGAGAGAATTTCTATATGTGTGTTTCTGTATGTGTGTGAGAGTTTCTGTATGTGTGTGAAAGTTTCTGTATGTGTGTGAGAGTTTCTGTATGTGTGTGTACAAGTATGTCACTATGTGAGCATGTACATTCACATTTCTTAGAAATATCTTTGTAAACATTTAGTATATCTTAAAGCAGTTTTTTTATCATTACCTGATTTCTGGCACAAATACCACTAAACAGTGCTAGAGAATAAATACTAGCAGGATAAATATATTGGATGTCTATGTACAAAAATGTATTATGCTGCTCATGTGGTAAAACTAAAAACAGGGAAGAAATACATAGACAGTATAGGCAACTTTGCTGTAATTAGGATAATCTCTCTTGAGACAATCACAGATAATGATATGTAATTAATTATTATTGTATATAACGCCAACGTGAACAAAAGTCACCACATGAAAATGCAAGTTCTGCGCTTGTATAGGTGATAGTATTAGTACATGACCTATATACAGTACCTAAATATATTTACATGTATACACAAGTTACATAAAAGTCCTTAATGTGTATAATCTACATGTATGTCTACATGTATGTCCAAGATTTGATGAGCATATTTATATGACTACCTTAGGGTAAGACCGTTATCTACCATGTTTATATACACAGGTAAAGTCGATCTTCACGAAATTTATCTGTAACGAAACTAAAGTGAATTTTGACATGTAATCAAACTTTTTTTTTTTTTAAATCTATGAATAAACAATTAGATTAATTAAAGAAATAATTAAATATTTGTCAGTTGGTAACATAGAAAATCAAAAAATATCTCACCAAATTCTGTTTTTAATTCAATTTAAATTTTTAATTCTCTATGTGCTTGACAGTTACACTTAAAAGAGAAAATATACACACACAACCATAAGATGTTTTGAAATTGTTTTTAAAATCAGAAACTAAACAACTGCTTGTTCTGTTTTGATAATCAAGTGTCTACGAAACCGATATATGACTTCTCAATTCCAATATAGTACATTTTAAACAAACATTGTTGAAGGCGAGAAAACAAATTAAGTCAAGTGTCGGAACCTGATAAATAAAATCAGGATGTCTTTTGTAGCGATCAACCCTGGTCATAAAAAGTGATGTTTGTTCATTAGTGCCGTCAAATACTCTAAGTGTTAAATGGCTAAATGCTTGCTGTTTATTTGACTATTTAAATGTTGTCTTTAGTATTTAGTTTCCCCTAGGTAAATAGCCAGCTACAAACTTACAGGTAGAAGTGTGTGACCAACAGATTAAGGTGGTCCATCACAAAGTACAAAATGTTCGGGGGCTCCAGTAATTGGCTCGCTGGGATGTCTCTGAAGGATTTCTGAAGGACCCTTGAAGGCAACAAACTAAATGAAGTTGCTTACAAATGTTTTGTAAACAGTGAAAGGGTCTTTATCGCACAGATTCTGAGATATCAAACATTTTCTGTCTATAGATTGATATAAGTTCTTGTGGTCACTTGTTTTTCTTACTTTTATAATTGCGTGTTTGGATCTATATATTCATGATGTAATGATTGCGAAAGCAATATTTCTAATTTTTCTTACCGATGTACATGTGACAGTTTAAAATGTATTTGTGGTGAAATATTCTTGAAATAACTGAGTACATACATGTACTGAGTTTTAGGATCATGTCCATCAGAATTCTTCAGCAGTTATACATTGTTTAAAAGTATTGTGCAACTCCTGTCAGCTGTTTGGAATAGTTCAGAGTATAAAACGAATCATGAATACATGTTGCTTATTTGGACTTCCTATAAGTATAGGAGTACATATTTAAATACATCAGACATCCTTGGCAGTTACACTTAGTTAGGAAGCAAACTGGTCTTGAGAAGAATGTAAGTGGGCATAATATCAAACATTTTCAGCTTCTACATCATAAAAGTGATAAGTTTGTAATATCTCATGATGTCATACAGAAATCACCACACCATCATATTATTCAGTGCTGTGCTCAATTTTCTGGAAGGAACAAATGTAAATAATTCATAATTGGATTGTTTTTCAAGGTTTTTCTGCCGTTAAATCCAGTGGATATTACATTGTACATGTACATCTTTCATATTAGCAAAACAAGAAAACTTGCATCATTACAATTCATATAAAAAAAGTGTCAAATATTTGAAATATTTCATGTTCATCTATTTGTACAATTTGGTATTTTTATTTTTTGTTTAAGCAAATACATCATACATGTAGAATAGTATTTTCTAAAAGTTGTATATGTACATGAACTTGAAAGATTCTGCGTGAAGTCCTTGAAGTGATTTTGTATTTTGTTTTTTACCAAAACATTTTACCACATTTTGGCAATTACTTTAAATGACTTTACAACTCAAGATATAAAGTACCAGTGTAATTGTATTATTTGTTTTGTTTGATGTTTAAAATCCATCCTCGGTTAATGAGATCATGTTATTATTTGGCCTGATTAATTACTCGATCAGTAAATAATTGAACTAAAAAAAAAAAACAAATAACTACAAATCTATTTCTATTTAAATCATTGAGATCTCCATGATTTTCTGATCGACTGATTTCCAATGTTTTCCATCTGATCTATGTCCATTGATGAGCTTGTTTTAAAACACCTGGGTTCAGGTGTGTTTTACTTCTAAAATAACAGAATAAAAACTTGGTACAGGTGTTTTATCAAACACTAGAGGTCACTTACTAGCTAAATAAATGCGGGAGATACAATGAATTTTGTTGTGGAAAAAAGCTGTCTTTTCATAGATATTTTTCAAAAGAAAATGTCCAATTCTTTTTAAGAAAAGTTTGTGTTTCAAGCCAAATAATTGTTTATGTACATGTTCATTAAGTTAAAGGAAAAATTGGCCAAACAAATCAATGTTCCTTTTAGAATGAAGACAGATATTGACTTGCAGTTTGATTGTGTTGATTAATACATGTACCGGTATCTACATCTGTACATGTATCTCTATGTAATGTGACTTTGATATTATTTATATATAAAAACTCACCGATTACATAAATATGAAGTGTAAAATTAAAGGTATTGATAATATACATACTGATATATACTACCGCATTCGACCCGTTAAGCACCCATGTCCCTATAAGCGCCCCTCTCCCCTTTTTATATACTATCGAGAATCTTTTCTAGCTGGTTAACATAGAGATGTGGACCTGAAAAACCGTAACTAACAGTTTATCTGTAGCCCCCAGCAACAGAATAATGTTGATAAGTGTCCTCGGTGATAACTACATTTGTACAACAACTTTACCACTGTGCCTTATAAAAAAATTAACTGTTTTACATCAATTTGATTATTAATTGGTCCCAGTAAGCGCCCACCCTTTTTTCCTGATTTTTGTAGTGTCCTGGGCACTAAATGGATCAAATATGGTATATGTAAGTATGTAAAAAAAAACAATGAAATGATTATCCACTAAAATTAAGATCACAGATTTGTCCGATACCATAAGTTCAAATTGTATTTGTATATTTTTTAATATCACTTATACTCCATACTGTGAGAACGTTTTGCACAGTTCAGTTGGTTGAAAGTGTTTTGCTAGGACCACTTTTATTATATTTTTTGCCATTATGAAAAAAAATAGTCCATCATTGTATAGCTAAAAATATTACATCATTTACAGCAGCAACAAAAAAATAATAAAAACAAAAAAAAATTGAACATGAATTTTTATAAATAAATTGACTGATTCTAACTGATTTTGTCTTTTTCAGGTATGACAACTTGACAAACTTCATCAATCAAGATTAGGTTGTCCAGTTCCATAAAAATGGCTTCCTGCATCGCTATAATTTTCATCTTATGTCTACCCTACATGTGTAGAGCCCAAGACACAACCGTTACATTCTACATTTCGGAGGAATTACCAAAAAATTCACCAGTCGGTGATATCGGCACTGCTACAGGGATAAAACAGAACTTAACAGCAACCCAACTCTCTTCTCTTCAATTCACATTTGTAAATCAAGCCAATCATAGGGATAAATTTTCGTTGTCCAATCAAACAGGGGAATTAACTACCAAAGATGTCATTGACAGAGAAATTATTTGTGGGTTTTTGCCTACATGTGTTATAAAGTTTGATGTCGCAGTGAATTCCCCGATGTTGACACTTTTCGAGATTTATTCTGTCCAGGTTTTTATTGAGGACATAAACGACATGATTCCCACCTTTCCGAACAAAACATTCACACTGAAAGTCTTCGAGGATGATAGTGTTGGAACAACATATAAAATTGACAGTGCGGTGGATGAAGATGTTGGAATTAATTCCGTTCAAAGTTATACCATCATACCGAGTGATGGAACATTTGGATTAAATGTCACCAAAAATCTGGATAATAGTTTCAAAGTGAAAGTTACGTTATTGAGTAGTTTGGATCATGAGGTTCAGAATTTTTATCAATTTCTTGTTATGGCCAAAGATGGTGGTTCACCACAGAACACAGGAACACTCACAGTAAACATCAACATTGAAGATGTCAATGATAATATTCCATTGTTTTCCCAATCGTCATATAACATTTCGATCAAAGAAAATGTTGATGTAGATACAGTCATTTTACAGTGTATAGCAACAGATAAGGATATTGGAGAAAATGGACGTATTTCCTACTCCTTTAGTCCCCACCAGTCCGAGCTAGAGGTAATTAAAAATACATTTAGTATCAACTCAGGAACAGGAGAAATTAAAGTGATTTCCAATTTGAATTACGGAATACGAAATAAATACAGCTTTTATGTAGAAGCTCGGGACCAAGGTCCTGACAGTCAGGCATCACAGACATTTGTTGATATTTCGGTTATTGATGCTGGAAACAATCCCCCTATGCTTTTGGTGAACTTTTTACTCGCAAATGATGGGAAATCTGTTACTATTCCTGAAAATTCTAAAACTGACACCGCAGTGGCACATATAAATGTTCAGGACTCTGATACTGGTCCTAATGGTGAGGTCAAGTGTTCGATGCAAGACTCTTTCTATGAATTACAGCCGGTCAACAACAAAAAAGGTTACGTAGTGGTCGTAAAACTAAGCCCAGATCGTGAGACTGAACCAATTCATAATATCACAGTGTCATGTCATGATAATGGTACACCTCAATTATTTGCCTCAGCAAATTTCAGCATCTATGTGAGTGATGAAAATGACAATAAGCCCATATTTACGGAAAAGGTTTACAATGCTTTTGTAGTAGAAATGGGTCCCATTGGCTACAATGTAACGAAAGTCGTAGCAACAGATCGTGACGAAGGTAGGAACGCGCTGATACATTATTATTTGTATGGTGACGCTTCACTTTCATTTGACATCAACAACACCACGGGAGTAATAAGCACCAAAAAACAGTTTGATCGCGAAACAAATCCAGTTATTGACATTAAGGTGTTGGCGGTGGACAGTGGAACGCAACAGTTGACTGGAACCACAAATGTTTTGTTGCATGTTACGGATATTAATGATAATAAACCCACATTCAATGCATCAAATTTCCAGTTTTATGTAATGGAAAATATGAACAAGGATACAAAAGTTGACAAACTATCCGCCATTGATTTCGATGAGGCAGAAAACGGAGAAATGGTTTTTTCTTTGTTTGGTAGCTATGGTCCGGATTTTCCATTTTATGTGGAAGCTGATGGGACAATTCGTACTAAATATCCTCTTGACAGGGAACAGAAGGGAGAATACGATTTTCATGTCATGGTTAGAGATCGGGGCTTACCGGTTCTCAACAACACTGCTCATGTGACAGTTATCATCACGGATGACAATGATAATGACCCAGTTATTGTATTTCCAAGTGACAAAAATAGTACCGTTTCCATCCCTTACTTGTCACCAATCGGAACTGTTATTACAAAAATCCAAGCATATGATAATGACAGTGATAGTAATGGTCGTCTTTCATACTTTATAAGAGGTGGCAACTCGAGAGATATTTTTGGAATGGATCCTGCAACTGGTCAGTTAAGACTGACTAATACATTCTTGATAAAAGAAGACACTGTCTTTGAACTGGATGTGGCAGTCAAAGATGGAGGGCGATATCCTCTGACAGCTACCAAAAAACTTCATGTAGTGTTAGTATATTCAAATACAACATCTGTTTTACCAGTGATTGCCGATAGCGGAAATAAGTATGTGATAATATCGGTAGTGGTTGTACTTTTCACTGTACTCGTCTCAGTAATCATCATAACAATTATCTTCTTATTACGTAGAAGTGACCAAAAACTTGCCAAAGAGATGAGTCGACAAGAAAAGGTGAAACAAGCAAACTCATACGATGGACTCGATACTCATCATTTTCGAAATGAAGGTGATAAATATCAGTATAATGAACTTACGAAAAAAAAGAAAAAGGAAGTCAGCTTCTCATTGGACGAAGATTTGGACAAGTCGGTGGAGTTTCCCAGTGTTTCCATGCTTTCCGATATCTCCAAAGATCAAAAGGTAAATAACTTTTATATACATGTATGTACTTACATAAAATATGCTATGGGACAACTTCAGCAGAACCGACAGTTTGGTACTTTTTGACATACTGTATACAGGGTTATTTTCATTCCGTGTTATTTTCACCCTACAACACATGTTAACGGTTTCGCCCTATTTTAAATATGCCCAGACTCATTACAATTCTAATTTATGACATGACTTTATTTCTTTTTTTAAAAACAATATTCTATGTGTTGCTTAAAATGAAATATACGATAGATACCCTCTAAAATCATAAAAATATGAAAATTATCGTTTCGAATTTGACCAGTTTTGAATTCACCTACTAATGATGAGGATGAAAGGGTAAAAAATAAAACGGTTGAAAATTCCCCTGTATACAGTACACGTAGATCTGTATATACCGATAAACAAGTGATTTTAAATTAGAATTTATATTACATTTTAGTGTGTGTGTGTGTGTGTGTGTGTGTGTGTGTGTGTGTGTGTGTGTGCGTGTGTGTAAAACACTCTAATGAAAACATTAAAAACTGGCGACCACCATATAACTGACATAATTGTCAAGTGTGATGTAAAACAACATTCAAAATTCAAGCTTGTTCAATACAAAGAAACACAATATCTACCTTAAGCTTGTACTATGTTATAATGTACATCAAGTTCATAATGACCAATAAGGAACTTATTTTTACGATTTTATCTTATCTAACACACGGTGATTTATTATCGTAAATAACAATGTATCGACAGGAATCCACTCACAGATATAATTTTTGTGATTTTTTGTAATGAATTTAAATAATATGGCAAGTGTGAAGATGGTTCATTAATTTTGACAGGTCATGCAATATTGTGAAGGGCATACCTGTAGGTCTACGGTTTCTTTTACTACAAAAACCGATGAACCATTTTATTGAGGTTTTCTGGTCTATTTGACTTTTGTTTAAAAGTGTCAGATGTAAAGGTCATAACAGTACGTGTTGCTCATTACTTATCAAGGTGTGTTATCTGTTATGTAAATCAGTGTCCATCTCTGTCCAGTGACTCAAAAGTTGTGAAAGTTTAAACAATATTCACACATTGACTGACCATTTGAGTGACCGCTGTCCCCTAAAGCTCCAATATCTATATCTATGATACCTATTAAACAATGCCCGAGGTCCTCCTAGCTGTGATCTCTGCTCGCAGAAATTCTAAAAATTTACCCAAGGATGAAGTTGACATCAGATAGGAGATGATGTCCATTTCAGCTGGACATTTGATAGTTATTTTAACAATGAAAGTTTGACCATAATGTTTTCATCTTGTTAACTTTTGATTAATGTTGGTTTTAGATATTAACACCAGACTCAGACTCAGTGGTGGATCTAAAGATTTTAAATCATTACGATGCATGTAAAAGGAGGAGAATAAGATGTAGGAAAGTGATTACCTGTGCTTGTTAATTTTCTTGATATTCAGTCCCAATTAATTATCTCTAAACCTTTAATGTAACAAAAATAGGTGTCTCCACTCTTCTGGAAATCTCTGTCAAGGTACGGTAAATCAAATACATGTATTCAAAATTATTATCTATCAAAAGAATTGTACAAGAAATATTAATTTTGACATGTAAGTATCACCCATCAATATTAAATATATGTACTTATTAATTATAACACATCAACCCCTGAAAAACAATGGACTCTTCTGTACATCAATGACATAGGGCAGTTTAAATGTGTATGTAGTGGTGAATGAGTTGATTCATAAAGATATATATATATATATATATGGGTTCTCTGTATCAAGTTATCTCCCTTAATTCTGCTTTATTTTCTTAATGCTAATTGATTTCATATCTTATTTGCATATACTGTATACATGTACAATGTATATAACAATCTGTTTATTATTCATATTTATTCATTTGTTTATTTATTTTTGAGATTTTTCACAAGATATGTTTTTCATGATTTTAAACTCTAAAAATCAAAATGATTTCTCGGAGAAGTCAGATCTTGTTCTCACTGCAGTCATAAACAGCTGTCTCGAAAACTGTAGCAAGTATAAGTGTCTGTGAACGAAATGAATAAACAGTAATGAAACTGTCAAAACTCAAAAATAAATTTCATGTGTAAAAAATTTAAATTATCACACGCTTTTTATACAAATTTATCTTTGAGGGGTGAAAAGATTGCTGTATGATATGATAAAGTTGATAACAGTATCAAGTCGATATACATTTTATACATGTGCATGTATCAAGAAGTACTGTTTATCAATGGAGCTAAAAACATCAATAAACATTTATTATGATGATAAACATTCACATGTTGTTTTGGCAGTCTGATTTTGATCAGTGATTTATGGAAGCAGAAAAGAAAGGGAACTATTCAATTAAAGGTGTACCCCTCACAATACCTTATGAATAGCGTTTTGTGCAATTTTTCATGGTTTACAAATGGTTCCATTTGAATTCAAAATTCTGCTTGCGTGCCTTGTTTAAGTGGGAGTTACATGAAGGAGTTAATTTTTTTTTTCATTCTTGTGTGGTCTATTTTACTGTGAATGAATCAAAGTTTTAAACATTTGTAAAAAAAAAAAAATTATGTAAATTTAAACAGGATATGTATGACAGACACCTCAGTGGAGGTGGCTGGCTTTTCCTGTCCTTCAGATGGGACCGTAAAAGCCATGGTCCCATGTCACAGTAGGGGTCTGCACGTTGAAGAACCCTCACTGCTCACTCCCCCATGAAAAATTTTCAAGGTTTGCAAGTCTGCATGATCTATATAGTATTCTGGATATAAAAATATCTATACATACATGTATACTATAATTACACTGTAAGTACATGAATTCTAACTCTGAGTCTTTTATTTGTTTCAGTTCAGCACATTTCAGAATCCTCATGGACCAAACCATCAGAAATTGAAATCACTGCAGTTTGATCAGTTCTTAATTCATAAAGATCAACATGTCTCAGGTAACAAACAGGTAAGTCTTGTGGTGGCAGTAAAGTATAAAAAGATGTGATCAAATTATAACCCATATGATTAAGTGTTACATATAAGACTTTTACCCTTCCACCCCCACCAAGCATTGTAAAATGGTCCACTACAACAGAAAAAGAACATGCCATTAACATACATGGGGAGAAAAATTAATTTTTGAAATATTATAGCAAATATAGATACCGTACACCATTCTTAAAAATTGTCCAATTTCTACCGTGCATTAGAATAAGAATTTATTAGAATTTAAATATTTACTGTAACATCTTTTCAAACACGTCTCGCTTTTTTTTTCAAAGTACAGTGTAAAAGTACAGGAGGCTTACGTACATGCTTCTATTGCACGACCATTTTGTACAAAGTATAAAAAGTATTGGCGATATATTTGCCGAATTATTCATGGATGTAATATTCATTGAACAATCGGTATCATCATTCAAACTTGATACATGTACATATAATACCCTCTATTACTCACAAAACAAAAATTTCTTTCCCGTTATTGCCGCTCGACCTTTAGTCATATACAAAGAGGTACAATAGTGTCCTAATTTTGATACAATGACTTGTATTAAACGTACCCTCGGCTTTGCTCATTTTAAAGTCGTCTTAGCATGCGAATATGTTCTCTGTGTTTATGTAAATTTCCTGTTATGATCTCCACCCCTTGAATACATCCATTACACCTCCGGCTTTCGGTAAACTGCCAATTAAAGTTGTGATGTATTGGAGTTGGACCTATTATCAGTCTGTATAAAACATCTCATCATTCCCCCTAATGACGCATCTGTCAAAAGTGCTTATTGTAAAACTTCGGCATACATTAAATTTTAATGTACTCCTTCACACATACAAATTGTGGGGGGATTCAAATTGTCCCGATGAAAAATGAGCTGGAATTGTCCCGTAAAATTGAGTTTTTTATGTTGACAGGTCGAAAACTGATCTATTACTTTTTGCTATAAAAGGGCTCTTCAAGTCTGGAGTGTGTAGATCAAATTTTAATTTTCACCTGGTGAATACAGGTGGGTCATATGGACACTCCCTTCAGATGACCATAACAAAACACTGTACATTATTTAGTAATTCTTAATGTTTGGTTTTTAAAAGTGATAGTTGAAAAATATAATTCAAGTAGCATTTTCTGACCTTTGGTTGAATTTTTTGTTCCAAACGAACTTGTACTTCTTATAATTCAGGTAAACAATTAAGGTATGTACTAATTACTCTGTAGATATTACAGATAAATCAATGAAATTCTCAATTTTTATATTCACACCAGTAAGGGCTGAAATTAAGTCATCCAACTTGCACACTACATGTACTCTAGCTCAACTAATTTTTTCAGGATTTCACAAAAAAAGACGAATATAGTTTATTCTGCAATTGGATAATTTTGTATATGGTATCTATGGCATAGTTTTGTAAATAATGATAAACAGCATCGCCCATTTGAAGAAGTTTTCATCAATATTGGAAAATTGGTATTAAACTTTCATTAAATTTGGTACAAATTTGGATTTAGAAACAAAGCCAGTTTTATCTACAAAACAAAATTTTCCAATACACATTATCATTATTGATAATACATGTATCTCTACTCTTTCTTCACTCGTTCCTCATTTACCAGGAATGTTTTTTTTTTACATTTTAGAAATCAATTCTGCAGAAGTCTGGACATGACAGTAGTAGCGATACCTCGACAGAGATGACAACAAGTGACAGTGGTCGAGGAGGAAGTGATATGGATGTACAGCTGTCGGCAAACTTACCAGGTACTGATTAAAATACAGTCGCATGCTTCATTGTAGATCAAGTAGTGTATCTATAGAAACGTATTTTATATTATAAACTAAAATATCAAAAATTATAAACACAAAATGCGAAATTCTAGATCTGGAGAAACAATCGTACCATTGGTCCAATGATTGGAGATGTACTGAAAACCTGTAAAATGTTGAACAGCTCCAACACATTCTTAATTTATTTTGTTTATCTCAATTTCTAGTTACCATAACTGAAAAATTCTTGGTGGGATGTAAAACAACAATAAAATGTACAAGGGATATGATTACTGCAAATGACACTTCCATAATTTTCTAAGAATGATATGCAGAGAATGAAATATAACCAACACTTTCTAAAACTAATTAACAGGATTTTTTCCATAACTTTGTTCTGAAAATGGATTCAAAACAATTTTCTATTCAATCTTGGACAGGATATTGATGAAGAGAATAATTACAGATAGGATTGGAGTTACATCTTTTGACCGAATCACAATATCATATTTAAAAAATATATACAGTGGAATAGCGTTATGTTGAAATTGGTTGGGTCAAAATTCAGGATATGTCAAAATTGAAATTCTGGTCCTGATTTTTTTTAGATTTACTGAAGCATCAATTTCGAAATCTGGATATCTCAAAAGTAATAGGGGCGGTCCTGTGAATTTCAAGATAATGCGATTGTACTGTGTATGATAAATCTGTTATGTAATGCTCTCTAAAATCAAAAGTTTGTAAAAGGTGAAAAAAATTGGGCTTAACTTTGGTAAATTGACCAATTTGTTGCGAAACCTTTTTGATATTTTCCCTCCATTTTATGAATAAAAACTCCATACTTATCTTAATTTCCAGTAATGTCCTTGAAAATGTGGCCATCAGTTCATAACTACACTTGTCTCAGGTAAATTTTCGGAGCATTTAGCATGATATAGTCTGACAAACAACATGTTTACATAAATAATTCCCAAATCTAAGCATGACTGCTTTGTAGATAAAATAATAGTAGTTTTATGTATATTGACATTGTCATTGATTACAAAAATGCATTTTTTTTTTTTGTATTGTTTTTTTCATTTTTCAATGTGCCAATAGATTAGAACTTACCATAGCCATTTTCGGTTGACACTTATAAATTTTTTTACCTAACTTATGATCCCCCCTTTTGATTAACATGGACTTGCTTAATCCCACACAGTTTTGCTTAACGATTCAAAAAACCAATAATTGTGTTTCACTGGATTCTTAGATAGATTGTCGTCATGGCAACTGCTTGTTATTGCCATCATTTTGTTGTAAAGTTTGCAGTTTGTGACCCCGATTTATGTAATTTGATAATCAATAAGAACACAAAATTTTTTTATAAGGCAAATTGGATTTTATCACGGTAAATAATTTTATATGGAAGCAGGAAATAGTTTTTTAAAGAATAGTATCATATAAACTGGATCCACCCCTACAAATGGTAGCCACTACTATAGATCAATGATACACACTTGTCACACCATTTCTTTTGTGAAGAGTAATTTACATATCATATGATCCCCTTTCATGGAACAGGAAATATGCAGATTTTCTACACTCGTTTAGGAATGGGAATTTTAGCAAAATTTTATTGAAATTGGGAAATAAAAAAACAAGCAAAACTGTTTGAAAATTTTAGAATTTTTTCTTCTTCATTGTTATTTGACTTCAGTTGGGAAATTTTGACAGCAATTTGGTGAAAAAATACATGTTTTTGCATTGGAATGGGGTCTTATTTTGGCCCCTATGATAGGATGTATTTCGGCTCCTATGTTAGGATGGAAAATCCCTGAATATTAATCGTGAGCCAAGAAGATCATTGTACAATGTATCAAACATTTTGACAATTGATACAGAATGTGTACAAGTATGATTTTCATATTTTTATTTCATTTTCAGATGATGAAAAGCACAATGGATTCCCTCCATATAATCGGTCATTGTCGGAACCACCGCAATATCTTAATGTGATGCAGGACACAAAAAATCAATTCCATGGATCTTCGCGCCTGGGATCCGAAGTTTTTTCAATTAGTTCATCAAAACAGAGAGACTATACAGGGTTAACCCCCAGAGAAACTTTCGAAAGAAAACATAGACTTACAAGTAGTGTTCGTGACAATAAAGGGAATTCGAGACCCAGATCAGAAGGCTGGTTGCCATCTTATGTATAGCATTGTGACTATTTCCTGTTTAATTGTTGATATTTACAAAGTGGCCAAATTTTTAATTTTTTTTTTTTTTAATGTTATGCGTCTGTGACACAAAATGACTGTCGCCATGATACAAAGGAATGTGAAATCCGTCCAAGTGTTTACAGAGATAATGCAAGATGATTGGTCAGTCACATCTAACTGGATACTCATTTGCATAATTCATATTGTAGTGTTTGAATATTCATATATATGTTTATATTCATGTTAACTGATATTCATCAAAATATAATTGTTATCTGTCATCTTCATCAGTGTATTTAAATACAGTGGAATCTCGTTATGTCAAAATCGGATGAGTCGAAATTCTGGTTATGTCAAAGTCCAATGTTTGGTCCCGATTATTTTACTATATAAATATTAATACTACTTTTATTCTGAATATATCAAACTTTTTATCTCAAAATTAATCAAAGTATTTTTCTGGTCCAAAGTATCGAAATATTACAAAATTGTCACTAATGTTATCTGGAAGTTACCATCTGCGATTGAAGGTTTACATTTTGTACACGAAAATCATTCTTAAAATTACTTCTTTACCTGCAAAACATGGGACAATTGACTTCTATTTACGAGCCAAGATGAAAGTGTAATTAAATAATTGCACGGATCCAATGTGAATTAAAAAGGACCCTGCGTATGTCTATTCATTGTCCAATAAGAATAGAAAATATGTGTATTTTGGTTATCTCAAATTTCCGATATCTCGAAATAAAGGGGTTGGCCCCATGAATTTCAAGATAGCAAGATTCCACTGTATCAAGTATGTATTCATGTAAACTGAGTGCCACTGTCTAATCTAAACAAATTTTTACTGTTTTGCCAATCATCAACTTTCCAGATATTACCGGTAATGTAAAAGTAGACATACTGAAAAGTGATAAAACATCATTTTTAATCATAGTGATACATACATCTCTTTTAATCATAGTGATACATACATTTTGCCAAACTGGAACATGATGCATACTAAGTGAAATAAAATCTGTTACTGTTAGAATAAAATCACTACAATGTATTTTATTATTTGATATTTTTATTGTTAATTTCCTTCAAATCTTGATGCTTTTTTTCATTACAAGTTATCATTAACAAATCTCCTCATGTGGTACCAGATACCTGTCTTGAGAGACCACCTGTTTTATGATACCACGCAGGTAATACCTACCTGGTAATCCGCTTTTAAGGAACCACCTGCCTTAAGACCACAATTTAGTGGCAGATGTGGTGGTCTCTCAAGACAGGTTACACGGTATTAAAAAAAAAATAAATAAAAAAAAAAATGGTCATGCATCAATTATATCTACCTAGATAACGAACCAAAGATTTTGTGATGTCATACAGAAAGTTAAAGCCATGGAAACCATGGATGCTTTCAACTATTATCCCAACTGACTTAAATAACTCCAGGTTCAATATTGACTTAATTGTTTGGATGGAATATGTTGAGAGGATTTTTCAACATCCATGTGGACTACAACTATCATATCTACTATATCTACAGTCTATAACCTTATTTATCAAGGTAGATAACTCTGTTACTCATAGTTTCTTATTCTCAGCTCTTGTGGCTAGCTCCATAACCTTTGACCCGGGGACTTCATGTGATGTTGACGTCACATGAATCAAGATTTGCAAATCCTTACTGTTCAACCCAGAAATTATTACATTACTACCATTAGTAATAACTACACAATTATCTCTTTGATGTTATAACTTATGCCACATTGGTGCTGCATATATATATATATATATATATATATATATATATATATATATATATATATATATATATATATATATATATATATATATATATCAAACTCTGATTAACTACATGTAGACTCTCTTTGGCCATTAAAATGGTTGAAAAAAAAGCTGTCAAGTTGACTGGTCTTCAACATAAAAACATGAAATAAAGGCGGAGAAGTCCGAGCATACCATTAAAGTAATATGATCTACAATCAGTATCTGTATACATGTAATCGCTGTTTGACTATGTACAATGTATATATAGGTACATATATGACATATTTGGTGCTATTTACTTATTCATTTAAGAATTATGAAGCTTTAAAGATACTTATTACATGTATGTCAAGGAGCCATGTTTACATTATTGCTTATAAATAATACTGGTACTGATGTTTGAGTGTGCTGAGGTGTGGGATTAGGCATTGAACTTCACTGAAACATTGTCATTTTACTGATAATTAAGTGAAAATATTGATTAATGTAGACACAAACAACAATTTATTTCGTGTATTGTATAATTTTTTATATGACATCTAGGTGATAATTTTTTAGGCACTCAATGTTATCCACTATGATACAGTATACAGAATTTCAAGTAAGAAATATAGTGGAAATCTCATTGAAATTAAATGAGTCAAAATTCCTATTATGACAAAGTTGAAAAGCTGGGCCTGATTTTTATGGATATATAAATATATTAGTTAAAGTTTCAGTTATCCTGAGTTCTGGATATCTCACAGTAATAGGGATGGTTCTGTGAATTTTGAGATAACGAGATTTCACTGTATTTAAACAAAATACCTTTATTTCACAATGATTCTTTGGACAGTAATTAATCTCCAAATGCATTATTCATTGTCTGAAAATGGTATCTAAAAACTGGTATATCAATTCTGAGCCAAGACCATATTAGTTTTGTTGGTGAATTTTTAAAAAAGTAAAAGTAAGTAGATAATACATGTATTGTGCATCACTGAGCCATCACTGATGTTGAATCATCCATTATAATCATCATCATTATCATCTGCAGCGGTTTATGACAGATATTTCAGCTATATACCTTACACATGTAAGCAATATAGTATTTATGGTTAAACAACATAAAATGCATCCACAGATGCTATTGTTATTTTTGTATAAACTAAGAAATAAAATGTTGAAATTTAAATCCTTCTTGCTTTGATTGGTTGATATGCAGAGGTCAAAAGGTCACAGAACAAACTGTACATGTATGACAGTAACAGACCATGTGTTGCTGTAGTATTTTTCATTTTAATTCCTACATGTATTTACTTAAATACAGTGGAACCTGTCTTTAGAGACAACTCTCATAAAAGACTGCCTGTCTTGAGAGACCACTCTCGTGAAGACCGCCTGTTTTGAGAGACCACTCTCGTGAAGACCGCCTGTCTTGAGAGACCACTCTCGTGAAGACCGCCTGTCTTGAGAGACCACTCTCATGAAGACTGCGTCTTGAAGACCACGCCATGTTTTGAGAGACCATTTTGATGACCGCCTGTCTTCCAAATTCCAAAACCGCCTGTTTGCATTTAAACAATACTTGAACTGCCTGTCTTGAACCACTCTCGTGAAGAGAGAGCCAAATCCCAATATGACGCCTGTCAGAACCACTCTCGTGAAGACCGCCTGGTCTTTCAACCGCCTATGTTCTCACTGTACACAAGCTGAGAGACCACTTACCGCCTGTTTTGAGAGACTGTCCGCCTACATTTTTTAAATAAACTTTTGGTCTTAAGTTCTTTGGAGAGGCTAAAACCACATACGTTCTGTGCTGCACTGAAACTGTCTACCATTTAAATCATCAGCAGATCTAAAACCACATTGTGGTGCCTTCCCCAAACAGAAATTTCAGATTACAGATTTCTAAATGAACAATAATCATGGTGGGTCAAGTCTGGACTTAGTGGGTCAAATCTGGACTTGATGATTAGTGATTCAAAGAGTTTTTCACAGAATTTCATAAGTTTGCTCAATCATAAAATGTTTCTATTTGCTAAAAAATATCATTCATTGCATCCCACCTACTTAGAATGTATCACAGGATCTTACAAACATGTTGCTAAGAGCAAACTTAGTGTGTTTGTAAGTAGTAAAATGTTGCATTGTCAGGATATATGGATATGTTTTTCTTGCATACACTGAAGAAAATAATTGAATTTGGTTTGACTCAATGGCAACATCATTTTTTTTAACAATTATTTTATTAATCAAATTAACAGTTTAAATTACTAAAAATTTGGTAATTTCACATTTTTCTACATTAGTGTTATATAATTTAAAATAAAAATAAATAACTAACAATAAAATAACTAGCAAAAGTAAATAATATAAAACAAAGTGATGGGACTTACAAGAAAACAAACACAATAACATCACAACATTAATGGTAAATTTTGAAAATTGTATGGGAAATAAGTTTGTAATGCTTTTTTGAAAAAATGTTGTTTTATATAAAATATATAGTGAAAAAGAAAAATAATAGCATCAATTTAGGTGAAAAAAGCTGCAGGCTGTACCAATCAATAGCTTGGCTAGTTATTTACTTTTACTTCAAATCATATAACAACCGCATAGAAAATAAGAAATTTACTACTACTGCGAGGTCATTGGATGTTACATTAGAGTTTTACATTTTTCATATGACTTCAAATTTTGGCCTGTGCGAGTCTGTGGAAGAGTACCTTAAACAGCGCCAAGGTACTTGCAATTTAGAAAACAAGAACTTCAATATTTAAAATTCCCTCATCTTATTGGAGACAGCACATGGTCGTTAATTTTCACCACAAGAATGCCACCTAACAGTCAACCACTATTACTTGATATTTAATGGCCAGCCATAACTCTACCCTTTACATTACGTAGGATTACCATATATTTTTGTTGATATAAAACAGAAGAACACATCCTTTTCGTGAACTTGAAACCCCTTGACACGGGACTTAAATCACTTTCATCACAAGTGGACAGATGCGAAAACTTATTTGAAACATTTTTATTTACATTCAAATTATGAAAAAAACCTGAAGCAAAAGCTTGATCGTTAACAGCTATGGTTGTCGTTTAGTACATTTTTATTTTAGTTTTATGTTGATTTTTCGGGTGTTCAAATACCTGGTCGAAATACTGGTTTAATTTATACTGACATTAAGAAGATACTAAAATCAAAGCTATTATAGAGATCAATTGGGACTTGTAAAAAGTAGAAGCACAAACAAGAATTTAAGCGAGTAGACGAAGTTTAGAAACCTTAATGTGAAATTAAGCTATTATTTAAATGAAGCTTTATGAATATTTATTTACAATATATCTATTTATTTATTTATTTATTTATTTTATTATTAGTATTTTCATATCACAAATAGAAAGTCGATATAACACCTGGAACATGGGTAGGCTACTAAACGTCCACAACATCAGCATGGGTGAACAAATCTGAGACTCATGTGCAGACGACACTCCCAATACTAGGCCGAATTTTCTGCCCCGATTTTTAGCGATTTTTTTTTGGGGGGGTGTCTTATTTTACAAAAAACAAAAAAGAAACCGCATAAAATCAGTGCAGAAAGTTCGGCCTACCCCAATACGTGATGTCTCTCAGTTTATCATTGTTTTCTCACTTTCAGTTCTTGTTACCTCAATGGCTCAATATTTAATTTATTGCAGTTTCCGTCATGGCGAGTTCTATTCTAGAGAAGAATTATTGCAATCTCGGCCTCTTGTTATCCTGTTGTCTGTTTCGACGGTGGACATGACATGACCCGGTCACCTCTTCAATCACAGATACTTATCTCTACGCACTCCCAGCTGATTCTTGAAGAAGTTTAACTCAATTAGAGTGAATAAATCTGTGTATTTTTATTATTTGTATTAAACACTAAAATCACCTTTCAATCATTTATCAGTGAAATACCACCCGCTAAATAAAGTGCAATTTTCTGAAATAACTTCTACTCTTCGTGTGACCCACTCAACACTTACAAATAATATCTTGTGACAAAAGGGTCACAAATTATCGCCATAAAGAGTATTTTAAAACACAATTAAAAGACTTTTCAACAAATAGAAACTCACGTCTTTTAAACTTTCTCGCGATACAAGTAACAACAAGAGGCGGACAGGTCCTTATCGATCACCCAAGTCCATGCCCTATCTTCAGAAACCCTGACCCTGAGGTAATTTCTACTGAAAAGTCGAGGTCATATTTCCCACCTCAATGTTAGGCTGAATTTCTTTTTTTTTCTTTTTTTTTTTTTTGGTGGATGGGGTGGTAAAATAAGATTTTTGTCTGATTTTACAAAAACAAAAATAACTGAAAATTGGGACAGAATTTCGGCCTACCTCTAAGTATGACCTCGACGTTTTGAATAATAGAAATTAACTCCGAGGCCCAGGCACTTGTTTACTCGACCACTATTGATAGAAATAAGTGCCTGTGCCCAGAGGCCACCTTCCGTTTTTCTACCTCACCAACTAGATAATATAGATGTACACGCAGCATACCAAATGTCAAAAGAAATGAACCCATTGCTTTTTGAGATTTTTAAGTGTATGCACGACTATGGTAATATCTGCACGAGGACGAAACTGGCACCGGTGTTGTAGCATAGACTCCCTGCATAGTCCCCACCCGGAAGAACGGGCCCGGGTCCAACTTTCCCCCCGGAAAAATGGGCCCAACATAGAATTTTCCCCTAGGAAAAATCAACCCGGGCCCAACTCCCCCTAAAAAAAAAGCACCCCGTATAGAATTTTCCCCCAAATACCAGCACGCCCCTCCCCTTATCACAGGTTTAGCTATCTACCCGTTTCCAGTTCTATAACTAGAAATCTGTCAATCCATATAAGCCAAAGACTAACAGATCATTTTAAATTTTCGGTTAAAAAATTGAAATCGTGAAATCTGGTTTTAAAATTCATTAAATGCATTCAAATCTTTGTCGATTTATTTCATTGATACAATATATATATAGATACATGTATATAATATATTTCTGATAACATTACTCCATTTTAGTCGACTTATAACTAAAAAAAAGTTATATCAATTGATATTAATCATTAATAACCAAATTTAAAGTCTGTTGGTGCAGCGTGGGTAACACAAAACTTCTACAAAAATAAATGTTACTTTTTCAAACGTTCATGACATTTTCATATTTAGACTGCATTATGTCAATCAATTTTTAAAAGCACATATATATTTTCTATTTTGAAATCCAGAAACAAGAGGGGGAATTCTACAGGGAGGAAACTTTGTACTGACTAAATGTGTTTTGGGAAATAATATGCTGGGGCGCTTTTTCTTCCCATAGGGAAAGTCTAACCCGGGCCCGTTTTTCCGGGGGGAATCTATGCTACATCACCGGATCGCAATCAATTGGTCACATTCGTGACCTAGATATAGAATATAATGTAATGTGTTTAGAGTTCGAAACAAAATAGAAATTCATACATTGGAAGACCTCAGATATACGGAGGGATATAAGAAACGTGCATGGTCAAATACACACGCACGCGCGTGTTCAAAATAAATAATGAACGACACGGATGAAATCGTCTGGAAATACAAGCGGCGGACAGGAGGGGCACATGAATTGATTTATTACAACAAGGGTAGCTAAACTTAAATCACTTACCTTGGGCTAAGCCATGACACTCTTTTCAAAGAGATTTTTTTAACATTAAGACCATTCCACATGTTCACTTTAGATTGCAGCGTGTTCAACACGCCGGTCTATTTGCAACGGCAGGGGAGAGAACCAAATCAGCGGTCAATACGATGACCATCCACTCATACCTTTGACATCTCATGTAGTAATTAGTGGTCACTTGGCTATAACTCACGAAAATGACATAGAATATATAAATATTGATTACAGCCAATATTTTGACTCTCATAAATATGCGCCATTGTGATACATGCTGATGATAATATCGAGAATTCACAAGCATTTCAATCGTTGGATGGGGGCATCTTCCTAAGTCAAGATTTCTGATCCACTCCGTTCCGTATGAGGAAAGCAGTGGATAAGAAAAGATTGTCTTGAGAAGATGGGATGGGGGTAGAGTATAACATATTTTGTGATATACATTTGTATAAAAAAGCACCCCTTTCTTTGGTGGCTCGTTTGTGCCATGTCGAACTTTCGTTATTTCGGGACGAATAGACGACAGAACGAAACGACGTCAAATTAACTTTTGTCGTCTTTTCGGGGCGATAAGACGACATGGCACAAACGAGTCACCATATTCAGAGGAGGATGAGTAATTTCGAATTTTTGTCTCTGTCTAAGATAGTCATCTTTTTACAGTGGTTACTCTTAGACGGATTTGGCTATGCATTTTATGTAATTTTTTGGCCTTGTCTTATACCACTTTTCCTTTAGAAAACCTTTTTGTAAAATTGGAGCTCCACTGATGAAGTCTAATTGACAGAAACGATCGTCTTGAGCATTTTAACTTTGGTATTATGTTTATAATATTTTAACAGTGAGTGTTAAGAGTGTGAAACTGATATTCAACGCCAGAATCTGGTCAATCCGGAAAACTCAGATTTGAAATTACACACATGAAATGGACACACAAACATGATAATGACAGATCATGAGCTCAATATTTTATCCAAATTAGAATATCTCAGAAATAAATTTAAAGTGACGAATAATTAATGTCAAATGCATGCATTGCTCAGAAAAGAAAATTTGTTTGAGAAAGAAAAGCCATGTAAACAAGGGTTTATCAAAACGGGTACATATATCACATTGGAAAGGAAATTACTAGTTTAAATGTTCCGTGTTTAATGCAGAACTGTCCACAGCACGTAAAATAGATGCATGTAGTCCATTAAATTACCCATCTTATTTTTAAATGGAACGTTTAGGATTTCAAATTGCATGGATAAAATTTCAAAAAATTAATAGAATTTTGTTCGTAAAAGATATGTACGCGTGACATGCAATGTTTTGAATATATTAAATGAGATCCACTTCTTCTTAAAGAGGGAAAAATACATACGGCAGATAGAAAATGTAATTTTATACAACAAATTGGAGATTCAGTTATCTCGAGTACATCACAGAAAATTGCTACACATGCTGATGTCTCTATGGAAACAAAATTAGGACAAACAAACAATCTGGTTTCAGCATCATACATCAACCTTTAATAAAATGTTCATTTATCACTTTTTGGAATACACACCAGTAAAATATCTAAAGGTAAAGGACAGCCCCTCCACAAAATAGAATTTCAAGTTAAGCTGATGCATCGTAATATTTGATATAGAATACGTTAACCCTTTCAACCCTACAAAGCATAACAGAGTGGTCTAAACAAGAGAATAGAGAATTCCATGTAGATATTTAGGGGTGAAAGGGTTGAGTGTCCAATACTAAATTTTGATATGCTACACGGACCAAGACCATGTTACACTGAGAATCTCGACCACAGCATATGCGTAGGAACTGGGGAGGTGGGGGCTGAATCCCACTTTTTCACATACAAGCAAAATTCTTATATTATCAACACGTATTCAGATTGTTTCAAATGTAATTAATTGTATATGATAATTTCCCCGCCACTTTTGATTTGCTCCCTACTGAAGAGTAAGAAAAAATAGTAGGGGCTATTGCAAATTTGATATTTTTGTCATGTTGTAAATTTTTAATTTACTGGGTGGGTGTAAAGTTGTCATGTTGTAAATTTTGTATTAACACCCACCCAGTAAATTCAAAATTTACAACATGACATTTTTTGGATTTAAAAAAGGCTACATATTTTATGTTAAAACATTTAATATGAATTAAAACATATTTTAAAAATTGGGCCTGTGGTTCTGCGTCCATATAGCTCAATAGGCCTACATACTTTACATGGACTAATTTTATAGAAGGTACAGGCAAATTGTAAAAAAAATGTCCATGCACAGATTGTTTAGGTACTTTATTTTTTTTCACAGAGAGAGAGAAGTCCCTTCACGGAAAAAGAAGAAACGATCGGGCAGTAATGGGACACGGGAGGTAACTCGCAAATTTCCATTTTCCTCTTTTCCATTTTGATAGCAATAGATGTGGAAAAAAATTATCTCGTGCGCACGACTTAATATTTTTTTTCTCTCATTTTTTATGTCGTAAGCACGACTTAATTAGCCAATAGCAAACATCTCCCAGATATTGTTGGTGTTTAATAAAGCTTATTGATACCCTTCATGTTTTAATAAAATGTCCCTCGACATATCAGAATCGGCGGAATCAGGGGCGGGATGGGGGACTAGGTAATTCCTATGGCAACTCTTGCTGCATCAGAGATTTTGCAGAAAAAAACATCTGATTAAGCAAGAGTTCCCATAGAATTAGGGACTAGGATGCTTCAGCTACCCCTAATGATTTTGTTGAAATTGAAAAATATGATGTTAAAGCTTTCGCAACTTTGTATAACTCCTTTTCAGTATTATACATTACTCATGGATCATATAGCCTACAATGTACGCAGTAATACAAAATACGTGTATAAAGAAATGTTCACGAGGCGGTAGTAGACTAGTTGTTTGTATATAACGAAGTGTTCACGAGGTGGTAGTAGACTACTTGTTTGTATATAAAGAAGTGTTCACGAGGCGGTAGTAGACTAGTTGTTTGTATATAACGAAGTGTACACGAGGCGGTAGTAGACTACTTGTTTGTATATAACGAAGTGTTCACGAGGCGGTAGTAGACTACTTGTTTGTATATAACGAAGTGTTCACGAGGCGGTAGTAGACTACTTGTTTGTATATAACGAAGTGTTCACGAGGCGGTAGTAGACTAGTTGTTTGTATATAACGAAGTGTTCACGAGGCGGTAGTAGACTACTTGTTTGTATATAAGGAAGTGTTCACGAGGCGGTAGTAGACTACTTGTTTGTATATAACGAAGTGTTCACGAGGCGGTAGTAGACTAGTTGTTTGTATATAAAGAAGTGTTCACGAGGCGGTAGCAGACTAGTTGTTTGTATTTTATTGTTTTTCATAGCTGCAACCAAGTAAAATTGCTATCTTGGAGCCTGCATAAACGTTATTAATCATTTCAATTATCCTTCAAATGTCATCGACACCCGTCTTACATCTAAGAAGATTACTTGTAGTATTCACATTATGTCCCAAATTCTAGTTTAACTGTAAGACCTATGTCGATGGGATTTGTTTTCTATTGGCTAATTAAGTCGTAGATAACTATCACGTGCGCACGACATAAAAAATGAGAGAAAAAAATATTAAGTCGTGCGCATGACATAAATCTTTAGGATAATTTTTTTTCCATATGTCCCTTCCAGACTTCCGAACAATACTGATGAAGTAGTTATTAAAAGTCACATCCCAGGAAAGGGTTTTTTTTGTTGTAATATTTGACATTTTCTACAAAAATCCAAACCCTAACAGAGGGAATAGAAAAAAAAATTATATTATTTGAGTTAATAACGGAATTCAACTGGAAAGCTGAAATTTTCTTCGGTTAGCGAGATATGGTAATGTGACATTCCAAGTTATGATATAAGAACAACCTTAAATTTACAGCACCACATTTACCAAAATATACATACTTTCAGTTTGCTGGCTGTGATATACAAGCTGTGGTATACACAACCACCACCACCATCGATTGGGAATAATTCCAACAGTGTCCACCCAACTTGTAATAAATACATTTAGTAATAACATTGTAATTTGTGGCAAGATTTTGTAATCTGTAATTCTCCTCGAATCCGACCTTTCAGTGATTTATAACAAAATTCATTATTGGTTACCATGTTGGAACCCAATGTAAATATCACCAGAAATTCCGTTATCTAAAGTAGAAGTATGTTATTTTATGGGATTAACTGAAAAATCTCACTGGAATATTGTTTTTGGTTCCAGAAACCGGTAACGAATAAAAAATATGTTCTAAAACATTCATATCTAAAGGTTACACGTGAAAATGGAGAGAAAGAAGATGTTAGAAGATTTTGTTACAGGTTATTTTGATACAACATAATTTGGTCTCATTAAATGATTGATTCTCAACCAATTATCAATTCGTTTTAACACAACAATTATCAATTTTTCAAGGATTAGAAATTTAAAATTCTTTAATGAAAAGTTTATCAATATATTTTTTAATTTGACTCAAAAATGCAACGTGTGGGTCTGTCCACATTCCAAAATTTGTTTTAGAAATTATAATTAATTTCTAACAACCAGTCAAATTGTTTTTAAGTTCCCCTTTTTATGCAATGCCTAATTTTGTTTAAACTGTTTTTATTTACTTTCAATACATGTAAATTTATTTTATGGAGTAATGCCTCATTTATTCATATTTTGACATTGATGAAGAATCAGTTGGCTTTGTTTCATAAACGTATATGTGCAAAATCACTATCTAGATCTCGGTGGACTTTCAAACACTTTTTGTTCCTAAACGTTTCCGCAGAAATTCGAACAGCAGTTTCTTTGTTTGTGGAAAGGGGAGTGGGCGACTTCAATAATGAGGCAACTAGCTACATTGAATTAAGAGTCGAAATAAACAATGTTTGGATAACCGGCAGGTTGTTAAGTTACAAAAACCTTACAACACACTCAACAACTTTTGAAACGGTTTGTTGTTGTAAACGGTAAAGAATTTTTTACTTTTAAGAGTTATCTTTCTTACTGTCTGCTTCGAGAAAAAGACCATGACAACCATATTGGATGAACTTTCGGATTTAAAAAGCGGGGAGGTGGATACTCTAAGTGCGTATCCAGAATTTTCAGAAAGTGTTTTCGACTGCCATTGCTAAGGTCATTCCAAGTTTTTTCTCTGTTTAGCATCCGGGGACGGATTGGTTTTGAGATCATAAAACAGAAAAAAACACAAACATCTAAGGAAAAAATATGAAAAATAGCCCAAAAGTGAACAGGTAAACATGAACAATTGTTTACATCATTGTAAAAATTAAAAATTCCTGATAGGTTATTTATTAGTATGTGCCACAGATGTGGTTTTTATAAGTGTAATTTTGTTTTCCTTTGTTAACATATTAAATGTCCATAAAATTGCATTTGTACTCATGAAAATATCTTGTGTTTTTTCTCCGGATAGAAAGATAGGTTTTGGACTTCAGGGTGGACGCTAAACATAAAAAAAACTTGGAATGGCCTAACTTGAAACTGACACAACTGACGGACGACCACAGACCTTATGTCGTGTTACAGTTTTTAATTTGTAACGCACATTAGCCAGTAGATATGCCGTTTATAAAATAAAAAAAAGACTATAAAACAATAAATATAGGAGATTGTCGTTACCTTGAAATTACCTGTAGTTTTGGAAAATGTCCATTTAACAAATAAAAACTTTGACGACAGTGGTGTTAAAGTGTAGACACCAATCAAAACAATATTTGTCGTAAAAAAGTTATTGTTCAAGTAAAGGATAGCAATTTATGAGTGGCTGGGAATGGTTTCTGATAATACTGAAATATCTACAGTAATATTTGGTTTTGATTTCGACATCAATTGTCTATCTTACGTAGACATGCATCGCATATATACATGTAGCTTTAACTTTCTGATCACCCGATTTTGTGATAGCGATTTTGCTCTGGTTTAACAATGGGCGGATTCAAACTGGTGGCCCTGGAGGGACCTTATGGATTATTTTTGTTCTTCATGATCGGCAATATTTATTTGTTGTGAACTGTGATGATGTTTTTTTTTTCTGCGACCCGTGATCATCTCATTCCCAGTCCTTCGTGATTTGCCCACCCCCCAGTCTTTGTGAATTTAAGTCCATAATAAGTGTTCTTCCTACGCCACCGATGTATTTAAACTCGAATCAAAATTAAAATGTTTCAGTTCATGACTGTCACCGAAAACCAACTTACTGAATATCCTAATTGTAACTTGGCTCAAAAGCTGTAAAACAATCTTAAATTTCCGATTGAACTGATGCTGATGAAGGTCTACATTTTTTTTTAGAATTACATGACTTCAAAGTGACGGATCGTTTTCATTTAACATTCGTCGGGTGTCCATTTTTAACCCGATCTATTGTAATTGCGACCCATAGCACTCTTCCGAGTTGTTCCCACACGTGTTTATTTCATAATAAAAGACAGAGGATATAAGACAAGGCTTTCGTAACTCTTTGATATCAAGATTATATGTATAAGCTAAAGATTAGATAGTTAATTCTTCTCTTTAAACTCTCCCATGACCTATGAAAATTAGAAACCTTTATCTATATCCATCTTCCGTACTTATGTCGGAAGTTTTTGATGTTCAACTCGAATGAACTCGGACATATTTTGTGTACATATACTACCTAATTGTAAATAAGAAATAATTCATGTTACTCTATGGCCAAAATATGTCCCCTTGTTATCTAGAATGAACGGGAAATATGTCCCCTTGTTATCTAGAATGAACGGGAAATATACTTCCGTAACTTAAGGGAACACAAAATTGTATATTAAGGACATGCTATGAACATAGAATTAATTTAGGGGATAGCTGGGTGGAACATATTAGAGAAGAATTAAACAAACTAGGCCTAGGATATATATTTCATGACACATATGATAAGGACATGTATTCCATTATTGAAAGACGTCTTTTAGACATAAATAAACAAAACTTAATAGCTTTAGTAAGAAACAAAAATAGGGGACAACTATACCAACATTTGACGTCACTTCTGGTATTCAAAATTATTTATGTAAAACCATTGATTTTAGATTTAAGAAATTAATAGCTAGATTCAGAATAGGAAGCCATGATTTAAATGTTGAAAGGGGTAGATATATAGGCCAAGACAGAAGTGATAGGACATGTAATTTATGTAACGAGAATGACATCGAAGATGAATACCATTTTATTCTAAAATGTCCATATTATAATGATTTAAGAATTATGTATATTAAAAGATATTATAGAACACGGCCTAGTGCCAATAAACTTATACAATTACTAAGCAGCCTAAATACCAAAGAATTAATTAACCTGGGAAAATTTTTAAATTCTGCATGCAAAAGACGAGATAATTCATCTAGCTGAATGACGCATTATATTTAATAAGTATCTTTATCTATTGAAATTTATAACTTAACAATTATTTCTTGTTTCTTATCACTAATCTACTATTGATGTTTTATATGTATGATTATATATATTATACACATGTGCATGTAGTCACGTACTAGTTACTCACTCTCTATAATTCTGTAAATGTATATTTATCTGATTATATTGTATATATTGTAAATACATGTATGTTGATTTCTGATGTGCCAATTGGCATAAAGAATAAAATAATCTGAATCTGAATCTGAATCTGTATCGACTGATGAATTTCATATTGCCTAGCTTTACTATGACGTCATTAAAACGACTAGTTCACGAACACCCAGGTCATAGACTCACCGACATTGCAATATATAATTTTTTTTTCGATAATGAAAACGTCTCTACAAAAATAATATATAACAAATATTGTCTAAAAGATTCATTCATGTCCGCCAGGAAATTTCCACTTTTATGGCGATGTCACCGGCTTTAGGTGAAGTACATCATATTTCTCATGTGCTATGGATTGACGCCAATGCAATTAGGTTCTTTTGCGTGTCACGCCAGTCTGTATTGGCATGATATATTGGTTTACAAAAAATCCCTTCCGAATAGCCCATGTTCACGACTTTCATTTCTTATGCCGAGCCGGCTCGAAGAACTCTGAAAATACAATTTACTACACTTTTTAAACTCATAAATACCGGGAATCAAACACTGCACGTGCACCTGCTCTCTTGTGAGTCGGACGCTCCGTCACTAAACTGCCGCAAGGGATCTCAAATAGTGTACACAATGTGTCAGCTGTTTTACTTTACATAATATGTACACGGTTTTTCTTTCCTTAAAGGCATTTATTACGAAACATGTTAATCGATTCATACATTTCTATGTATACCCCAGAAGGAAAGTAAAGCGTTTTAAAACTCTTGAGGAGTTTGAGTCACAACAAATTTCTACACACAGATAATGCACGCGGTGTTATTTACAAGCTGTATTGTATATTTTAAAGATTTCAATCCGGTTGTATTCGAATAGTCAATACTTCAAAATATCCCAATATTTACTAATTCTTAGAACACATATTTATTGACGAAACGTTATTGTTCATGAGTATCGCTCCTAGGGTACAGAACACTTCAGTGATCGCATGAGCTTTTATCTTATAATGTAGATACAGTTCAAGTGTTTTCTAGATAAAACAAATAAATCATTATTGTTTACGCGATTACGTGACTCTATAGAAAATATATCATTTAATAACGTACTGAATTCTTTTTGTTATACGAAAATCAGCTTTGTGCACTGGTATTTATTATTTTGTGAAACGGGAACCTGCCGCATGATAATATATTGGAGAAACATGGTATGCATCTCCCCTTGATAATAATGAAGTAATTTGCAGCCATTGTTGTCGACGTCAGGATCCGACACACAGAGTACGAATAGATGATATATAAACCTATATCTCTAGTTTCAGTGACTTTACGTGTTATATCAAAATTCAAGAAGTTAAAGAATCACTGACGCGCGCAAACAAGCTCAGTAAACGGCAAATTCAAACGTTTTGGTTGGACTACCTCTATAGTTTCTTTTTACCAAGTTCTGTATAGAAATGGATTACGCCAACAATTATTAACTGACTTGTATGGGATTTCCAAATTGTTGTTTTGAAATATTGTAAAATCATTTCTTTGTATCTAGGTATTAAGATTGATGATCACTCGTGGTTGCATGATAAATGTAAAAAAGGAAGACAAACAGTGCTATAAACTACGTTTAGACTAGATCTACTATTAGATTTTGTTTGTGTTCTGACTTCTATTTTGACAACTCACTGACGGCAAGCATAGGCGTCGGAAGCAAATTGAAAGTGAGGAGGGGGGGGGGGGGGGCTAAACCAACTTAAAAAACACACGCACGCCAGAAACGTCTGGGGGCTAAGCCCCAATTTTCAACACCTATGTCTATCTTTGCCCAAAAAAAAGTGGGGGGGGGGGGGGTTCCGACGCCTATGGCAAGTATATAGTAAGAAAGAGAAACTCGGTTGTAATGTACCCAGTCACAGATAATCCAACTTCCTCAAGCACACTGGCAAACTGAGTTTCTCCTACTAATTAAGGTTCTAGTGGGACTCTTGACTAGAGGTGGGGTACTTCGTGATTTAAATGTGCGATGCTCTAACTACTCGGACATTACTCGTTTAGATACGATATCGTCTTGAGCATTATAACTTTGGTATTATGTTTATAATATTTAACCACTGCTAGCTCCAAACCATCTAGTGGTTATTTATCATTTTATTCTAATATTACGCTACACGTTGGAGTGGCATGCAACCGACTTGACCGTATATGCTAATTTTCATACAGTAGAGGGTAAAATAAATATTGTTATAAAAGCCCCGAACTGAATTTCTCAATTTACAAAATTTAAATAAATATAGATAAACAAAAATGTATCCGTTCGTGTTAATTTACGCTTTTATCTGCAAAACAAATTTGCATAATCCACTTCGTCAAAACCGGTCATGCATCTAAAATGCAGAAAGTTTGACTTAAATCTGTATGTATGATCTCCTATGTCTCCGTTAGAGTGATTATGCAGAAATTTAAAACCGATTTTATTCTACAATTTACTTGAATATTCATACATCGTGTCCAAGATACATTTATATATTCCCGACAACCCTTCCGAACATTTTGATATCTGCAATAAATAACACCATGAGTGAGAATATTTCGAAGGTAGAATATAAAGAAATGTATATATTTTCTGAATATTTCTAGTAAAAAGCATGAGGGGCAGATTGATAGATCTGGAGCTATGATAAAACATCACTTTTATGACATGGATTAATAACTACGGTAGAGAACGCCAGCGATATTATCAGCTAGCACGGGTGTCGTCCGTTTATCATGCCCTGTTGTAATTTTCACTGAACTTGGTATCTTACTCTGCATTTTATACGGCCAATATGTACAATACTAGTATTCTAAGTATTTTATTATTTTTTTTCTTTTACTTCGAAAGGGCGAAAGGTCACGCCTTTTAACATAAGAATAAAACTGTCAAGATACAACAGTGGTCAATTCAACGAATGGTGTCTTTAAATTCATTTTTCAGGATAAACTGATGGAGTCCGTGCAAGGCAATATGTTTTTCATGTACAACCTATTTTTTTTAAAAAGAAGACCGTATTGTTTTGGTTTCTGACTAAACCAGGATTTGCCACTTGCTTTACCATGGTACACCTTAATACATTGTAATTACAATTCTGGTTTGGTTAACATTTCCAATCCAAATGAATATAGGGGTCTTATACCAACTGCGAACATCCGAAAATAACTATCCGATATAAGCAGCAATACACATTCTTCCGAAACTCCAGAATAACTGAGAACTTGAACTTAAAAATAAGAAAACAATACAAAATCTCATGAAGGTAAAAACACGGATACTGTAGTCAAATTACCCAGAAAATGTACTCGGTTAAAGTTTGGGGTTTCTTCACAGTAATATTGTCCAGACGAAAAAGCACTTTGCAAAAACATCTTTGATCTTATCTACCATTGACCATTCATGTAAGGAGGTCAACACGGTTTACAACAGTTTGTGTATTAGCACCTCTTTTTTCACTTCACTGAAGCAGAACTTTCACCGACTGACACATTTTCGGAGAAACATTCCAGACTTTATTTGATTAATGAAAAAATTGTCCACCTACGTCTTGTTTGAATCTGGGAATTTCTCTTTCGAAAATATTTCATCAATCCCTGAAAAACAATGGATTCCTCTTCAAATCAATGATTTTTGTCAGTCCAAATTTGTCTAAAGTGGTGAACGAGTTTGAGCTCAACTGATGAAATCTTATTGACAGAATTGATCCTCTGGAACATTTTTATTTTTGGCCTCTTTTGTTTGTTTGTTTGTTTGTTTATTGGTGTTTAACGTCCCACTCGAGAATATTTCACTCATATGGAGACGTCACCAAATGCCGGTGAAGGGCTTCAAATTTTGGCCTATGCTCGGCACTTACGGCCATTGAGCAGTAGGGTTCTTTAACATGCCAACACCTACTGTGACACAGGACCTCTAGCTTTTACTGTCTCATCCGAAAGACAGGAAACCAACCTGTCGCCGGCGGGACTCGAACTCACGATCCAGAGTCGAGCGCGCTACCGACTGAGCCAGGCCGGCTCTGGCCTCTTTTGTAAAACTATAACTTTTGTATTGTTTTATAATAGTACATGTATTTCTTTCTGTTTCAGAAATTGATTGCCCGTGCATAGCAAGAATCCATTACTCTAATCAGCACACCTTCCGATATGGTGTTTATCAAACTGTAATTGGGTTGTGTACATTTAATTTTATGTCCAGAATAATAAATTTTCATTTATCTTTTATTATCCCAATCAAGAACCAGTCAGAAAAGGGAAATACTGTTCCTACACCTGGAACAAAAAGAATACAAATTCTTGTATGTTCTTATTATAAATGCAATGGAACAGACAAGTGATAAAAGAAAAAGAAGTATTTCAATTGTAATATTTTTATTTTGTTTACAAATTATAAAGCTGCTCCCTGATCAACATCATGCAAACTCTTTGTTTGATGTGTGCAAAGTAACATATTAACAAACATTCAAAGAACAATGACTGTTAACAAATAAAAACATACATAACACATTTACAGAATCATCAACATCCAAATTTCTCAAAAATGAAAATCTCAGTTTCAGCAATTTTAAGTTATATATGTAACTTTGATTGCACCCTAATTTCAGATCAGCTCTATTGTCTTTTTAATTGCTTAATAATTGTCTTTCCTTCTGATTTATTTGTACACACAACTATCTCTCAATATTTTTTGGTTACAAATGTAAGTTTTTAAAGCTAAATTGGTTACACAATTTTAACCATGATCCATTTTTCAAGACATCAAACTGAAATAAGAAACTATCAAATGTTTACTTGTCTAATTGTTCAATAATGAAATACACAGGCAAGTCCAACCCTGGTATGCTTCAACCCTGGTATGTTATAACCCTGTATGTTACATTTTTGTACAACCCTGGTATGTTATAACCCTGGTATGTTACATTTTTGTACATCCTGGTATGTTACAGAGAAAATAAAAACCACCCTTATGTTTTTGGAATTTATAGGTTATTGTATAATAATGAATTAACAGTATATATACAGTCATACTTGCATTGAAGCCCACCTCTGTATAAAGGGCACCTGCTTATAAAGGCCATACAAACATAACTTTTGTTAATTTTTTTTAAAATAAATTAACCTCTTTATAAAGGACACCTGTCTACAGCAGCTACTTTTGCCTGTTCCCTTGAGTGGCCTTAATAGACAAGTTTGACTGTATATACGGAACAAAGCAACATCAGAAGAAATTTGAGAGATATAACATGCACACCCTTTTACACAAATATTGGACAACATACACATTCTTAAAAAAATATAGAAAAATTACAAAATGTTTTCAATAGTCCAGATATAAAATTTATGGGTACAAATCTTCTTAAATATTTGTTCTTGGTGATAATGGGAAATATAACATGGTGGTTTGGAATGTATAATGGTAGCAGTTCAGAGGAATATAAATATTTGAGCAAATTGAGATTTTTTTTAAAATTTGGATGACATCATTACAACTTCAGGTCTAGGAAGAATTCAAAAGGCAATTGGAGAAACTTCAAAATATGTTATTTTTCATTTTTACATATTAAGGAATTTTTAAGAAATAATTTCAGAAAATTGATTAATGATAAAAATATATTTATTTTGAAACTATCGGGAGCTGAAAAAACATGTTAGTTGTTCCCATTTAGAATGAATGTCTTGAATATATGCTAGATACGTAATGTTGAAAATATTCCAATGCTCTGTTTAGTATCATTACTATTTCTCAATGCTGATAAATCAAAACTTATAAAATGTTTACGAAACTGAAATCTGTATGCAAATCAGATGATTAACAGATAGTATCCAGTTTTACTAATTAATCATGTTTGATTAAAAGACATTCTCATTTTATAATATGCATTTTATGCAAATTGTGAGAAAAACATGAATTTGTGTCTTTGATTAACAAATGCTGGCTTAAAACCATGGACACCAGGAATATTGAAAGACAATATATTTATAAACATTAACAAATCTATATCACGTTTGTCTGAGGTTATCAACATTTATTTGTGTCCCAACATACAGTACACATGACCTACATGTACATTGAAAAGAAAAACATGTATATTTTGTAGATAATGAGATCAGATTGCAAAAGTTTCTGTAAGAAAGAAGTTTCACTTTTATTTCTTCTCTTTTAACATGAAAACAAAAGCTGTATTGCCAAGATCATATAATTCATTTCTGTATCTTACATGTATTTCTTATTTCTTCTACTTTTCTGAAATCTTAGCATTAAGTACAATTTATGAAGATTTCATGTGAAATAACATTTCATTTTGATATGATTACTTATAATATATAACAAGACATATCAACAAATTTGTAAACAAAAACACATGCAATTAGTCAACTTATAAAAATAACAACTTTGGAAATACAGTAACATTACGATGAATTTCAAAAATTATACAACAAGGTCTTTCTGAATGCTGAAAATGTCCTCATCCAGTTCCTCTGGATTTACTGTGTAACTCCCTGACGTCGTAGTTGCATCATCATCGTCATCACGAGACCGACCAATACTCGTACTGTCTAGCCTTAAACCGAAGTAATCCTTGCTGATACTTGGATAATTAGTAGGATTATTACGATTGATGTAGTCCCAGCTCAAGTCTGATTGCGAGTTTTTGCTGGGGCTTTGATTGAAATATGGATTGTGCAAATATGGGTTACTATAATTCTGAGCACTGTTATATATTGGCCGATCGGCCGAAGAATTATTCACTGTCTGTGACCTTTTAGCACTTGTAGAATAATGAGAAACTGTTCTAATTGGAGGGACTGGTGATTTGACCTTTGTTTTGTCTCTGCGTGGCAGTGATGACACAAATGCTATCGGTGATAATGACTGGTTGTTGTAATTCAACTCGAATGATCTTGAATCATCTGAAAATGAGCAAAAAAGAAAATTACAAAAATATCAAACTAAAAAGTCAATTCATTCCACAATTAGATCATCTATTCTATTGGGCACTATTTTGTCTCTGAAATCTCTGATTTACAATACAAGTAACATTGGCTCTTCATGTGACATTTTCAAGCCATACTTAATCTCAAAATTTGAGTTTCAATCTTCCTCTATGTTTCTGAAAGATCTCTACAATCATTTTGCATTTTCCTCTTATCATTAATATCTGTTTACCTGGTGTGAGAGCACTGTTTGGTACTTCATCCTCACTGCCACCTCTTCCACTATCTGATGTGGTTGTTTCCCCTGATGTTTCACTATGATTGTCACCAGGATGCACTCTTGGTTGATTTGGGGGTGGCTGCAATAGAAGAAACATTGATTACAAAAATGTCCATACACTGTAATTCTCCAAACTTTTCTGTCAGATATCACAAATTCTATATGTTAATGTTTACTTTCTAAATGACCTATTACATGTAGTTTTTTACCTGTTGTTCATTTACCTCATCTCAAGTGTAGTTGAGGGCTATTGCCCCAACTTTGGTGTCTGGTTAAGAGGATCAATTAAGGTTGAATTTAACTGCCTTTACTGCTTATACATTTATTTTCATCAACCAAACTTACATGGCATTTACTTGCATTGCTTTTTGATACTGGATTTGTCCTGTATAAATATATTTTTGCAGAAATGAATCTGCTTTGGACTAAGTCTATTTCCAATGCTGTGGTTAGTTCTGGTTATCAGGGGGATGTAAAAATGTGTAGTGCTGGTTATAGAGGGGGATGTAAAAATGTTTAGTTCTGGTTATAGAGGCGGATGTAAAAATGTTTAGTTCTGGTTATAGAGGCGGATGTAAAAATGTTTAGTTCTGGTTATAGAGGCGGATGTAAATATGTTTGGGTCTGGTTATCAGGGGGATGTAAAAATGTGTAGTCCTGGTTATAGAGGGGGATGTAAAAATGTGTAGTTCTGGTTATAGAGAGGGATGTAAAAATGTTTAGTTCTGGTTATAGAGGCGGATGTAAAAATGTTTAGTTCTGGTTATCAGGGGGATGTAAAAATGTTTAGGTCTGGTTATAAGGGGGATGTAAAAATGTTTAGTTCTGGTTATACAGGGGGATGTAAAAATCTGTAGTTATCAGGGGGATGTAAAATGTGTAGTTCTGGTTATAGAAGGGAATGTAAAAATGTTTAGTTCTGGTATCAAGGAGATTTAAAAATGTTTTCATTATTCTACATATGCTTTTTATAAGGAAAAACAATTTAGAATCTTTGATAATTCATTAAGTGTAAAGTACAAAAAAGAACCTGGGGATTTTTCTTTAAAATTATCTTAATGAAAAAAAGGAAAGAAACACATTTAGAAATTGTTCATATAGAAAAGTAGGAATGTCAAACTGGTATTAAATAGTGAAAAATAATTGAAAATAACTTTCCCTCCTTAATTTCACACGTATACATATATACATTGTATCAGAAACTCCTTGAAAAGAAATCTCAAATCAATTTGATTTCTTCAATGAGAAAATTAAATCGGAAATAATAAAAAAATTTGAAAGATTTTTATCATTTAATAAAAAATGAATATATCACTTCATTGGACACTGGAGAAATCAGTTAATTCTACTAAAAGTACGAAGCCATTAATCTTGAAACAAAAGTTCCAAAGAAACCGATCATAAGCTGTTATTAACTGTAACGGAATCCCTGCACGCATTGGTAAATTAATTATTATCTATTGGTACCAGTCTGTATCAACTAATGTATAATCTTTCATTTTTGTCCAAATGTATTATCTAGTTTATTTGACAAGAAAGTCAGTCGGCTTAATTTAGCAGTTAAGTTGACTAATAAAAAAAGTCTTTTAAAAATCAATATGTAATCATTATCAACTCGGACAAAATTTAATAATTGATGGGCTTGGTTGTAAAACTCTACTCAATTCTATGTAAGTTTCTGTCGAAAGCTGATATTCTCTAACACAAGGATCAATAACAGTCATAAACATGTACGCTGTACAAAATAGGATCATCTATAAAACAGCTACTCAAAGCATACTCAACAGTTCATTATTCATCAATTTTCCAAATATTCATTAATAATTATTTACAATGTCAGTTCCTTTATGGATTCATTCTTCCAGTATCTGCCTCTGTCTATAGCTATTGACATTCTTGTTTCTGAGATATCTATCTACAGGCAGCTTCTCTATAGTGCTGTTTGCTTGGTTAATTTTACAAATGAAATTGAATTTTGAGGCTCAACTAAAACAGCATATAGTTTTTGAGAATTATGCACGTTTTATGTCTGTTACCTCAAAATATACCAGGTGTCGCAGGCTTTATTGTGTTAGGATTGAGATATTTTTTAAAGACATTAGGAGTAATATAAGAAAAAATAATTTCTTACAATGCAATTGATGTAGCTTTCAATATCTCAAAGTTGGATATTACAAAATTTAGGTGAAATGCAATATAAAAATTAATTCTTTAAAGAAAAAACTTTTGTCTGTCATACATTTAATTTGCATAAATGGAAGAAAAATAGTGTGTGCGTATATAGCTTAGTGATACAAATATTTAACTATAAATAGCACAAAACTGTGACCTAATTTAAAAGGACATACATGTACCTCAATTTCTGTTTTTAACAAAAGTTGTTGCAGTTTCAGAGCATTCAATGCTTCTATTTGGTTGTCTCTCTGTTGTTGAGACTTCAGTGATGTATAGGATGGTGGCTTGTCATATAAGTTGGTACTCTGAAATAGATAAAAGAAAATTTTAAACTTTATTGCAAAATAAACAAAAGAAATGTTAAAACTCTACTGAATGGTAAACAATATACTAATTTATCTATGTGTCAGGTTCACAGGGACAGGAAACATGTTTCACAACTAAAGCTGTGACTCTGAAACTTTCCATTAATGAAAAGTCATTTGTTAAATTTAATGAATTATTCTTCTTCTTTTTTATCTATCTAGATCCATTTCCTTACCATTACCAAAGCCATAATTTTAAATATGAGGGGAAAGGAAAGAGGGAATTTAAAACCCACAAGTAATTATTTTTATGGCCACCATTGAAAAATATTTGTTTGATGTGGCTGGACCAGTACTTTAAGTATCGGGTTGGTCAATATGCATTTTTTTATATTTGGTAAATTGGTCTAAATTTCCTATTTTTATGAGAAGAAATAAAGTGGACAAAACTGCCATTTTTGTTTTGTTTTGGGAGGGTCAGGGGCTTTTTAGATGGGTCAGTCAGGTCACATCAATTTTATTTTCATTTTTGGACTCAAACTGGAGAGAACCTAGAAATTCATTATTGTCAGAAGACCTAATAAAACAGCATGAAGTTTCAAGGATCATTCTATCCTGCTGCAATTCATACAACGATCTACAACAAAGTGTGAACACAAAAATATAATTCCGTAAGAAAACTGTGAAGTATGACCACACTTGACAATTTAAATATAACACGTACTTGTGATATGTAACTGGGAGAATTCTTTAATTGAAAATTTTCTTTTCGCATAATTCTTGTCAAGTAAATATAGCAGTGAGTCACTTGAACTACCATGGCCACGTATTACCCTTTAAATACAATGCTCTGCAGGCAAAGTATTCCCAATCCTTTGGTAAAACAGTCGACTGTTTACCCAGATCAATCTTTGTCATGTTGATACTAATACAAGACAATTGTTGTTTTGTTTACCTAGACATAGTCAACATATACCACAGCGAATAAACAACAACTTCATAAATTGTTTTATTTTCCCAATTTTTTGTTTTCTTTTCATTCTGGTGATGAATTTCCAAAGTAAATTTTCTGAGATTATTTGCTTAAGTTTGAGAGGCATTACAAGATTTTTAGTTAGATATTTCCAGGTGTTTAGTTCTGCAAAGGTGCTTCATAGCACTCGTTAAGACTTAATTGGAAATATTTTTTTTATGATATGAGGTAACTTACAATGGGGATCAATTTCAAATTTGAATTAATAATACCAAATTCCAGGGAACAACTGGAAGAAAAAGAAATTGAAGTAGAAAAATAAAAAACAAGTAACTACTCAGAACCAACAAAAGGTTTACTGTTTACATAATATTCATACAAATATTTTATTACATATTTACATGTAAATAAAAAAAAAAATATCTTCCTACTTTCCCTTATTAAAAATGGTATCCAACGTATAAAATATGCGTTTTATTTTATAGAAAAGAAATATATAATCATGAATGAAGTTCCTTGAATATTTATCCACAACAGTTATCTGGTTTCCAAAAAAATCCAACAAAAATGTTTTTATTACTGATCAAATAGTGATAGGATTTTGCCATTTTGAAATCTGATTTTTATTCCCGATCTGATCTGCAAAATCTAGATTTGGTCAAATGTAATGGCTAGACAGACAAAGCCATTGTCAGACAAATCTGTTTTTGAAAATCGCGTAATTTGGTCACAAAAATATTTAGGCTTATAGAAATAATAAATGAATGTTTTAGACTATTGGTGAATCATCTGTATTTATGATTCCAAAGCAGCTTACGTACCTGCCGTATAAAGCGATATACTCTTATTATTTAAGATGTCACAAGTTAACACCCTTATAATGTTCAGATCAATTTTGTATATCCTGATTTATAAAGAGAAAATGAAGTTAAGCGCACCATACTTGAGGCATTCTGCCATTATTTACAACAAAAAGTCGGATTCCAAAAATCCCATTTCACAAGAAATATTAAGCAAACATTAATTGGCATACAGTTTTGTACCTGGATATAAATCTGTCAGGCTTGGAATATTTTCCTCAGAAATCTCATTAAATACAACCCTGTTAGTGAGAATGAAAGGTGACCTGAAGGTAATGTCTGGTAAATCTTGTGATAAAAAGGGATTTAAAAAACATTAACAGGGAGAATCCTTTAGCTACAATTGTGTGTGTTTGTATGTAATTGTACATGCTCAACTTGTGTGTACATAAAAACAATATTCTTTTCATTCTGATTTCGTTAAAAAAAAGAAAACAAAACCCAACATTATGAATGTAAAAGAGTCTCTCCATGATGAAGTGGTAAAATTGTCAACTACCGTCTGTATAACTGAAAAATTGTCAGGTAAAAAAACATCAAAAAAGGATAAATTAAGCAATGTATTGGGCTCTTTGTACAAAATAAACATACTATAAATTTTGTAAATAACAACCCAAGTAATGAGACAGGAAAATATAAAACATGGGAAGTACTCATCTGGTCATAAATATTGTGTAATGAATTTTGGCATCTGAGGCTACCTTGCTCCCATGACCCAGCTTCAAGCATTTTTCATGAAAATTTCAACACCTGTTAAAGCAGCTCAAATTCTTTTTAAACAAATAACAACAGCTTCAGTGTTCTGTATAGTAGAAAACATCTTATTTTCAAAAGACGACCTATTTACTTGAAATGTGCAAATCATTTTTCATGAATTTGTGTTTTTAATTCTTTTTTGTTAATTCAGTTTAATGACATGCTTTAAGCTTTTTTCTGAGGAAAACATTTTATACTATGAAATGTACATTAAGCTGGTTTACTGTTTTATCTTTTTTTAGAATTTAATTGACAAGTTTGGAATGAAAATACACCTTTGACACGATTGTTTAGGTATGCATGGTTTTAAATACAAATGTAATTTTCTTTAGGCTAATATACCCTAACTAAATGAACAAACATCGTATTACAATTAACTACTAGATATAATACAGGAAATAGAAATACGAAGAATTCCTAAAAAAAAAAAATTGGAAAAAAAATCTACAAAACAAAAAAAAAAAAAACACAAAACAAAAGATAAAAAAAACGAAAAAAATACCGTTAAACACCGGCAAGAAAACAATGATAAAAACACGACAGAAACAAACCAACGAGAAAAAAACAAATATATAAACAAAGCCAGAAAAACACAAAAAAGGAATTAAAAAAAAAACCAAAAAAATCGAATAACGAAGCGACCAAATAAAAAAAACACAACAAAACAAACGCAAAAAAAAACATACACCACGAAAAGAAAACACAACGGAATAAAAACTAATAAAAAAAAACACAATAACACAAACGAAATACAAAAAACAAAAACACGAAAAACCACGAAACAAACAACGACAGAACGAACGAATAACAACGAAAAGATACGACGAAACGAAAACCAAAAAATATAACAAAAAACAAAAAAACGAAGAAACAAAAAGCAAAGACCAAAAACCACATCTAAGCAGCAACGAAACAACCAAACACGTAACGAATACAAAAAAACAACACCGAAAACAAATAAAAAACAACGAGAACGACAGAAACATATCAGCAAAAAACAAAACATAGAATACAAAAAAAATAAAAAAAAACGACACGGACGCAAAAAAATACAAAAAACGAAGCCAAAAAAAAAAACGACGAAACAAACCCAAAAAAAAAACTAACAACAAAAAAAAACGCAAAATCTACACAAAAAAAAAAAACCAAACCAAAAACGAAAAGAGAACGAAAAAAACACAAAAAAAAAACACACGAAAAAAAATAAAAAACAAAAAAAACAAAATAACAACCCCAAATACACAAAAAAAATCGAGAGACCGAAGACGAAACGGAAACGACCGAAAGAAAAATAAACGAACATAGACCACATACAAAAACGAAACGATAAGCGATACACCGAAAAACGGACCTCACGAACAATAAACAAAACACAAACGAAACAGAAAAAAAATAAAATATAAAAACGAACTAACGAAACAAAAAAAAAACGAAAAAAAGAAAAAAAAATACAAACGAGAAATATAAAAAAACAGAGCGAAACCCCAGCAACGAATACGAATAATATACAGAAAAAAAAAAAAACGAGAAAACAAAAAACAAAAAAGATCCCAAAAAATACAACAAGACAAAAAAATATCAAAAACAAACACATATAAAAAACAGAACAAATAAACCAGGAACAACAGAGAAAATACCGGGCACAATAACACAGCAACAACACAACAACAGTACAACACGAAATAGACAAACAAAATAAAGAATAAACGAAAAAACAAAGGTCGAACCAAAAAAAGCAAAATAACAATAAGCAACAAGAAAGCAAAAAAAAAAGCAAAACAATATACAAAAAAAAAACAAAGAGAATAACACGAATAAAAAAAAACAATAACGACAAAAAAAAGAACCACAACCCGGCAAACGATTAATAAAAACACGACCAACAAACAAACGCACGAATAAACCGAAAAAAAAAAAAAAAAAACAAACAAAAAAACAACACCTTAAACGACCACAAAAAAAACCGAAAAACAACAAAAAATAATAAAGCGGAAGAAAAAAAGGCAATACAAAAAAACAAAAAACAGCGAAACAAATCGAAAAAAAAAAACGAATTAACGCAAACAACAAACGGAACAAACTAAACTAAAAAACGAAAAACATAGCCGAACACAAAACTAACCATAAAATAAAAAAACAATACAAACGAAAAAAAACCACGGAAGAAAACGATAAAAAAAAAAGACCGAAAACAAAACGAAAAAAAATCCGAAAAACAAAAAACCCGAAAAAACGGAAAAAAAAAAAACAAACAACTTAACCCCAAAAAACAAACGAAACCAAAAAAATAACGATAACAAAAAACAAAAAAACGAACGAAAAGATACAAAATAACCACCAAACGAATCGAAAAACGGCCAATAACGAAAAGGAAAAAACAAAGACAAAAAAACAAAACGAACAAAAAACACGAAAAAAGCAACCCGGAAAAATAACGTACCAGAACAAAAAAAAAAAACAAACAAAACAAACACCTCCACAACGATAAAAAAAAACGATATAAATAAAAACAACAAACAAAACGGAAAAAAACAAAAACGAAAAAACCACATACGGACCACAACCATCGAAAAAAAACAAAACACAATCGGAAAACGAGAAAACCAAAACAACACAAAAAAGAAAATAAACGAAAAACTACCTACGACAAAATAAAAAACAAAAAAGAATCGAATCACTCACAAAAAGAAACAAAAAAAACAAGACCACACGAGTAAAAGAACCAACAAAAAAAAAAACGAGAAAAGAAAAAAGTCGACAAACAAAAAAAAAGAAAAGCGCAACAAAAAAAATCAAAAAAAAAACAAAAACGACCATACAATAAAAACAAAAACACCAAAAAAGAAAAAAAACCCGCGAACGAACGAAACAATAAAAAACAAAACCATAACTAAAAACAAAGCAACCAACGAAAAGACAAACAACGGAAAAAAACACAAAAAGATAAAATAAAATAAAAAAAAATAAAACCCGAACCCGAAAAAAGCGGGAAAACAAAAAAAAACCAAAACAACACCGAAAGCGAGATAAAACAATACATAAAACGAAAACAAAAACAAAAAAACAGCCACACCAACCACGAACAACAAATAAAAAACAATAACACGAAAACAAACAAGCAAAAAAAAAAAAAAATAAACAAAAAAAAACGTCCCGAAACAACAAACCCGCACCCAAGAAACAAAAAAAACAAACTAATAAAAACAAAACACACAACGAAAAATACAACACGAAAAAACAATAAAAAAAAAAAAAACAAAATCAAACAACGACAACCAAAAAAAAACGCACAAAAAGTCACGAAACGAAAATCCCGACAAAAACAAAATAACAACGAAAAACAACAACGGACACGAAATCAAACAAAAAAAAAAAAAAAAAACACGAAAAACACAAAATTAAAACGCACAAACAACAACAAAACATAAAAAAAAAAACGAAAAACGAACAAAGAAAACGAACCGTAAAAAAAACAAACGACGAAACGAAAAAACACAAGTCCAACTCCGCAATAACAAGAGCGCCAAAAAAAAAAGAATACAACATACACATAAAAGCATCCGAAACACACCACGGGAACAAGCAACGAATACGACAAAAAAACGGGACACGACAGTTAAAAAAAAAAGACACAAAAGCTCGCGATAACGAAATACAAAAAACACGAATAGAACAACAAAACGAACGCGAAAAAAAAATAAAACAACATAACAAATACCACGATAACGGAAACACAAAACAACAAACGAACACTACACAATTATACCAATAAAAACATACCTATAAAAACACGAACAAAGGAGGCAACAAAAAACGCACAAACGAAAAAATATAAAAAAAAAACAACAGCAAACGGGAACACAACGAAATAACAAAACCGATATAACGAAAAAACCAACAAAGTCACGAAAGGAACATAAAAAAAACGGCAAAAAACAAAAACGACTACAAAAGAAAAAGCAACGACGAAAAAACACAATAACCAAAAAAAAATCACAAAACAAACCAGAGAGCTGCCACCAAACGATAAAACAAACAAACCACAACGAACCAAAACCAAGAAAAGAAGAAACACAAACACAACAAAACCGACGAGCTACAATCAAGACAAAAAAACGTGAAAAAAAGATACAATAAACAAAAAATAAAAAAAACGGAACAAAAAAAACAAGAAAAAAAAAAAAAAAAAAGGACGACAATAACGACAAAATACATAAAAACGAAACAAAAAAGATAATAAAACCAATAACGACAAAGTAAAAAAATGAAATGATAAAAACCAATAAAAACCGAAAGAATACGAAAAAAAATACAAATAAAAAAAAACACAGAAACATACAACGAGACGACAACAACCCAAACAAAAACGAAACAAAAACAGAACGAAACAAAAAGGAAAAAAGAAAACACGATAAAAAAAAAGAATACGGCAAAACCCACAAAGCCGACACACGGAAAATCCAAAAAACGTAGAAAAAAAACAAACCGAACAAAACAACCAACCCCGAATACGAAAAAACAAAAAAAACGACAAACACACCATAAACCAAAAAAAGCCGAAACAAAAAACCAAAAAAAAACAAAAAATCAACAAACGATAAAAAACAACATAAATAAACAAAATACTATAAACGTAAAAAAAAAAAAAAAAAAATACAACGAAAAAAAAAAACGAAACGAAAAAAGACAAAAAAAAAAACACAACCAAAAAACGAACAAAAAAACAAAAAAAAACGACAGAAGGATATAAAATTATAAAAAAACAAAAAACTCATCCAACAAACGAAAACAAACAACGGACAAAATAACAAACAAAAAAAACAACAAACGACGAAAAACAAAAACAAAGAAAAACGATAAACAAGAAAAGAAAATAGAAAGAATAAAAAAGAAAAGCAGAACACCAAAAAAAAACAAGAAACACGGAGACGTACAAACGAAAAAACAAAATAACTACTAAAAGATAACGCCAAAACAAATACAAAAACAAAAAAAAAAAAAAAAAAAAAAACCAAAACTAACCCGAAAAAAAACACCAAAACGGCTACCGGACAAAATAAACAGCCGGAAGCAAAAAACAACCGAAAAACAAGAAAAACAAGCACCGACAAAAAAAGACGCACGAAACCAAAACAAAAAAAAACACGAAACCAACGGAAAACAAAATAACACACGGAAAAAACAAACCATAAGACAACAAAATAAAATACAAAAAAAACCATAAAAAAAAACCAATCAACAAAAAAAAAACAGCACATATGAAAAAACGAAAAAACCAAAAAAAAGTATAAAAGCGACATAAAAAAACAAAGAAAAAAAATAACATACGAAAACGATTAATACAAACAAGACAAAAAACAACAAAAACGAACGCAAAGAAAAAACATACCCATAAAAAAAAACATAAAAAACGCACACACCAAAACACGAAAACAAATTAAAACATAAAAGAAACGACCACGAAAATCAGCAAATAAAAAAAAAAAAATACGAAAAGCACGAAAAAAGACCAAAACCGACGACACACGCAAAAAAAACACGAAACAAAAAAGAACAATAAAAACGAATCACAATAGAATAATAAAAACAAAAAAACCAAAAAATACACGAGAAAAAAAGGAAAAAAAAAACAAACAAAAATAAGAACAAACAAAACACCAAAAAAACAAAAACCACAACCGAACCCGGAACAAAACAATAAAAAACAAGACAAAAAAACAAATATCGAACATCGAAAAATACGACACCGAAAAATAAGAAACGAAATCAGCGAAAAAACAAAACAACTAAAAAACAAAAAAAAAAAAACGAATAAACGAAAACCACCAACGGGACGAAAAAAAAAACAAAATCAAACAGAAACAAAAAAAAAGAAAACAACGGAACAACACAATAAAAAAAAAAATAAAAAAAAAACCGACAAACAAATCGCAAAAACGAAAAAAACACGAAAAAAAAAAAACCAAAACAACCAGAGCGAAAACAAAAACGACGAAAACAACGATAAAAAAGACACGAAGGTACACGACGCACAAACAAAACAACACTGAAACGAGAAAAGTAGACAAACAATTGACCCATAAAAACACCACACACAAAAAACCGTAACAAACGAAATAAAAAAAACGATAACACAAAAAAGCCATTTAAGAAACTTAAGATGCAATTTTTGGAAAGTATGTCAAGAAAACAAAAATTTATAGGCCTTTATACAACTTTTTGTACTCCATACAGAGTATGAACAAGACGTTTATTTATTTTCTTTTAATAACAACTATAGGAAAAAAAGAGAATTGTTCATTTCAAACACAAATTTCTGTGCTTTTTAAATAAATTTATCTTCTGTAACAGAATATAAAGAAGGACAGGAAAACACACAGTAGTCACTAAGTGCGAAAATTTCCCTGGGACATATCATCTATCACACTGACCATACAGGTGCTACAGGGGAGACACATGACACAACAAACTGTCACAAAACATATTTATTTGTACATTTACCGGAGTCCAAATGTAGATGAAATTTGATTAGTCTTACAACATGAATTCCAACTTGTACTTAATTCAGATTTATATCACCTGTAACAGGTAATACAATTAAGAAATCCATGTCTTATCTCATCAGCGAAATGTAATGTTACCTGCTTGGATGTTATTTTGTTTATATAACAGGTTTTACAATTTTAGCTGCTAGAAAAATTGTCAGACAAATTTGTTTTCTTTCCGTGGACATTGAAGCATTATATCTGGTGGTCAATCTCTAATTATTGTCCAGGAGAATACTGGTTCAATGTTTTGTTTTCTTATGAAATTGACAATGACAGAAAACTGTTGATATTTTGTAAGTTTGTGAAATACATCACAAAGATATTAATTCCCTTTGATCTAGAATATCAGAATTTATATATGATTTATATTTTAATATTATTTTATTTCATTTTTGGGGAGGGGATAAAAAAGAAAGAGGATAGTGTTAAAACACATTTTCAGCATGTCTCTATATTTGAAACATCTCTTATATAGTGGCTCCCAAATAAAAATTCCTATATTTTCAAGCATCCATTTCTCAGATTACCAAGCCCTTGTATGTTTAAAATTTCCTTATATGGTAATCATTAGATAAATCTAGTTAAATTTTCAGTAAAATATTGGAAAAGTCTGTCTAAATAATCTAAAACAAACAAAAGATGCCTACATGCCATATTAAAAGGGGATAAAAATATTTGATCCTCTAGCCAAGTATGACAAGTGCAAAATATGACCATTTGTTTCTGCAGTACATGTATATATTTTACGTAAGTCTGATAAAAACTGACCTTGCTTTCAGCGTTGATATTGGAATAACTACCAGTGTAGTAGCTGCTTCCACAGCCAGATTCATTATTGCTATTGGGAGAAGTGACCTCTTTTTTCTGTTCCATATATTCCTCCTCTTTAGTGGAGTTCATCAGATTGGAATTCTGTGTATTCGACAGATATCCGTTCTGCATAGGAACCCCTAATGGACCGAGGCTATGTAGTTTCTGCTTTTGACGTTTTCTGTCGATTTTTCTAATCACCAGAATGATAACAATGATGAGGATAGAGATGATAATGGTGAAGACAATGACACCGATTGAGATGTAAATGTATTTGTTATCAGATTCTACAGCGTTTGGTGCTGCGGTTGCATTGTTCAGTGTAATTTCAGTGTTTAATTGAGCACAAGTTGTTTTTGCAGGGGTGCCAGAATCCCTCACACAAATTAACAAACTCACTGATTGGTCCTTTGAGATAGGGAAGTTTTTGTTCAAGAAAAGTTGTCCAGATTCTGGCTGCAAATAAAACATGCCATTCTCATTCCCCGAGTGAATATAATATGTGAGTTTTTTGTTAATTCCTTCGTCCTCATCTTTTGCTCTTATTGTTGTGATGGGAAGGGAGGTAACTGGTGATGATACAGTATTGTTCATTTTATTTGGAAATATGATTATTGGCTCGTTATCGTTTTCATCTGTAACATATACTGTGACATAAGCTGAACTGTTAAATGACCCATTGCCCTGATCTGATACTATCACAACAAAATTGTACTGACTGTGGTATTCCCTGTCCAAGAGTCGGTCCGTTTTTATCTGTCCTGTAGGAAACACAACAAAAGGCACAATGAATTTATCCTCTTCCGCCATGAAATATCGAAGATTGGAATTAAGACCTGAGTCTAAATCATAAGCATACACTTGACCAACAAATGAATCAAAATCCTTATTTTCTCTCACTTCAAAAGCATAGATTGTTTGGTTGAATTTTGGTTTGTTATCATTAATGTCGCCAATTGAGACTACGACTGAAGTTGTTCCCGTTCTTGGCGGATCACCACTGTCCACGGCAAGAACACGAAATCTGTAATCCAATTTTGTCTCCCTGTCAAAAACGGCACCTGCTCTAATGACACCTGTATTTGGGTTTATCAAAAAGTTAGATCCAGCGTCACTGTGAAGATAATACCTGAGCTGGGCATTGACACCCTTATCTTTATCAGTTGCCGATACTTGTGCCACTGTAGTATTTCTAGCGTTGTTTTCATCAATGTTCGCAAGATATAATGGCTTCTGGAAAACTGGATCGTTGTCATTGTCATCAACAACACTCACCATGAAACTTTGTGAGGAGCTCATGACAGGGGTACCCATGTCACTGCAGGTCACCGTGACATTGTGGTGATCTTGGACCTCTCGATCAAGTAATTTTTTAATCACAACTTTGTAATCATTCCCAGTTAAACTTTCGATACCAAAATAGGAGCTGGAAGTCGAGCAGCTGACTTTACCGTTGTCTCCGATATCGGAATCTTCAACATTTACATGAGCTACAAAAGCATCAATTTTAAACGACTCAGAAATGGCAACTGTGCCATTGCTTCCTGACAATAAATTGATCTTCACAATCGGTGCATTGTTTCCTGCATCTTCAACTTGAACTATGACCTTTGCCTGTGCTGTAAGTGGAATTTTGCCTTGATCACTTGCTTCTACATAGATCGTATACACTTTATTCAGTTCGTAAACAAGTTTTTGTATAATGAAGATATCACCCGTTGTAGTGACAATTGAAAATAAGCTATTAATTGTGTCTTTATCTGCCTGATGTGGACTGAAGCCATAGACGATTTTTGAGTTGTTGCCTATATCTTTGTCAGTTGCAGTCACTCTCAATATGGTCGTGCCAGGACTGGTATCCTCACTCATAGTCTTGTTGTAGACAGATTCACTGAACACTGGGCGATTATCATTTGCATCTAACACAAAAATATTGACTTGTAACTTTCCCGTATTTTGAACAATAGTACCACCATCTCTGGCAAATACATATACCACGTACATATCTTTATCTTCCCGATCTAATGGCCGATTCAAAACAATGTGAATAGATACACTTCCATCTAACCGTTTTGTTGTGTTCAATGCAAATGTACCATTTGCCGGGAAGATTTCATACATAACAATTCCGTTGTTGTTGCCAGTGTCAAGGTCAACTGCTTCTGGTATAGGTATTGTGTATCCTACAGCAGAAGACTCGGAAAGTTCCACATCAATAGTATCCTTCGGAAAAGTAGGTGCATTATCATTTATATCATTAACGAAAACCTTTATCGTAATGATGGAGAAATGTGAGGGCGTATCTGAATTGACTGCAACATCGAATTCCATTTTACACTCACTTGTATCTGGACAAACAGTTTCCCGATTTATGACCACAGCAGTTGATAATATTCCTGTTTGGTTGTTAAGTCGAAGATATGCACTGTATTTTGTTTGTCCTAAAAAGGAGTATCGGAGACTTTGAAATTCTTGGGCAGACATATTGGCAGCGAGGTTGCTAGTTTCCGCCACATTTCCAATGACAGTTCCTGTACTTTTTTCCTCGTCAATGTCAAATTGAACTATGATATTCTGACTAGAGCTGGTGACGAAAATGAGAAACAGTAAAAACGAAATTGGGTGCAATGCTACGGTTGACATCTTGGTTGAAATATAGAAGCGGAAATCAATATAAACTCATTTCCTTGTCAAGAATTATTCACCATGGTCTTCACAGAATTACTTCATAATGTAATGCACTTTTGTTTTCATACCTGTAAAACAAAAGATAAAAGATAATTATTGTTTTGTTCATAAAATGTAGAAATTTAGTGATGTAGATATAACAATGTGTTAAATCACAACACTGGGGTTATTATACCTAGTATTTAAAGTGACAACAATCAACATTGCGAGTCTTCCAGGAAACAAGATATATAAATAAACAAATAATAACTTAAAGATAGAATAAAATTAATAAAATGAAACATACCATATCCCCAAAAAACAAAACACAGAAAAAGTTTATTTTCCTACATAGAAATTATATGTACATTTGTGCATGTAGGAATTGGCCATTATTGTACATACATGTAAGCTCCAGTCTTCTACTTTCAGTCCTAAGAAGAATGAGACCCGCACTGATTTATAATACAGTACTGGCATGCACCTGCAGATATCGCGAATAGGTCAAGTGTACATATATACCTGGAGGGGAGAAGCGCTTGACAATTCTAATTCATTAATTCACACTTATAGTTACGTTATATATGTACTACTCTTTGTACTGGCGTACTTATCAAGATCGACTTCATCAAATAGGCTTTTATGAGTTATATGTATGTTTTTATATATATATATATATATATATATATATATTATAAGGGAGAGGGGCCAACTTTCATACAGATTATCCACCTGCTAGTTTTCCGTCATAAATATTGTTATAAAATTCATTTGGTTGCCTTTATTTATTGCCACATAAGCTGAAAGAAAAACGTAGGCCTATCTTTTGCGAGCTGGATATATTATTATAACCACCTACTTATTTCTTATTTTTACCTTATATTCCAAGGAATATATGGAAAATCTGACATGATGACTTGGTTGAAGTTTGATATTGAACTGGAATTTTTCATGAATGACTCTCATAAGTATTTGGGGGAAAGTCTTATTCACTTCTGAAAGTTGATAATAGATTTGCTTGTGACATTTTTTGTTGACTTTTATCAATTATACGATCAGGAAATTTAACACAAAAAATATTGTGTGTAGGTAAAAACTGATACTTCGGTTTTGCTGGTGCACTTTCACCACAATTTGTATTGTATATCAGAATTGCATGCATTCTTGAAAAGTAGGTCTGTATTAACACTTTCTGATCAAGTTACAATTAAAATAAACTGACACATTTTTTCTACAATTTCAAGAATATACAAATTTTGTTTCAATTTTCCTCCACTTTTTTACATTTCTGATCTCTAATTTGAATTAAAATATAATAGTACCACAACATTACCATTACCTGATTGCTTCTCAGCTTAAGCAAAAAAAAAATTAAAGTCCAAAACGATTCATATTATTTTTTGATTATTCACGACATGATATATAAACATAAGTTTACCTTGCTAACATACACTTCAGTTTTACCTACAAGGAACATGAAACTGCTCTTAAATCTAAGTGTCATCGTTAGACATGTCAAACTCTGTTGGATCCATGGAGTCGTATGGCTTGAAATAAGATGGAATATAGACAAATATTTGCCAGGTATTGGTTGAAGCTTATATCAAGTCATTTTGTACACTACGGTAACTTAGTTTTAACGAATAAAGGATATGTGAAATTCAGAAAAGTATATGCTTTATATACATGGTATACATCAGAAAATTAGTAGTTCAAGATTTAATTGCTAATACAGTGGAGACTCTCATGAGAGACCACCTGTCTTTTAAGACCACATCCTGAAAACCAATTGGTTAAATAGTCCTCAAAATAAAACCCCTCTTAAGATACCACCTGTCTTGAGAGACCACATTTCAGTGGCGGATGGGGTTGTCTCTTTAGACAGGTTCCATCATATTTAAACTTGTGGACACCAAGTGAGTATTAACGTTTGAAAACTTTAGATCTGCTCTGTGATGTTACACTTTAACACAGTTAAAAAATTCATGAGAAATTTTTACTCTCAAACTTGAAAATACAAATTCTTGTGAATAAATAATATATTTGAGAAAGTAACACAAGATTCCAGAATACCAAAAACAAATATACATGTAAAATGGTAAAACAGGAAAGATTTTACTGGTTGTTGTTAAATGATTTACCTAACAAAAACTTATTGATGGAAATATATTTCAAGCTTTTAAAAGTTAAGTACATGTATGCAGAATGAAAAAATGATATGGAATAGGTTAAGAAAATAAAAATAAACTTTTTAAAATTATAATATTAACAACACACTTTTTCCCCAATTTGTTTCACCATGTATTATAAAATGTTTTATAGTGAAACCTTCTATTTTTTTTTTTTTTTTTATATCAGTAAAATTCATATAATAGTTACAATCATAATTTCCTTATGTTGGGCTGATAACCTTAAATTTGTAATTTCTTTCATTTTATACAAAATACACAAACCACAAAAAGCCATGGGATCTCTGATTATATCATGACAATGGAGACTACTTCAAAGACACTTAAAAATTGACATACTATTATTAAACGATTTTAAAAGACTTGAAATAATTATACCCACAAAAACCACAATTAATTAATTTACATACATATATATATATATATATATATATATATATATATATATATATATATATATATATATATATATATATATATATCCTTACCTGTACACTGAATTATTGAATTAATTGATAAGGAATCACAATTGTGAAAATTTCCAAAATAATTCCACAAATTTCTGAATTTCTTTAAATTATTAAACCATTCACACACTTCCACTATAAAACACAGAATAGAACTAACTCCGATCTGACAAATATAAGTATAACCTCCCTCTATATCACAAATGTCATCAGTTCTATAGCCTCGGGCTGATGTTTATATTAGTTCCACAGAATAAACCTTACATATTTCCTAAGAGATAAGTCCCGTCTTTAATATGGTAGCTTCTTATTTATTTTAAAATCTCATATTTTCGCAGCAAAGTACAAAAGAAATTTTCAATTTTATCACGAGTTTGAAATTTAATTTCACTTATTTTTAAAAGTTTCGATAATGATATGACACGGCAAAAGATATGCTACATTGGCTGATTCTTTAAAATCCGTCAGACAAATAAACTCCGTTAAGCTGTTAAGACAACTTAAATATTTCCTGTAATGATATAATGGCTTATTTTCACCTGTCAATAAATGTGATGAATTAAAAAATTAGAAAACAAAATATTCCTCTTACTTCTTGCATCTTGTACTACACAGTATCTCCTGTTGAGCTTGACGAAATACTACAGTGCTTTGCGAGATCAAGAGTGTGCATGATAAAACAGAATAATTGAAGTTAAGCTCGACTGAGCAAGGACGTCCTCTAAATCGAAGATGTCCAACGATTGTTAACAAGGTTGACAGGTAAATTTAAAGGTAAGGCTGTGATACACAAAACAAAATGTCACCACTTTAACACAGTATTTCAAACCAAACTGATATCAGCATAGAGCAAGTGTCTTAACACTTGTTTTTTACACATTTCACACTTTCTACCTTTGACAATTAAACTTTTCATGTAAATTTTCTGTTATACATAAGAATTCTTTTTTATTTCCCATTATTAACAACATGAAATTACAGTTTATGCAGTATGAAAGGAAAATTGTATAAAATTTTACATGTATAAGCTAGATATCAATTTTCTTTTTTTATTTTTCTATTAATTTTTTTACCTATTTCACATTGTATGTACATTTTCATACATATTAACCCTGTTTCAAATACAAGGTACTAATATTTGTTGAGAAACTCTTCATTGGATATATTTTTGTATTTTTTATGTTTTCTTTAGGTTAAAAAATTAAAAAAAAAAAGATAAAGATATAATCTGTCATTATTCTGGGTAAATTGTGTAAAAAAAATCACAAAATTTTCCTGTAAAGTTACAAATTTTCACTTCATAATGGTTTAATACCTGTATTTCAAGTTGGGTAGTAAAATATGACCCTACCTGCCAAAATGTTCGTAAATTAGTACCAATTTGATAACACCTATAGATATATACCTGTTTTTCCAGGTAGCTAATGAAATATGGCCCTGCCTGCCACACTTTGTGTTAACAAGGCATGAACAAATTTATGGCCCAGCTATAAATTAATCAGTTTTAGCATCATGTCCTTGTTTTTTCTAAAGCATGACAAAAAACACAGGTAGATTTTCCCAGAACCAGTTGTAAGTTACACCTTTACCAGATATGTCAGGGGCATAAGTCTGTCAGTATTTCTCAGACATTCAGGTTTTTGTGAGAGCTGTGACAGAATCATAACACACAGAACTGTATACTTGTCCCTCAAACTTGTGTAGTTTACAGGTAATTAATATGTCAGCTACAGAGACTCATAAAAGTACACTTTATACTTAAAACAATTGATCTCTCTTATAACTAGTATTTTTGGCAACTTCAAAGCAAAAATATTTAGGACTTTCTTTTTTACTGATCCATAAATATTTTTCTCTGATTATAATTCAGACCTCAGATACAGTACTTAAACATTGTCCACATAAATATATCATATTTTTTCTTCAGGCTTTTATTTCACTTTGTCAAAATTTGTTGGTTCCTTATTTAATTATGAGAGTATTCAAATTATAGAAATTAAGAACAAAAAAAAAAACAAAAACATTTCATGCATCTCCCATATTTTCAATTATTACTTTAATCTTTTTTAACCCTTTTTAAATGTACAAATGTATATATTACTAGTATATTTACTTTGACTTTTATTCATCATAATCATTTCAAATATAACATATTGGGCCAATACATCATGTTTAATTTTATTTCTCTAATAACAATGAACAAAAATAAACATTGAAATGATTAATAATAGTTATTCTTAAGACATTCATAAACATTTAAAGTCCCATAACTCTGGCAAATATTGCCAAATGTTGGTTGTAAGCATCCTATTTGTTATTGATATAAGGCATTATACCAAATTTGGTTGAAATCTAAAGCCAAAAAACAATATGCTACCTGGTCTTTTAAATTGGTCCTAGATCATTTAGATTGGTCTGAGATTTTTTAGATTGGTCTTAGACCATTTAGATTGGTCTCATCATTTATATCGGTCTGAGATTTTTTAGATTGGTCTTAGACCATTTTGATTCAATTCAGATAGTTTAGAATGAATGGTCTTAGATCATTTAGATTGGTCTAAGATTGCTGAAACACAAAAAAATTGGACAGGAGTGGATGGGGGGGTTAACATGACAGGCTAATGTACAAAGACAATACGACAGTGTCACTTTTTGTAACATAGCTTTTATTACCCATCATAACTCGGTCAACACGTAACTAGACAACTTGTACATCTGATGTAATACAGATAGTCATAAAAAGTACTTAACACAAAAATAAAATTATCACATAATTCTGCCAATGTGAAACAAATCTGTAAAGTGTCAAAAAGAATTACAACTACAATGCTAGACTGGACACTGGTTTGATCACTTCATAATTGGCTCTATAGTTTGCTTGTAGGCATACCTGTATTACCTGAACAGGTGTAAAAAGTCTGTTGATTGACATTTCTGCATATTCATCTATATAAAAATGTACATGTAAGATCCAATGTTAAAAATGATATTCTAAATAAATGAACAAATTTTGATACCACCCCCCCCCCCCAAAAAAAAAGGGAAAAAAAGAATAAAAAGGAATTAAATAAATGCACCATTTGAATAAATAAATAAACAAATAAATAATTGAATAAACAACAGATAAAGATAAATAAAGATTTGAGTACAAAATACAGAAAATAATTAATATCTCGCCTGATATAAAGAAAAAACTTGTTTAGTAGGTAAAATCAATTTGCCCAGGAGTAAAATTTCAATTTCATGTACATAATTTTGTGGCATTACCCATTTCCTAGTCAGTATGGTGATGATCTATCACCTTTGCTTAAGATTCAAATTTCTGCTACAGATACGAGAGATTTTAGCGAAAGAAAAAATATGAGAATTTCACCTGACACTTAGGTGTAATGTATCTTGTTTACACCACAAATGCAAATTACTTTGAGGGGGCACAGAGCATCTTTACTGATCATGGATGGCTGATTTTTTGTAACAACTCATGTTTCTGTTTTACAATTTTCCATTACAAATTTATAAAATTTTGTATATATACAAAATATTTAGTTCTTAAGTCAATGTATGATAAAACTATGAAACCTAAAAATATAATTAAACAGAAAATTCTAAAAAGGAAGATGAAAAAGTATCATGCCACAGTTTGATTGATAAGAAGCCATTTCATTGGCTGCCGTCTCTTCTCCTTTGAATAGTAATTCATTTCACCACTATAATACATCGCATAAAAAATGGCTTTTCATAAAAGAGTTGATACTTTGTCATAAAGGCATAAATAAGAAATGTAAATTTGATGTTAAACTGATACCTCTACATAGCTATCTGCACAATTACATGAAAATAGTTTTGACAAAGTTATACAGGATAATTAATTTTTCATTTTTTCTTTTGTATAAAAATATACTATATTATACATGTACATATCTCAAAGCAAAAGTCAACACCCTCATGGCCAATATAGGTGCTTTCACTGAAAATTAAACAAAACTCTAATCATTTTCTTTGATAAGGGATATTTTTTACCTAACAGGAATTTTTTAATAACACTATTACCTGAAGTCAATGGTGGACTAATTAGAAAATTCATTGTCAAAAGGATATAGAGAAAAATATCTGAACAGTGTACAGGGATAGAAACTAGCAGGGGCCCTGTTTCCCATGGCAAGTAAAAGTTGAGCTGGGCTAGTAGATTTCAGTGTGTAAGCCCAGGTGGCTACTGAAAATTTGGGGGAATATCTTGCACTTTCATTAACAACAAGAGTATACTTTGCCACAAGGTGTAAATGTAGCTAGTGTATGAACTACTTTAAAATATGTTTTCATAGTAAGATATTTTAAATAGTATGTTATAGGAAGACCATGTTTCTGGGCTTCCAGGCATGCAAGTGGGCTCCAAAAAAATCATGCTATACAAGCCAATTTAAGATGGCTCCTTAATTTCTATCCCTGGGCTAGTTTTCAAAGTCAAATACCAAGAGGGAACAAGGCAATATATTTTATTGTTTCGAGTCTAATACAAAATAGACAATAAACCCTTTCAACCCCATAGACCAGTCTAATACAACAGAGAGGAACATACCATTTAGATAACTGGTGATGAAAGGGTTTTAAAGTAAAAGATAAGGAAATAGTACCACCACCCTCCCGATCCTTGATATTATGGAGAATACTATTTATTACTTCATACATGTAGAATCACATTCTTTTCTTTTTAAGTTTCAAATCAGGTTTGTGAGTTTTATAATCACTGATCAAAAGAATGGATCTTGAATAGTGAGGAAATAATAGTGTAAATCATATTCAGATGAATGATAAAGAGTAAAATGTGTGAAATTTATATCACAGCTGACTTTGGATTAAATTGGTCAAAGTAATGTGTAACTGATTATTCTTCAAAATAAATAGAAGTAACTATTTGCTAAACACACAAAGATTTTTGACACCTGTTAATAGACATCACAGCCTAAATAGTATATAAACAATAAACACAGAATGGATCTTACATCCTATCATGCCATACCATAATGTTCTGATAATCAGGATGTTTGCCCTGTGATTGACTGGACCTTAAATAAACGACCAGGTCTTAAATAAACGACTGGGCCTTAAATAAACAAACAAGTTGTGTAAAGAAATATCTCACCTGACTAAATAGTGTTAAAGCGAAAAAACAAGATCGCAAGTTCATGAAAAAAAAAGATTGAAATAAAGATAGATTTTCATGGGGGAGATTTTTCAAACTCATGAGGGAGACTTTAAATTCTAGTAGGAATTAATACGAAAATTTAGATTTTTTCATGGGGGAAATGTGCATTTTTCTTCAAGAAATTAGCAAACTTTTACATAAAAAATAGGGAGTCTCCCTATTTATGGGGGAGACTTGGCAAGTATGATTTCTGTCTGTCTGTCGTATATGATATATACATATACTTCATCAGTCAGGTCTGCGAAAGCCGATATTTGCATTTTAATTATGTGTCTGTACACTCTACAAATGATATAGCTAGTATACATGCAAATTGAAAATGATGAATAATAACTGTCTTGAATTAATTAAGTTTCAAATTTCACTCAACAACATACAATCTCTCTAAGAGAGTGGTTTCATATAAAAGATAAATCTTGAAGAAATATATGTTTAATTATAAAAATGTTCAAAACCTATTATTTATGTTCCATTGTCGTAGAAGCAATTATCACTAATATGCCAAAGGTATGTTATAATTTAAAATACTGTACTGAAAGTGGAAATGAAATCATGATACAATTTCAGATATACGATATGAATTAAACTGGATGTGATGCATGGATAGATATAATGAAATGTACGAAACATCACATAGTGTTATATAATAGTGCAGCTCCAAACTTTATAGAAATTTATTTACAATTCAGGCAAGAAAGTGATTTCATCTACCTGAGAAATCAATATACCTGTCATAAAAATCAATACACCTGTCATAAGACACCTTCATCAGTTACATTGTACTTGAGAAAATTTTTAAAAACATATTGAATACAAATGACTAAGTAAAATCCTTAAACAGTTCAATAGAGATTTACAGAATATTGTAACAGCTAAAACTCGAATGATTTATCAGAATGAGAATAATCAGAACTACTTAAAGTACCCATACACAGAATTTTACCAAATCTAAATTTTTGAATTTTATCATAATGAAATGTTTCTATTTTTGTATAATTATTAATCAATAAAATCATGTTTTGTTCGTCTGATTGACCAAAGAAGACAGGACTGTTCAAAAGTTCACTGAAAACATCTAAACGTATTTGGTTATAATGTTCGCAATATAACAGAAAGCATCTAAGGAACAAAATCTACATGTTCTCGTTTGAAGGGTTCACCAATGAATCTTCCGTTTTCCACAGGTAATGGCAATACACCACATCTAAGTTGACAAAATAAAGATGGTTCCTATTTATACACATTCATCAAAAGATTGGTACACATATACAGTCAGTTAGTTTGCATCCACACAGTAAACCCAATAACCCATGAAAATAACAGTAATTAAAGAAATATCTTTTTGCATAATATTGGCTAACAGCAATTTGGAAACATCTTCAAACCATTGCCCACACTACATTTGTATCAATGTAGCAATCATGAAATATAAATCAAGGGCAATTGATCTGACACATTACATGATCATTGTTGATTTCACATTTAGACTTACATGTACACTCATTTTCACTATTTTAAACACAGATCAGGCCAGAAATAATTGCTGACTGACATTAACTGTAGGTTTTCCTGACTTGTGATGAAATGTTACAGAATAAATCAATACATTTCACAGAGACAGATCTGCAGTTGCAGACAGGTAAACTATAATTTTCACAGCAGGTAAATTCTATGTAAAATGAGCACACCTCTCCAGAGACTACCTGTTAAAAAAATCTTACCTACTTATCTCCATCAGATATCCACAGGTAAAGTGAAACTTGTTGATTGGTTCAAGTATGTGTGTTCAATTTCTCTGATATGTAAAAGCACATGTTGAAGCCCTTAGAATCTACTTCAGTAAATGAAGCACCTAGCTGGCTTAATAATATGTCTGATTGACCAGAACATATAGTCTTCTAGTATGACAATAGTTGTTATCACAACTTAACAAAGGGGATTATCACCTATGTGTGGGAACAGCTCATACACAATATGATAACACTGTTATCTACTGTTAGAAGTGTGGGATAACAAACTTATCAAATGGTCTTCTCTGACAGCCTTGGAATTGGTCACCATTTTCATTATTTCTGATGAAATTAATTTGTCATCACAATTGTTTACATAACTAAATAGAATCTCAGCAAAAGTGGCAAGAGTGTTTGCATAGCCATTTTTAATAATTTACTTACACACATTTATCAGACGACTTTGTGTTGAATCAGCTGAGAAGCATGTCCATTTCAATGTTCTTCATTATCAAGGATTATACTGTTCTGATAAAGTCCAACTTAATTTTATATCTTAAGACTTTGACACATTTGAAATTAAGCTCCAACTAATCAGTAGTAATCTGCATACTAATTAGGGTTAATCAGGAGAGTAGGTCTACAACATAAACACCTATATCCCTGTATTATCAGTGGCTAATCAGGTATAATTACTGGACGCTGACTACTAATAATTAAGACCAGTTCTTGATCATCAATTAGTGTGTGATGACCTCTTTGATCACAACCTATACAAAGGTCAAAGGCTAAATAATCTAATTAAACAAAATTATGAGATTTAGTCCTTTACTGATTATTTAGTACTTACCAATGTAATATAAGTTAATGAATAATAGTATTATAATACAATGACAAGAAATTATTGAAAAACATAAAAATATATAAATAAATAAATAAATAAATAAATAAATATTATCTTTTCTCTTAATAGATATTTAAAAAGAAAAATATGCATTCTATATTTTTTCTAAAAATCAAAGAATCTGAATAGAAACTTCAGCATTAATCTTTACTACTCACACAGGCCACATTACATCTTGATCCTCTTTTTTATTTTATTACAAAGAAATGTTTTGATCAATAAGCCATGGTTCTAAGTTGTAATATTGCTATAACTGAAGTTCAAGTAAACATATATACTGATAGTTGTGAATACAGGTAGATATTAGGTAAATTTGAAATATCTCAAAAGGTCTAAAACATACCAACAAGAACGTATTGGTTAAAATGACATTGAATCAAATGGGATAACTACATTTATATATAAATCTTGGAAAATCAATGTCCATGTTTAGGATATCTGTGTATAATTCTTAGAAATGTCTTATGCTATCTAGTACAAAACATACATAGTACCCTACAATTGTTGGAGATATATACTAATATACAATAATCCAAGAGATATGATAAATCTACAATAAACTGAGGGATGTAATAAATCTATAATATACCAAGTGATAAATCTATCATATACTGAGATATGATAAATCTATAATAAATGGAGGGATATAATAAATCTACAATATATAGTGTAATATGATAAATCTACAATATATGGAGAAATATGGTAAATCTATGATATACTGAGAGATATGGTAAATCTATAATATACTGAGATATATGGTAAATCTATAATATACTGAGGGATATGGTAAATCTACAATATATGGGAAGATATGGTAAATCTATGATATATTGAAAGATGTGGTAACTCTGTGATATACATGGAGATATGGAAAACTTTGATATAATGAAATGATAAATTCATGATATCTGTAGGGATATGGTAAATCTATGATATACAGAGATGTTAAATCTACAACATATGTAGAAATAAGGTAAACATATGGTAGACCATGTTCAAAGACACAGATATATCATTACACAGTATGATTACTAGGGTGTTTACTTTTGATATTTTGTATTAACACTTTTACTTGGATAAAGACAACAACATCAAACCAGGAATAAAGTTATCACATGACACAGTGAGAGCAATATAAATGTTACACACACAGTAATAACTGCACTTTATATGATTGATAATGACATAGGGGGTCTTACAGTTTGATGACATAGGGGGCCACAATGTATAAAATATCCGTGATCAAAAGGATTGGCTCTCAAAACCTTATAGCAGTTTGATACGCTAGATATTTCATTCTTCTAAGTAGACAAGAACTTCTTACACAAATATACCTTTTTTTTTTGTTCAAAAACAAAGTCAGCAATGATGGATATGGCCTAATTACATACCGTTCACACTGGCATTGTCTTACATAAAGGAAAGATAAAACAATCAAGAAGAGCAGGGTTAATTACCTTTTTGATGATCAAGTTTGCGGAGTTCAATATCTGTAACTTGTTTGTGTACTTTTCCCTTTCATTTTTGACCTGGGCTAATTACTATTCATCTTTTCATAGATAAAACAGTTGCATGAGATCCAACCCCCTCCCCTTTTATAAAGAAATTAATACATGCTATAAAGAAGGTTGGATTGGATTCCCACCATATTGTGACTCATTTTTATTCTGGCCAAATATTGCAATAAATTGACATATGTTTCATTTACCCAAAATAAACGGAGTTTCAGCAAACACAAATGCATGAGCATGATGAGGGAGTTTTTCTTTTTCTTGACTCTAGAAGTTTTTATTAAATAAAAAAAAAAATGGTATCTGAAAAAAGTGGGGTGGGGAGAGGAGAGGATAGGGGGCTGCCCCCAGTTCCTATGCCTATGCTAAAGGCCTTTTTCTGCTAATTTGGGGAAAATACCATTGGCAACACAGTTGAGAATTCTAATGTGAATTTGTGTCAAATTTGGAAAAATAGATTGCATGCGATACATATTAAGTCTAAATGTAATGGAATCTCTTTTTAAATGAATTTCTTCTTGCATTTATTCATTTTTCATCTTGCATTAATTCATTTTTCATTATGGTCCTGATCTGAAGGCCTACACCAAATTGGGAATTTTTTTTACATCAAATTTGGGGAAAATAATGCATTTTGCTCACTGATGCTATAGAAAAAGGCCAGGCACAAGAAAAGAAAGTCACTCAGATGTGATTTAAAACTGAGGTCCCAAGTCACAACTGGCATGGTGTATCAAAGAGCCCCCATTACAATGACACAAGTCCACAGCAGAGGTCAAAATTTGTAGATGTAATTATCTGGGGTAGATGTACATATCCAGGGTGGATGTACATACATTGTATCTGGGGTGGATATACATATCTGGGGTAGATGTAAATATCAAGGGTGGATGTACATACATTGTATCTGGGGTGGATATACATATCTGGAGTGAATGTACCATATATATCTGCATTGGATATGCACATTATCAGGGGTGGATGCACATATTATCTGGGGTGGATATACATTTCTGGAGTGAATGTACCATATATATCTGCAGTGGATATGCAATTATCAGGGATGGATGTACATATCTGAGGTGGAAGCACATATTATCTGGGGTGGATATACATATCTAGGAGGTGTACATTTCTGGGGTTGTGGTACACAGTGTTAAGAAAAGGAAGAGAATTGGAACAGGGCGAAGGGTTTACCATGTCAACCTGGTTTTTGTTTCTGATAAATTGATGTACATTGTACTTTTAAGTTTGTAATATCCTATTTTTCTTTGAAAATAAAATTCTGACATAATTGAATTATGAAAGATATATGGTAATTGAAAATTAGCTGCAATTAATTTTCACCCTCTAGACAGATAGTACAATACTTCAGTAGTGATAACATCTTTTTTATCACATTAGTTATGTAACAGGTAAAACGTAATGTTTTATCTTACCTATTGAGGCCTATTTCATATCTTCATTGCCTTTTTAGTGGTAGCACCTTGTAGCTATTATCATAAATTGTTTCTTGTAAATGACCTATACGACCTACCCAACCCATTTTCTAGTTAGCTTCAAAATGTCATACTAGGAATCACTTTATCATAAATCACGGACATAATGTTCCTAACACGTTTAGAAGTTTACAATGCGGGGACCCAAAATCATTGATCATGCCCTTTATACATCAAAGAAAACACCCTCGGATGACTTATGTTGTCATTCAAAATCTGGAATATAGAATTATAGGATTTCCTAATGGACAGATTGAGATGATACCTGACATCACTACCTGTAATCCATTTCTTGTCTTTATTGATTTCATTACGATGATTTAAATGAAATAATACCTGGTGTCAAAAATGTCAACAAAAACTCAGAAACTGACTTTTCATTGTGTATAACAATTGTAATCTCTAGTAAAAGTAAGGTAACCAACCAAAGTATTTATTTACCATCTACACTTAGAAAACGATGGCTTTATTCTTTGTAGTATTTCTACAAGCATTCTGACTGTATTGATGAATCAAGACATGCCCCTTTCAGTGAAACCATCTGTGTGTGTGTGTTTGAGAGAGAGAGAGAGAGAGAGAGAGAGAGAGAGAGAGAGAGAGAGAGAGAGAGAGAGAGAGAGAGAGAGAGAGAGAGAGAGAGAGAGAGAGAAATATCTGGGCAACAAACTTACCTGAAGAAATGTGACTGTGTATCATTATATTTTATCTTTTGAAAGTTCTTATCATAAAAAGTGATACATCCATTTCCATGACAGATAAACACAAAGCACAGTCCCACAAAAACCAGGCTTTAACAAAAATCTTAAAAACTATACAACTGATTTAACTAAGGTATCCAACAGGTGGCCAATATCTCTGATAACATAGGGAGAGATTTTAAATACATATATCATTGTATAAAGTCAAATACCTCAATAATGGCCCCTCAGAAAAAAAGAGTAAAATGATAGCCATTATTTTGAATCCATGACCAAAATTGATCAAATCCTACCTGGACCCCTGCTTCTATCACGTTCATTCCTTCCATTGCCAGCATCACCTGGGCAAAATGGTCACTTGACGATTTGACAAATCGGAAGAACAGCAATTACATAGCAGTGAAACATGTGATTTATTTCTTCCGATAATTCATCATCATGGCTACTGGTTTTACATGTCTTGCTGACAAGGTGATTAAACCATTTACTGTTGGATTTGCTTTTAAAGAATTTTTTTTATGATTCTGATTTTATTGACAAAGATTCTATAGGGGATCATAGATTGAACGGGTGACCTCTATAATTAGCGACTGGAGTATAGCCTCATCCCTTAGTCGATTCTGAATGTTGTTTAAGAATATTTCAAACAGTGGACTATATCATCAGTGGGTTGGACACACTTAAACAAACATATTTCATTTTTGATCACTTACTTCTTCATTGATGATGTACAATAAAACGGGTGCGGTGAATTAAATTGATCTTTGGCAAAAAATTAAGAACGAGGGGCATGGACAATCGTGTGGACAGATGCAGATGCAGACTAAATCATCAAAGGTTTACCTTTTTAGTACAATGAAAACAAATTGGTTTTTTATTCTCAATAAAACATTAGTTGCTACAAGATAAAAAAAAAAAAAAACGAAAACAGGTGTTCTCTTTTTTAAACTGTACCTAAATTGAATTGACCTCAATTCTTGAATTACTACGCTGGTATATTCTTAAATTTGATATGAAAAGTTGGATCTAATAATATCGCCAAATAAAATACAGTTCTTCATAAGTGACATTTTTTTCCTCATCTCTCCATCTCCAACCCCACCAAAAATTTTGTTTCAAGATTTTATCTCCCTCCCCCTAAAAAAAAAAAAATCATAAAATCTCAACCATGTACAACGATGTACATACAATATCAAAACTAGTTGTCAAAAACATTAAAAAATTGTAAATTTATATTCCTTAGGTTATTAATTATTTTTAATATCTTCTGGTAGGTCAATTTAACCATCTCTGACAAAGGAAACCAATAGACTAATTTCCAGCACTAACATCAAGGTTATTTTGTCAAACATTTTGCTGATTCTAGTTCCTGATACATGATACACATTACACATTTAGCTACACTAGATCCACATTTGGCTGAGTAAATAATCTTCCTAACAGATTACCAAATGATTATAACAATGTCAAAAGAGAGAAAGACTTAATTTGAGAGATAGTATGATTTTACAGGTTGAACTAAATGGTTACCCGAGAATTCCATGCAAAATAACTGGAAACATAATGTATAAATTAAGTTTTCCATTAAAGGACAATGGTACGCAAAACGACACAGTTAATCAGTTTATGGTGCGACTGATCTGAAAGTGATGGCTGCCAAGTAATGCTTATCGAATGATGTCTACCTGTACTGTATCAGGGATTTTCCATATTTTCTAGGGAATGGGGCCTAAGCCTTTTTAAATTACAAATTTTAGCAACATTTTATTGAAATTAGGAAATCTAATAATACCCAAAACTGTTTGAAAATGCAAGAATCAAGAATTTTGGGAAATTTCAACAACAAAATGGGAAATGGGGCCTTATTTCAGCTCCCTATGATAGGGTGAAGAATCCCTGTGTATTAACACAGTGTAGTTATATCAAATATATATGTTGCTAATATTAGAAATCAATGTAGAAATCGGAAATGGACTGAAAACATGCTTGAAGATTTGTCACTTGTGTGGTTCAAATTAGTCTTGAAACACACTTCACTGATTGCAAAGCACCCATAATCTAACAATCAAATAAATACTGGCAAAGGTTTCTTTATCATAGGAATGAAATATAGATAAATGGAAACCTAATGACCCTAAATTATCTCCCCTTGTAAAATTATTGGAGATAAAATGATCATATAGAATTATTTCACTCAAAGGTGGCACATGCTCGCTCACAGATTGCTGTGTGTAAAGAGGAAGTTTTATTATTATATTAAACAATTACAATAACATGATGTGGCAATCCACTGGTGACTTGAATATTATAGAGAACCAAAAAGTCTGGAATTTAACATTTTTTGCATGGATTTCCTATAGTTTCTATACAGAAATCAAAACACATTGTAGAAATGAAATCTCTTGTTAAAGACTACAGTACTTTTCAAATGGCAGATGAAAGGTAACTTGAAAGAGATTACGTTGAACAACTTATTTTTCTCTATATATTCAATATAAATTCACAATTTTTCAAAACATTTGTGGAAAGTCATCTCTAAATCAACTTTGATAAAATTTATACCATTAAACTCAAACTATATAATAGTTTCATTGTGTATTTCTTTGATAATATTCAAAATTTATTTGTTCAAGATTTAGCAATTTTAACAGAAAACATACTATAGAGACATCAAAACTTTGTGTCCTGAAAACTCATCATTACCATAAAAAAAAGGAAATTTATAACAAAACAAAATGCTGAAACATTAATGGTTAATAGTGAAAATTGCATTGAAATTGATTAGGAAATGACTTTGTAATTGTTTCTTGAGAAATTATCAATAAGAAATATACAGAGAACAATAAAATGTCACTGTATATTAATATTTTATGAACTCTCTGTTCCAAACCTTCAAATGGCACTGAATCGCACTAGGAGGAAATTCTTACATCATCAGATCAGTTCTACAAATCTATCTGACATTTCAATGTTTTGGGAACTTTATCACCAAGATTCTGTCTGAATTCTAATTCTAAATAAGTCACAGACGACTATAACATAAGATTACATGAACACCAAATACTTCAGTGTAAGTAAATAAAAGTAAGAATAAGTCAACATTGACACAGATTTACAAAATGAATATTTCCTTACATAAATTTTGTCAACGATCTAATTATACAAATGCGGTTAATTTACCAGATGTCTGGCGGCATTCTATTCAGTCCAACAGTATACATTATCAATTTATTGACAAAGTTTAATGTGGTACAATATACCTCCATTGTTTGTGTGAAAACAGCTTAGATGACACAATCCATCAAAACAATGCAGGTAATACTTGAATCTATATTTTGTTTAACTAAGTCATAAGAATGAGCAGATTTACACCAAACTTGAAAGCACTGATGGGTGTAATAGGATATAGATAGGGTAGAAGATTGTGGCAAATTTGTACACACTGATCTTAAGACAAAATGTAAATAATGATAAAATTAAATCGTGTACTTACAGGTATTATCACTGTTAAGATGGATGTAGTGTCAGACAGCTGTTCAGCTTCGTACTGCACAGAATTTTCTAGCTGTTGCCATTTTGGATGGAATTATATCTATAAATAGATTATAAAATACTGTTAAACAAACAGGATGAATATAAATATCTATATGAAGGGGCTACCTGTAAACGTATCTACTAGAAACACATCTACCACAAAGGGCCAGAGTACATGAACACAGTGTTTGGTCCCTCATAATGAGGAAGTCATCCCTTTTTTTTAAGATAATGATGCCCTTTCTCCTGGGGATACTTCCAACCAAATTAAGCTAAGATATGCCAGGTTTTAGTAAAACAATTATTAGCTTTTTGATTCTAATAATACAAAAGGACATGTATAGCACTATACAAATGTATCTATGCTTCAAAACAGATTAAAACTGCTTCTACCTGAATACTTCTGAAGTTCTTTTTACTTTTTTTTTTTTTAATGTTGTTTAATGTCCCACTCAAAACTCTTTCATTCATATGGAGATGTCACCAAATTCCAGTGAAGGGCTTCAAATTTTGGCCTATGCTCCGCACTTATGGCCATTGAGCAGTAAGGTTTCTTTAACGTGCCGAAACCTACTGTGACACGGGATCTGGGTTTTTACTGTCTCACCCGAAAGACAGGAAACCAACCTGGTTGCTGGCTTGACTCGAACTCACGACCTCACGATCAAGAGTCGAGCGTGCAACCGACTGAGCCAGGCCAGCTTTTTTTTTTTAGTCGATCTAGTCCCAAAATTTAACTGAAACATTATCCTCCCTAAATATAGATCCTTTACACTTAAATGTGTTTCTTCAACTTTGGACGACAAAATGATACATTTTCCCGTACAATTGATGACATTGTCACAGTGAGTGATTGTCCCTTGATGTCATTTTGCAGGAATCTGTATCATTTTGCTGCCAATGTAACATGACTGCAGTTAAAAGATGTAGACCAAAAAGTTAATGACATGGACCGAAAAATAACATTCAGCACAAACATGTTTATATACATGTAAATATATTCAGATATACATGTACGTGTGTTTCCATTTTGTCCACACATGCATATTCCATGATTCTTTAAAAACCTTTGTAAAAACTCAATATTTTATAATGATATTCTTTCGATAAATGTTGGTTGTGTTGTAGGCTTAAAGAAAAAATGAAAATGTCACTATGGTATATCTATAAATGTTTAAATAACCAAGTTCAGATCATATTTGTTGGATCTATTGCTAGAAATCAATTTGTCATAAAACTTTGCAATAGGGACTTGATTTTTTTTCTGTTTGGATCGGACCAACTGCTGTGCATACAAGTATTTCTAGTTTTACTTGAAACCCTTCAGAAACGATACTCGATATTTGATGACATTGTATATTAACACGCCAACACTATCTAAAGTTGTAACTAACGGGGAATGTTTCAGGGAGATGTTGTCTCGCCGATGGTTAATATCAACCCTCGAACACATCGGAATTTCTTGTTTACTTGTGTGTATCAACAACCTCAAAGGGAATACGAGGCACAAATTTCCTGCCGAATATGTCAGTAACTGAAAATTGTCATCTCAAACATTCACAAGATCTTTTGTAATGACTGACAGAAAGAAAGTGTGTTGATAACCGTTAGTCGTAATTAAGCTTTAGACAAACTAAATACAATTTGAGAAAAATCTGTCAGCTTACAGAATCAATCAACAGGGCGACAGTAAACATTTTAACTGTAGCGTCTAACAAACATCTTTTGTTCAAGTTCATGAATGACGGGTTCATCTGTATACGGATTATATGAGGTCTTAAAAGTCCTCCAATCACTGATGAGACTGGTCTGTGTAAGGTCAAAATTCTATTTTTGACTGAACTTCTGTTTTTAGGTAATCATTTGAGTTGAACATAATTATATCAACTTTGAGCAACATATATATATATATATATATATATATATATATATATATATATATATACACACACACACACACACACACTCCACCCAAAATCCTAAGCCTATACCTGTTCTATACATTAGAACCTATCTTGTGAGACCACACTCATGAGAGACTACCTGTCTTATGAGACCACATTCTGAAAACCACTTGGTTAAAAAACCTCTTCTGGGGGACCACCTGTCTTGAGAGACCACATTTCAGAGGACAATGGGGTGGTCTCTTAAGACAGGTTACAATGTGTACGGAACTCAACTTTTTCATTCCTGTGTGTCTTAATCTGGGATGTATTTTTGTTTACAACAATGCAATGGATTATAGAAACATTGTGTGATAGGAAAAACACTAAACAAATGTTCATGAAATTAAGTGATAGAGCACCTCTAATCTGCTCTGAGAGTTTTATCTTTCTATAAATGGTTTGTGGAGGTTTGAGGGTGATAAGTTCCATATCTTACAATACACACATTTCTCAGCGTATATGTCTCCACAACCTGAATATTGTAGTGGTTAAAGCAAGACAGGGGCATCTGTGGCTATGTGGGTAGAGCAATGCACTTTGAACCATGGTGTCTCTCATTTCTGGTCAGTGCAGGTTCGCGCCCCACTGGAACCTAAGCTGATTTTTAAGAGAAAATTTGCCAGTTTACTTGCAGAAGGCATATAACTGAAAAATTGCTGAGTGTGGCGTAAAACAATATTCAAAATTAAAATACAAAAATAAATTTTCGACAGTTAATTTGTGGTTGTTTAAGTATGACAAGCTATAACCTATTTACATGTATTCCAGAGTTTACCTTTCTACAATCTGTGGTCAACTGAGCTCACCCAGCTGTCCAGCTTACAATATACATATAAAAGAGTGTCTTTCTATTACTATTTTTGACCACTTCATCTTTCTATCGAATATTTGTGATAATTTGAGCGTGACAATCTCCATGTAAACCACTATATACTATTGATATCTTTGTTATCCAGGAACTTTGCCAAATTTTGAATTAGCATGGTGCTTTATGATTCTGTTAAAACACATTTGTGTTTTTACTTGCATAAAAACAATCGTAAAATTTTTAGATCAATACATCTTGAAATGAAAACAAATTGACATCTGAGAGATATCTGTCATGTAAACAAACTTGAAAGAGATTGTCGTACAAAAAGTGTGTTTGCAGGAAGGTTAGCAGCATGTGTTGCTGGAAGTCACACGAATCTCTTACTGATTTAAATCCTTTGTAAACATTAGCTTGAAAAATAAATCTGTTTTGATTTTATCATCTTGCAAATTGATATGTTCTCCATGATCATCAAATTTTTAATTAAATAAAATTCAACAAATTTAAAACTTATGTATTACAATTAAAATAGCCAGGACAGAAAACGAAACAGAGATTTAAATCGTCAACAATCCATGATAAAACCTTTGAAATCAAAGAAATTAATCAATTTAATATTCTGCAGAAAAAAGATTAAGTCAACAGTGTGATTTACTTGTTTAGTGTTAAATAACACTGTGTGCACAAATCTAGTTGCTATGACAACTATAATGCTTTTTACAGATAGGGTAATAACAGAGCAATAAAATTTGTCACAATTTTTGTAAAGAAAAAATCAGGCCAAGATAGAACATAATTCTTTCAGGTCTAAAGGTTCCCAATATGTTATGCAATATATTCAAGTGTCACTTTGACTGTATTATGAGAACTAGATAGTGTGAAACTGACAAACTGTAAAAAATGAAAAAAAATTCAAATTTGAAATTTTATCCTAGCAGAAAATGAAATAATGATGGTTAGTCAGATTTCAAGCTTTCAAATGGGGAAAAAAAAATTTAAGCATTTACGATGGTCTACTTCTGGTGCATAAAAACTGCAGGGTATATTTACTTGCGTATAGAAAAATTACCGTAGGAGTATTTAAAACGATATATCATAAAATAACGAAAGACCTTGACTGTAACGATATGATACCAAACTCCAAAACTTGAAATTAAAAACTTTGATAATGAATTATGCAAATTTAAGTACAAAAATGTATCTAGCTATGATATTTGAGATGGAAACAAAATGAAGATTTTCTATTTTCTCTTCATAAATTTAGAAAAGAAAATGACAATCCGACCCAGGATAAGTAAGAGATAGATTGTATCTTTTTCTTTAGCAAGTATCAAGACGACACTAGTGATAGCTAGACACCAAATTGTTTCTTTCTATGGTGAGTATGAAGAAAATGCTAATGAAAAACAACAAACTGTATGTTTCTATGACGATTGAGTATCAACTCTAGTGAAAGAATTTTTTTAGAATTTTGAATGGTGTATTACACCACAATCAACAACTTCTCAGTTATATGCTGGCAGCCAGTTTTTAATGGTGGAGGAGAGAACCTAGTTACAATGTACCCGGGAAGAAACCACTCGGGCCTTCCTCAAATAAACTTGCAAACTTTCTCACAAAAATCAGTTTAGATTTCAGCTGGACTCGAACCTGTGCTGACCAGAAGTGAGAGACTTCATGGTTCAAAGCGTGATACTCTAACCACTTGGCCACGGAGGCCTCGGCTACTGAAAGAAACCACATCAAACTGCCTACTGTATATACATGTATACAAGTGGTATAAAGATGTTTTTTATTCTCAAAGGGCAGTATACAATTCCAAAACATTTGTCTGTCTTCAGATGAATTTGCACCTGATATTCAGTTTTGGCTTTTTTCCATCACCAATTCACATCAGAAAAAAATGAACATTTGTCATATGACACAGAAAACTTGTGTATATTTTACACAATTTTTTTTCTTTTGACTACCACAATAGGTACTTATACTAAACATTAACCCAGACATTCAGGACAACACGCTATCAAAAATAAATATTACCTGACAAAATGAAATACAGTTTTGGAAATGGCCCAATCCTACATTCAGTTTGAAGGAGAAAAAAATTAAACTTTAGCACATGTAAGTACTTGTAATGGCACAGAATCATGAATTTTATTATTTTACAATAATAAAACATACCTAAATTTATTCTCTTTGATGATAACATAATACGTTTGTCTCACCTGATGCTGTCACATGTACATACAAGTACACACTAATGATATCAATGCCTAGTTATCCATTGCAATTGTTTTCCAGTAGATTCAAACAAAGAGGTAAACCGATGCATCTGTGCCCAAGTGGTTAAAAGCATCACGCTTTAGACAACGAAGTCTTTCACGTTTGAGGGCCCTCCATGATCAAAGCATCACGCTTTAGACAACAAAGTCTTTCATGTCTGTGGGCCCTCCGTGACCAAAGCATCACGCTTTAGACAACAAAGTCTTTCATGTCTGTGGGCCCTCCGTGACCAAAGCATCACGCTTTAGACAACAAAGTCTTTCATGTCAGTGGGCCCTCCGTGACCAAAGCATCACGCTTTAGACAACAAAGTCTTTCATGTCAGTGGGCCCTCCGTGACCAAAGCATCACGCTTTAGACAACAAAGTCTTTCATGTCTGTGGGCCCTCCGTGACCAAAGCATCACGCTTTAGACAACAAAGTCTTTCATGTCTGTGGGCCCTCCGTGACCAAAGCATCACGCTTTAGACAACAAAGTCTTTCATGTCAGTGGGCCCTCCGTGACCAAAGCATCACGCTTTAGACAACAAAGTCTTTCATATCTGTGGGCCCTCTGTGACCAAAGCATCACGCTTTAGACAACAAAGTCTTTCACATCTAATCAGTGTAGACTCGAGCCCACCTGGAATCACAGCTGATATTGTAAGAAAGCTTGTCAGTTTACTTGTGGAAGGCCAGATAGTCTCTACCTGGGTACACTGTAACAAATGTTTACAAATGACGCATACTGCCAGAGTGACAATGACTAACAACTGGTCCCCTGTGCAACTCAGTTGAGGTAAATACAAAATTTATGACTTGCCAGTACAAAAATACCAATGGTCTAATTGTCTGGTTTTTTTTTCTCTCTCAATATTTTAATAATCTGTTCAAATCTACTTAAAAAATCTCAGTTTTTTAAGATGATTTCAATATCCTGAGTTAATGGTGATTATGAAAAACAATGTAACATTCCATAAGTACAGTAGTTTCTTACAATGTTAACATTAAAACCATAGGTTACTTTTTTTCTACATTGTAACAATGGGTAAGACTTGATTCTGTAAGTAAATTAATAGGGCAGGAACTTTAACCCATCAACCCCTGTAGTCACATTTCGACTCGCCCAAATAATTAATAGTATGGTCCACTATCACACTTCAGGTTAAAACTGCATGTGAAATTTTTGTAGAATTTACATGTAGATTCTATATCAAAAATGTACATTCCTGAAATGAGTGCATCAAATAGGACTACAGGGGCTAACTAGTTAATATTGATGGTTATGTTTTTGACTAAGAAAGTTACAAAATCCATGTCTCAAAATTTATCTGAAAAAAATAGACTTTATTGACATACATGTACCATCCCACTCTTCTATCCTGCCTATCCTAATGGATGGACTCTATGAACTCTCCTCTGTATCTGAACAGAGTGCAGTTCAAATCGGAAATCTTTTCTACTGATTAGCGATATAGAGAATACTATTTAAACAAACTTAAAGACTCACTTTCCAACGCTGCAGGTAGCCCTTGAACAGAATGCGTAACAAAAAGCTAGAATGTCAAGACAGTTCTATTGAAATTAATCGACTGACAGAGTTGTATATATATATATATATATATATACTCCCGCAGGAAGATAGATGTCGATGTGTACACAAAAATACTGTATTCTCCATATTTGCATAAAATGTCGATAATTGTAAAAGGGGATGATTTATGGCAAAAAAGAAACAGATAATTTAATTATGATAAAAAGGGCACTATTCAAACTTCTGTGGCTTATTTTTGCACTAGGAATCAGAACGATCTCCACTATTCATAACTTCCTACAAAAGAAAATGAACTGAAAGAAATACCAAAAAATGTTGTCAAGTATTTGAATAAATTGAAAATTGAATTATCACTGAGAAAGAAAGAGTACTTCATTTTTACTCAAATGAAATTTTATATAAAAAGAGAGGTGTTTAATCCAATTAAAATGAAGCGCTAGAGTTACTCATAGCTAGTGGTACACAGGTTGATAAACTGAAACATAGTCCATCATCATTATGAGCCTTGACTAATTTCTACATAGTCCATAATCATTATGAGCCTTGACTAATTTCTACATAGTCCATAATCATTATGACCCTTGGCTACTGTTTATGACTTGCAAACTTAGATACTTTAAATTTTTATGAAAATTTTTTTTTAAAATTTGGTATGTTGCACTTATTGGTTAACAGTAAAAATTGACGTGAATTCCCGGATCTGTGGGTAAGGGGAAGGGGAGTTAATGGCTGGCAAAACCTTATATTTACTGGATTTGATCTCTATTGCATGAAGCCATGATATCTGGTATGGGGAAAGGGAATTTAATGGCTGGCAAAACCTAATATTTACTGGTTTTGATCTCTATTGCATGAAGCCATGATGTCTGGTACGGGGAAGGGGAATTAAATGGCTGGCAAAACCTAATATTTACTGGATTTGATCTCTATTGCATGAAGCCATGATGTCTGGTATGACATTTCTATCCACTGGTTCTGATCTTTTTTTGTGTAAATGCCAAGATGTCTGGGTATGGGGAAGGGGAATCAAATGGCTGATGTTTAGTCCCTTTTATCCTTTGGATAAGATCTCTAGTGTGTGAATGCCAGGGTCCTTGGATACAATGTTCCACAGAATGGCAGGGCAACAGGTGACTGATATTATAAAGTCCTTTCAGCCTCTGGTCTAGATTGATAGTGTAAAATATAACATGCTCGTATCAATCCCATTTTGCAGATATTTATATCCTAAACTTCACGTACAGCTCAATTAAACCTTACAACAGCTTTACGAGATGTACTAAAATATCATGTGGACCAAATAAGTCTCCTATACAGCTAGGCCTAAAATCTGTGAAAGACAGAAATGTTCTGAGAGCAATGAAAATAACAATGATAATAACCCAGATGGTAAACGAAGATAAACTTTTCATATTTCTTTCTCTTTCATTATCTGCAATATAATTGATCTGAAATTCAAACTGCAAGTCATTTATGACATAAACGTCTGTGCTTTAAAACTTAAATTCAGGTTTTCATATCTGTTTAAAAATCTCAAAAACTTAAATGAGTGGCTATTATTTTCGTCTTTTTCATTAATGGTAAAATCTGATTACTTTGTTCGGCACAGGATATTTTGATCTAATCTTGACTGAGTTTTTATTGAGCCGAAAAGTATAGTTAATTTTATATCTGTCGGAACTATTATACGATCAACGTGAGAGAGTGAATCGCAACAAAGAGACAAAATAATGAAGAACCAAAATAATAGATGGTGCTTTTGTTAGTACGAAATATTGAAAAAAATCCACAAAGTGTAAAAACTTAATTTAAATAATTGTATTCATTTATGATATAACAAGTTATGTTGTCTCCCATTTAAAATGAAATTTTAAAAACTCCTGTGGTGTATTTACACACGAAAAAAAAAAAATATTGGTGACACTTTAACTTCAACAAATGTCAACACAATAATCGTCAATGTTATTACACATCAAAAACAAATAAACGTAAAAGCAGATGCATCATGGGAAATTGTTAATAGAGAGTTTATCTTGTTAATATCAAATAATTTTTTTACTTAAATGCACTACTCAAACAAAAACTATGACATCTTTGATCTGCAAAAGTTTAAAACGATCTTCTCACGATAGAAAAAACACAAGGGCCTTCTTATACAATCACATTCAGCTAGCACAATGGCAAAGAAATAATCAGGAACAACAAAACATGTTGATCTGCTCAATCACATAAAGGTAAATAAATGTGTGCTTCAGAAACTTGAGGATAATAATGTCGGAAGAAACTTCTCATAATGAAGAAATCTCATCCTGAAAACACTGAAGAAATCAGGTACAAAGAAAATCAGAGTTTGATCTATACTCTGGAGTACTGCAAACACATATAAAACAAACTATTTCTTATGTATGTGTGCGTGTGTGCGTGCATGTATGTTGTGTGTGAGACGATGTGTGTGTGTGTCTGCGCATGTATGTGTCTGTATGTTGTGTGTGAGACCCTGTGTTTCTGTGCATGCATCAGTGTGTCCTGCATGTTGTGTGTGAATGTGTGAAGCTATGCATGTGTGTATGTGTGTTGGGATGCATGTGTGTGTATGCATTTAGTAATCTGTTTCAGGTATACTTCAGTATTATTTTACATCCTGCAAAGAAATGTCTGGACCATATCAATTTACTCCGATTCAGGAGGAAGACCCAATATAAGATAATCATGAGTACTAGAGGCTGTCGATATCAGAAAAAAGAGTTTTCATGGTTGAATGATAATCGGGTTTTGCTTTTAAACATGGCCACTATTAAACCTCTACAAAGCATGGCCACTATTACACCTCTATAAAACATGGCCACTAATACACATCTACAACACATGGCCACTATTACATCTCTATAACACATGGCCACTTTTTCACTTCTACAACACATGGCCACAATTACACCTCTACAACACATGGCCACTATTACACCTCTAAAACACATGATCAGTATTACACATCTACAATACATGACCACTATTACATCTCTACAACACATGGACACTATTACACCTCTAAAACACATGATCAGTATTACACATCTACAATACATGACCACTATTACACCTCTACAACATATGGTCACTATTACACCTCTAAAACACATGATCATTATTACACATCTACAATACATGACCACTATTACACCTCTACATCACATGGCCACTTTTACACATCTACAACACATGGCCACAATAACACCCCTACAACACATGGTCACTATTACACTTCTTCAACACATGGTCACTATTACACATCTACAACACATGGTCACTATTACACTTCTACAACACATGACCACTATTACACCTCTACAACACATGGAAACTATTACACCTCTGAAACACATGATCAGTATTACACATCTACAATACATGACCACTATTACACCTCTACAACACATGGCCACTATTTCACCTCTAAAACACATGATCAGTATTACACATCTACAATACATGACCACTATTACACCTCTACAACACATGGCCACTTTTACACCTCTACAACACATGGCCACAATAACACCCCTACAACACATGGTCACTATTACACCTCTACAACACATGGCCACCATTACACCTCTACAACACATGGCCACTATTACACCTCTACACATGGCCACTATTACACCTCTACAACACATGGCCACTATTACACCTCTACACATGGCCACCATTACACCTCTACAACACATGGCCACTATTACACCTCTACACATGGCCACTATTACACATCTACAACACATGGTCACAATTACACCTCTACACATGGCCACTATTACACCTCTACACATGGCCACTATTATACATCTACAACACATGGTCACTATTACACTTCTACAACACATGGTCACTATTACACCTCTACAACACATGGACACTACTACACATCTACAACACATGGTCACTATTACACTTCTACAACACATGGTCACTATTACACTTCTACAACACATGGTCACTATTACACATCTACAACACATGACCACTATTACACCTCTACAACACATGACCACTATTACACCTCTACAACACATGACCACTATTACACTTCTACAACACAGAATCACTATTACACATCTACAACACATAATCACTATTACACATCTACAACACATAATCACTATTACACCTCTACAACACATGGTCTCTATTACACTTCTACAACACATGGTCACTATGACACATCTACAACACATGGTCACTATTACACCTCTACAACCCATGGCCACTACTACACATCTACAACACATGGTCACTATTACGCTTCTACAACACATAATCACTATTACACATCTACAACACATAATCACTATTACACATCTACAACACATAATCACTATTACACTTCTACAACACATGGTCTCTATTACACTTCTACAACACATGGTCACTATGACACATCTACAACACATGGTCACTATTACACCTCTACAACACATGGTCACTATTACACCTCTACAACACATGGCCACTACTACACATCTACAACACATGGTCACTATTACGCTTCTACAACACATAATCACTATTACACCTCTACAACACATGGCCACTACTACACATCTACAACACATGGTCACTATTACACCTCTACAACACATGGTCACTATTACACATCTACAACACATAATCACTATTACACCTCTACAACACATGGTCACTATTACGCTTCTACAACACATAATCACTATTACACATCTACAACACATAATCACTATTACACCTCTACAACACATGGTCACTATTCCACCTGTACAAAACATGGCCACTGTTATGGAAACATAACCTCTCTCTCTCTCATCTAGATAACTGATCTATTGTACCACTGTCACCTGTGGTCCCTTAGGGTCAGACAAACAGGACACTAAGAAGTCTCCCCCAGGAATCTTCAGTCCGCGGTCAGTAAGTCTATCTTAATTTCTGTATACAAATTAAAATTCAGAAACCTATAAGGCAAAAAAAAAAAAAAAAAAAAAAAAAAAGAACATCCCCCCCCCCCCAAAAAAAACCCCTGTAGACATAAATAAATAATGAACAAAACATAAACAGTTAAATATCCAACCATCATCTATGTACATACAACATCTGTTGTATAATCTGTCGGAAATTGTGGATGATATACTATAGTGATAAATACATGCATATCGACAACCAATCAAGCTACAGGAACAATTAACCGTTGGAAGTGTGCAGTATGACAATACACATTTGTAATCAAGCGCCTGACTCATAGACCGATCATGATGAAAACTGTTAGTAACACATGTTTGTGATGTGTCCAAGTTATCGTATGCAAGGGTGACAGCCCTTCAGCCTGACACCTACAACTGTTACAAACGTACAGGTCATACTAATAATACAAAAGGTAATCAGCAATTCAAATGCAACACAACTGTAAGTTATTGGATGGAAATGTAGAAGACTTTTCTACCAATTTTGGAAAAACGGTGAAATTTTAATACAAATTTAAACTAGAAAAATAGATTGCTCACATTTAAATCTAAATGTAAGGTAATCTTTACTCTTGATACATTTCCCGCTCATTACATGCAGTCACAATCTCTACTCTATTGTTGATACATTTCCCGTTCATTACATGCAGTCACAATCTCTACTCTTCCCGCTCATTACATGCAGTCACAATCTCTACTCTATTGTTGATACATTTCCCGCTCATTACATGCAGTCACAATCTCTACTCTATTGTTGATACATTTCCCGCTCATTACATGCAGTCACAACCTCTACTCTATTGTTGATACATTTCCCCCTCATTACATGCAGTCACAATCTCTTCACAAAACTGTGAATTCTTTTCAACACATTGTGGAAAAACACGTGCATTTTGCATTGGGAATAGGGGCCAAATAAAAAAAACAGTATAAAATACAAGTGCACAACTAACAGCCATGGAAACTGGGGTATTCCTCAAGCATTTTATCAAACTAACAGCTAAACCTGAAATCTAAGTTGCAGAGTAAGAAAAGTTATGAAAGTTCATAGAATAAAGGTGTTCTTTCACTGATTGCATGTGTCAGATCCAAATTTTTATTCACATTAACTTACGATTTTGGTAATTATTCATTAAGTATCCTCTTAACTTTATGCTGCCTTACCCAGAATTTGTATGTATGTAAATTTCATTGAGATATGAACAGAAATTTCTCATCACAGTAGATCTAGTATTAGTATGGTCCTTAGCAGGTAAAAATTTCAGGCACTTTATCTTGACATCTCCATAAAGAGATTAATTCTTGGTAGGACATAAAAAAAATAAAATTTATACATTGTCCAATCATTCCAATAGGAAACACAAGATGTATAAATGTCCTAATGTTATTTATCTGATGTTTCCATCATTGGTCTTCATAAAAAAGAAGCAGTGAATAAGTGAAATTGTCAATTTTGAATTTTCCTTGAAGGGGTATATGGTGAAATAGTGGAATAAAGAGTAATAAGGTAGAGTCTATTGTTTTTAAAGGGCGGAGGACTGAATCAATTATGAAATACATTGCATTCAGCCAAACTTAATTCACATCAAATAAAAAAAAAAAAAATAAAAAAATAAATAAAAAGATTAGACTCAATATTTTTAGCAGTTTAGCCCACTAATTTTTTTTTTCTGATAAAAAATCTTTTGAAATTTTGTCCAATTACCATATCAAAATGAAAAAGAAAGTGATAAAAATTCTACCAACTGACCCACTTCTAAAACTACTGGTCTGGACACATCAAATGTATAAATGTAATTGACTTTAATGATGGCATTCAGTAGAACAACCATTTTGCCTATGTCATTTTTGTTTCAAGTCCTAAAAATATATTATTACAAAAAACCTGAGGGCATACTAAAATTTGAGCTGGCACATATATTATATACATGTTGTGTATTAAAATATCAAATTCATTTTCTATAAAATCTATAAACATGTAACCCATCCCAGCCTGGGGTATATTGATAAAATATTACCAAAAAAATGGATCAGTGATTTGCAAAAATGTCGTCAACAAAGTCAAATTATATTTGTTTAACTTTTAAAGTAAAATTGATTTAAAACCATCCATTCACACGAAGGTGATGATATAGGGTTATAATATCTAACTATGAACTATACCACTTCAGAAAAATGATCAGATTACTTGAGGTCAGGTGTCAACGAGACAAAGGTACGCTTTTCTGGTCTTGCGTTTCAGTACGAAAGGAGATAATCTTGGTATCAACAAAATGTATCGTCTTACTGTCTTCGCCACAATCAACAAATTCAAATTTATTCCCTTGGAAAAATGTCGCAGTTATTTACTATGACTGTTTTTATATTCAGACACAGAGTATATATAATGCATGTCGTAATCAAAAGGTTTTTATTTTAACATTTCTATATTTGAAGCAGCTGTAGAGATCTGGTACACAATTATTCACAGATAAAAACATGTTGCTAAAATTGAAATCTCATCAACTTGAAGTGGATTTTTGTCTCTCAAATTCGGGAAGAAATAGAATTCACACAAACCTATTATGACATGAATATTAATACGCTAATTAAAGTCAGGTAGCATAGAAATGATGAAAAAAATTGTACACGGCACCGCAGATGACAAACGACTGTTATTTGATACAGTGTAATATCATACCCAATAATAACTATAAAAAAACTGACAAAAAAGGCAAGATGCAATTTAAGTTTGTGAAATGATTTTGTATTTTTAACAGAACATTTATTTTGGTAACCAAGTCCAATACAAATAAAGCATTTTTGTATCACCACCTGGATATGGGGAATTATGCAACCAGATTATGCAACCAGAATCTATTAAATTCTGACTTGAAAGTTTGCTTCATTTTCTGGCTTTTTTGAAAAAAAAAAATACAAAAAATAAGGCATCACAAGTGATACTAATTCCCTCACAATGGAAATATTGTATAATACCTGTAAAGCACTGACAATATTTCAATTAAGTAATCAAAGGGCAATAACTCTTCAGATAAGGGAGCGCCGGTTACAAAATGAGAACTCGTCCGACATATTACCATAGTAAACCCATGTATAAGGTTTCGTAAAATTCCGTTGAGAAATAAATTTGTTAGAGCACTGACAATAATATTTTAATGAAATAAACAAAGGGCAATAACTCTGTAAATAATGAAGCATGGGTTTCAAAATGCGATATTACCATAGTAAACCCGTGTATTAAGTTTCGTGAAATTCCATTGAGAAATAAAATTATTAGAGCTCTGAAAAGAAAGTGTAACAAGCGTATGTATGCACATACATGTGTATGTACATACGAGCCTAATCCTATATCTTATAAAAAAAACAATTTATATCTTTCATCATATAAATATGTTTTGCTTCATTCAATAATACTACACTGAAAATCCAATTACCTGTAAATGTAAGTCAAAACAACAGCCATTATGCAAAACAAATCTAGATATCAACTTATTCTAAAACCTAGCTGGTGAAAGACAGCCAATGAACAACTCTCAAATGTAACCAGTGATAATTAAGGATTGTTTTTCATTTTTTTGACTTCATTCGAATATAATGGCAGTGCATTATGGAAAAAATTTCTGTGCAGCACAAAGTGCTGCACATTGAATTTTTTTCCATAATGCACTGCCATTATATTCGAATGAAGTCAAAAAAATGAAAAACAATCCTTATATTTATATTTATATATATTACCATTTTCTTTGAAACTGATGTCTACTGGATACTAAATTCATTCCGGGATACTGAATTTGCGGGGGGGTGTTTACATATGACGTATCGCTCAACAGCTGTTTTGACATGAGAAGTAGTTCCCCTTTTCTGTCCGGAAAACTAAATGGAATTAAGGTTTATTTGCTTCTTTTTATACCATTTTGAAAGAAAATATTGATATGGAAAATTTTGAGTAAGTGTCAGATTGGTTTTCAATTATTTTAGAATATTCGTCTGCTTGGTAACCGGAAGGTTAAATGTGTCGGAAGAGAATAGAAATTGCAAATGGCTGCGCCCATGAGTATGCTGAATAATGTATTTACAACGAGTTTGCGATTGAATTCTGATATTATAAATGGGATATACTATAGAAAGATTTAGTGTGACTTACAAGAAGTGAGACAGCTAATATTAATTGATGACAACTGAAAGTAACCCTTTTATTTGACATTTTTACCAAGCAGCTGGGAACCACAGTGACTGATTGGTACGTAACCTACATAAGTAAGCCCATTTCACACGACCTAATTTCACACGATGCGGGTGACGAATTGTTTCTTATATGAATATCCATTGATGGCAAACAAATCGACTTGTTTATCAAGAGATGCTTGACAAAGTTTCATTAGGCCTTAATTTCTTTTTTCTTTTGTAACTGAAGCCAGACGATGGTCTGTGGTTCTGGTCATAACATGACCTAGATATATCGCGATATGGGCCTGTAGGCTGTACAATGTGCTACAGATGTAGTCTCGTGTTTCCGATTTCTTTCAGTGATTTTTATTTCCTTTGTGATAGGCTTTATGTATGGCTTTTAAGATTAAATATATAAGAAATAAACATGTGATATTCTATTCTTTATTGATTCGTTCATGTATTCTTACGCTGAAAAGTAAAGTGGTTAATACTCGGGGCACGTGACTGCGTTTACTAGAATATGAAACATTCCACTCTATATACTTGCAATGAAGGGAATTGCAGTCGGTATGTAAATATTAGCCAGTGGACAACTTTAAACTGTAACCAATAAATTTGATAGAATGGCCAATGAACAGCTCTAAAATGTAACCAATGATAGAATGGCCAATGAACATTAGTGATAGAACAGCTGATGGACAACTCTAAAATGTAACCAGTAACTAAAATGGTGAACTGACTACCAGTTTGGTCTCTAACTTGTCTATAGTACAAATACAGGTGTAACACAGCAGATAACCTGTATTAGCTTTATCTGTAACTTTACCTTTAGTATGATTACAGGTGTATCACACTGCAGAACAAATATATACCTGTACCAGGTTTCTCTCAAACTTTGTCTATAGTACAAATACAGGTGTAATACAACAGATAAATATCTTCCTGTACCAGGTTTATTTGTAACTTTACCTTTAGTAATTACAGGTGTATCAAACTGCAGAACAATTATATACCTGTACCAGGTTTATCTCAAACTTTACCTATAGTACAATTACAGGTGTAATACAACAGATAAATATCTACCTGTACCAGATTTATCTGTAACATTACCTTCAGTACAATTACAGGTATATCACACTGCAGAAAAAATATATACCGGTACCTGTACCAGGTTTATCTCAAACTTTACCTATAGTACAAATACAGGTGTAATACAACAGATAAATATCTACCTGTACCAGGTTTATCTCTAACAGATACATATATACCTGTATAGGTCAGTGGCACATCTGGTTCAACCAAAAACCAAAACAATAGTCTATTTTTTTCAAAATTAGGTTGTACAGGTAAAACATAATTGCTTTGTGTGAACTAAATGTATTAATGAATCTCTAATACTTTTGTGACAACAAGTGGCCCGTCTCCCCCGTTATGATTTGACATAGACTTGCTGTGTTTGTAAACATGTGCCACTTTACCTTGCTGGACCTACATGTATACCAGGTTTATCTGTAACTTTACCTTTAGTACAAATACAGGTGAACAACACAGCCAGATAAATATCTACCTGTACCAGGATAACTCTAACTTTACCTATAGTACAAATACAGGTGAAACACTGCCAGATAAATATCTACCTGTACCAGGTTTATCTGTAATTTTACCTTTAGTACAAATACAGGTGAACCACACAAATATATACCTGTACCAGGTTTCATCCTCAAATAATACCCAGAGCAAATATACAGGTGAACCACACAACCAGACAGGTGTACCATATCACTGATGCAAATAAAGTTTTTGGAACTTACTTTTAAGAGAAAGGTAAAGTTAATACTGTTGTATAGTTCTTGATGACTCATAATTGTTCAGCACTAGAGCACGCAGATAAGAAATAGATTCCCTGATTTGTTCCTTGTGACTGATTACCCTTGAAAATGATTTGACTTAAACTGTGAGTGAGTTGGATTTCTATTTCATCTGAGGACCCTCAAAACTGAAAAGATGAAAAATTAAAAACAATTTTACTGCAATAATATTTCATCAATTTGGATTTAAAATCTGTCATGAAGACTAAATAAAGAGATAATTTATGTCCTGGCCCATGCATGATGAAAAGATGAAAGTTTGACATCCATTTTCTGGATCATAAAATGTGAAAATGAACGATACATTATAATATATTTAACGTATTAAAGTCTCATTCGAGATCATTTTAAAGTCAAATTTGTTTGATACAGATAATTTAGAAATACATTTAAAATCAATTTTTTTTTTTTTCATTTATTCTCACATTTATAAGTAATATCTCTTAATCTACAACTTTTACAAATTTTTATTTTATCAATCATAAAATGTTTCTATTTAGTGATAAAATATCATTCATTGCTCTTTTTTTAAAGAAAAAAAGATAAAGATATATCGGGGTGAAAAAAAACTACTTATTGCGTCTAGGGGCCTCTGTGGCCCAGTGGTTAGAGCACTGTGCTTTAAATCATGAAGTCTCTAACCTCTGGTCAGTACGGGTTTAATTCCTGTTGGAACCTAAGCTGATTTTGTAAGAGTTTTCTCAATTTACTTGCGGAAGGCCAGTGGTCTTTTCACAGGTACATTGTAAGCTGTTTCTCTCTCAACCTCTAAAACCCAGGCACCACCATACAACTGAAAAATTGTTGAGAAAAAAAACCCAAAACAAATCAAACAACCCCAAAAAAACAACAAACGACATTGTCTAAGACCCTTTGTGAGTTTCTTACATAAGCTACATGTACCGGTATACAAAATCCATATAGAAACATGTTACATTACGGACATTTATATCATTTAAAGTTGATGTGGCTTGAAATTGTTACAAAATTATCGTGAAGAATTATCGAGTGTGGCATAACACACCATTCATACAAACCAAAAACGAGTGGAACAATGTACCACTAGATCCCTGCGAGCTCAAACATACAAGTCAACAAAAATAAATGGATTTCAAAAAAGATGACACAGAATCCAACAGAAAAATAAAATGTACTTTTAATTTGGTATCAATTTATTTTCTGGATTGGGAACACTTGGCCATTAAGTGATAATAATCTTTAAATATGTTTAAAGACAACATCAAAAGCCTCGAATTAATACATTGAACTTGATGTACAACAGTAAAATTGTATACATACATTTGTAGAAATTATGTTTTTATCAAGGGAAAAATGCCATATAGATTAAAAGTTGCCGGCACCTTTCCCCATTTTAGAGACAAAGTGAAAAAAAAATCTTCAGTGATTTTGTCCTTTAATGGAATTTCTCACTTATCTGATATAAATATGATTTGAATGGTCAGTAAACAGAGATGACCGGTCTAAACTTCTCACTTAAAGCGTGAAATGAATTATCATGACATGCATCTAAAAGTTTAAATGTCAAATTGGTCAAGATGGCCCCTTAGGTACATGGTTGATAATTTGTTTTGTCTGAGCGGCAGTCATTAGAGTGAAATTTTCATTTGAAATTCTATGATTTTATCAAAAAGTCAAGATTTGTCAGATAGTCTGAAAACCAAGACGATTAATATTCCTCAAATATATTTATCTAATTTGATTTATTTACTTTTCATTTGCTAAATTCTGTTATAGCTATTTGTAAACCACATATCCACAGGTAAAGTCAGTGGACCATTCTCCTCTCAGCCATATCAATATTATTCGTTTGGAGATTCACATATACATAAGAAAAACCTGTCAATCAAATTTGAATATGATTGGGCAAATATTTTTTAGCTATAATCTTTTTTTCTTTTTCTCTAACAAACACAAATGTACACACCTGTAATGAAAGAACTAAACATTTGATCATGTGATACAGGTGCAATAATGACTGAGGTGAACGATCTGTCTTCTTGTAATTTTGATCTCTTTGAATTTTTAGATCCACCAGCTAGTTAAGTCTATCCTATATAACTTTTGAGGAGTATTGTTGGTGTTTAACCCTTCTCATCCCTACAGACCGCAATAGACTGGTCTTAAAAATTGAAAAGAATAATGCCACTTAGAAACTCAGGGATGATAGGGTTAAGACATTCTATCACCACTATCACACTACTGTACTTATTTCTCACTAATATCAATGCATCTGCTGGTCTCTTTCCAGGTACATTGTAACTGGGTTTTTCTCCACCATTAAAAACTGGACACCACCATATAACTGGAAAATTGTTGAGTGTTGTGTAAAACACCAATAACACAAAACAATCAAAATATCAATGTAGAAATAAAACAAGGAATTCTTGATGAAACTTCCATCCCTCCCTCTGGTTATCTTTTCTTCCCCATTCTCTATCACTCCAACATTTTTTTTCTGTTCCCTCCCCTCCCCCTCTCTCTCATTCATATATATATATATATATATATATATATATATATATATATATATATATATATATAACACTAAGATTAAAGGTAGAACAAGCTTTGAAGTGTAAAGACAATGTCACAACAAAGGACTAGAGATCCACCGACCAGCCATCACCATCATCTCACCTAACAAGTAACTTGTATCATTCATCTTACATAAACTCTTGAGGCAAAAACGGACTGACAAACAAGTATTTAATTGAATTGTTGTCAGCGGATACATAACCTGATCAGATATGATATAACCAAGCTAGGACATGATATACCCTACTGATGGACTTGTAATATAGACACCCAAAGGTGTCATAACCATCACATATATCTTGTAGCCATTGTCAGCTCTTATCACATAAATAAACATGATATCTTTATCAAAACTGACCACCAAGAATGAGTAAGAAAATAAAGTTTATATAATAAAGAAAATAGGCATACACAGATAAAATTGATACGTACATATCTTCAAGAGCTTTTGTTTTGTCCTGTCATATTCTACACAAAATGCTAAATTGGTTAGGGAAGTAATCTTTGGGGTAATTGTTGCTTTATTTTATAACATGTGTTCATTAGCATTACTTTTATCAGATGACTATAAATACTATTATACCTAATATTTTACCTTTTGTTGTTGTAAGATTCTTTACATATTAATTTTGATTGGGAGTTCTGAGAAAATTGCTTAGTTTTGTTTTTTCATGTAAAATTTGCACCCGATTTTGTGTTTGTAACAGTTATAAAAAATAATTTTTTGTGTATAATATTACTATGAAATTTAAATGTATTTAGGTAATAATATTACCGCTTGTTTACTAACTGTATGTAAATTTTCATACTATTGCTAAATACATGTACTTAAATTATTCATTTTTCACACAACACTGCAGTAAATATTATTTGTGTTGAAGTTTGACAAGAAATTCAAACAAAAATAAAGAGAAAAACAAAAACATAATTCATATGCGATTTTGGCTCCAGTTTATAAAATCTCTTCATACATGGTTAAAAAGTTAAAAACTTTAAAGAAATTTACGAAAAAAAAGATATCTTTGAGCATATAAGTACTCAATCAAACTGTGCTAGTACAGACGTGTGAACTGATATGCATCGCAGGAATAAAGCCGACAGAAGAGACATATTACGAACATACGGCATACATTTTGCATTTATGATGTATTGTTATAGGTGCAGTAAAAATGGAGAAAAAAGATCTACAAAGCTAGAAAATACACAAACTACAGAAAGCTTACTTGATGCGGTAATTTCACGGACACAATCATTTTGATCTTTGAAAAACATCACAAAACACGTATAGATAAAACTATTCTTCCATTACAGAAAAGAAATAAAGCACATTTGACGTTTGACCATCGCCACGGTGACATATACTTAAGACACATCAAAACAGACTAAAGAGTCCAGAGGTCTTAATACTCAAGGCATCAAACTAACGAGTTTTTCCCATCCTTTATTATGTACGTCTGTCAAGTTATATTGTTCGTAAATGTCATTACGAGCTTATTCTTTCTACATGTATGGTATCTCGTCTTTGAACTGTAGATTTGATGGGAAACTATCGGGGAAATTGTCCATGAATGAGTCAACCAAATCTGAATGTGATTAGAAAAGGAGAAGTAAGGAAAGTGTGTTAGGTGACGGAAAACACCACCATATCGTTTCTAACGGAACCACCTATTTGTTGATTGACACCCATTTTCCATCACCGACGGTAGTCTTGACGTATAATTTCAAAAATCTTACATAGTAAATAATTCAACTTTAATCAACAATATTGATTTTGATCAATATTTCTCTGCATACTGTAGAATCAGAAAATTTTATCATGGCTGAAATTTCATTTTGTTAATTGTTTTCATTTACCAACAAAATTTAAACCATGATGAAATTTTACGTAAATTATACCTAGTAAAAGTAATAGGTTCCTTCACAGTCATTTTTTATTATTTCAAATAATTTAATGTCTACAAATTTGTTTTATATTAATTTTTTTACGAAATTTTAACCCCACAAAATTTTCATTATATAACTTCATTTTTTTTTTGGTATCTTCCTTTATTTTTGTCATTCCGTGTAAAAACATTTCTATATCATGAATCAAAACATGACACTACATGGTACTTAATTTTGGTGGTTAATTGCATACACCATACATACAGTGGGATCTTGTTATCTCAAATGGGACTACTCCAATTACTGACTACTTCAAGTTATTTGAAATTCAAGAGAAGCGAAATATGAATTAACATATTGATTTATCTGTAAAAAACAGAACCAGCCAATTTACTTTGACATAACCAGAATTTTGACATATCCGATTTTGACATAACTGGATAGACCCCACTGTATGTTGGTGATCCCTGGTTGTATTACTGATCCTGGATCCTCCCACTTTTGTAGATGATCTTATATTAACAAAATACTAATTTATTAAGATGTAATATTTCAAAAATAATTAAAACAAGCCTCAGTATTGTATCATAAATATTCTTAAGAATCAGCATTTTTATCTGATAATCAGGAAAAGTTCTAACTCACCGTGTGATTTCATAAATCTAGTAATAAAGCCGTTTTTGTGTCAAATTGAGATGGATGAATTTGTGACGTTGCAAGACCAGGATGTTCTGTATAGTTTGTAGTTACTTATGTACAATGTATATTACTTGAACATTCAGTGTTCCATATCTGAATAATTAGGAAGTCGAGAGTTGAAAGCAAGAGATTGATCATCGGGCCGGCTCCAATGATCTTACATACATGTAAATGCAGAATAAACAATACTAATATCTAATATTCTACATGCACATGTTCTTTGTAACAATAGACAATGTTTTGTTCAATAGACATTTTCATCCCATTGGAATACAAAAACTTTGATTTAAAATACAAGAAAAACAACAAAAACAAATGTTGAATGTTCAGGGATAGATATTAGGATTTTCAGAGGATTGTGGGAAGGAAAGTTTTAGAGATTCAAATATCGGAAAGTTTAAGTTATGGAAAAGGACCAAAAGAAAAGAAAAAAAAATGTTATACATTCCCTAATGAATCTCTGCTCACGAGTGCCCAGAGATTAATCAAATACCATTTTATGATTTAAATTAAGCTGTTTCTAGAAGCCTTCACTTTTCTTTGTTGAAGAGTCAAGTCTTAAAATAACAATTAAATTTGTACATGTATATGTAATTAATTGTCAGGGATAGGTATATCATAAAGGAAGGTGTATCCGCAATACTGGATGACTAAAAATGATCAAAAAACAAAATGTAATTAAGGTGAGACACAGGTAACTCATCATGTAAGTTGACCTTCATCTTTGATTTAATTAATGAGGCCAAATAAGTTATTTCTTATGTCGTAATTACTGCATTAACTAATGATTTTGGCAGGTGAAAACATGCACACAAGCACACGTCTGGGTGCGCGCACACACACACACAGACACACCAGTTAGCTGGCATTGAATCGTTTACTCATTCACCCCTAAATACACATTTGGACTGGTCCAAGTCATTAATTATCAGAAGAGTCCATTGTGCACACACACACACACACACACCAGTTAGCTGGCATTGAATCATTTACTCATTCACCCCTAAAAACACATTTGGACTGGTCTAAGTCATTAATTATCAGAAGAGTCCATTGTTTTTCAGGGGTTGATGGGTTAATGCATTTCTAATTACAGTATTTCTTGTAATTGTTAGTTCTCTTAATTCGTTACTACTTAATTAGCATTTAAATCAAAGGATCATCAGTGATTTGAGATATACTATACATATATTCATACATAATTTACATATTTTTATATTTCATCATTCTGTTAGGAATGATTAATCAGTTCTTAAAAAAAGGTGAAATAATTTGTTACTGTAATTTCTAATTCAATCTTGCCTCTTTTATATTCTCTTCAATTCTCAATGCATCAAAAATAAATTGTTTATCTAAACTGTTCACAACACACTGAACAATGTTTCATTTTAAAGGGGCATTAACTGTGTTTTTCCCAAAAAATTATTTCAATTTTTTTCTAATTTCACTATTCGCACTTGATATACAATACCAAATAAGGGCTATACACAGGCATAAAAATTCTTATATTCCTATATATTTTGTGAAAATAAGGTCAGATCCAGTGTGGTGTTCATATACAAATGGAAAGGTTGAGTTAATCAACTGCAATTGAAAAAATGCTAAACCTAGGTTTCTCAAGCAATTTTCACAAAACAAATAGGAATCTAAGAATTTTTATGCCTGTGTATATCTATCTATCTATCTATCTATCTATATATATATATATATATATATATATATATATCTAAGAAGTACAAAAGGTGAAAAAATGTTTTGAAAAAAAACACAGCTAATGTCCCTTTGATAAGGGTAGCCAATTTTAATGGTGGTGACCAATTTTAATGGTGATTGTCAATTTTAATGTTGGTGACCAATTTTAATGGTGGTTGCCAATTTTAATGGTGGTTGCCAATTTCGATGGTGGTGACCAATTTAAATGGTGTTTGTCAATTTTAATGTTGGTGACCAATTTTAATAGTGGTTGCCAATTTTAAAGGTGGTGACCATTTATAGAGAAGTGATGTTGATCCCTCCCAAACTGAAAAGTAGAAAGGTGTAAGATGAAATTGACCCATTGTAGCAGGTGTTTCTATCAGTTTGAGTGAATTACTTGGGCTCAAAGGTCATAATTTTCTTTAATTTTGGGGGAGTTTAAATGATGGGTAAATAAAGCACCAGTGATATGGAACAAATATACAATGATATTACTCCAATATACCACATATATTGAGATGTAGGGTCACAATTAATTCAAATAATTCCAACATAAGTTATTAGAAAGTAATAATAAGGGATTTAGCATTAATAACATTTTCACAAGAAATGTTTGTCAATCACAAATGCCCTCAAATGTGACCAATTTTTCGTACATGTATGAAGTGGACATGAATACATCGATTTATATGTGTATACAACTATATATGTTAGGCATTTGTTGAAAACTCTATATATATATTTATATATATATATCAATACTCTTCATATCAAAATGTAAATACTAAATAAAAAAATTAAATTTTATTATTCAAAATTAACAAAATATACACATTTTTAGAGAAAGATTTATTTTATGCTTACAAAAATGATTGTATGTGAAATCTAGAGGTTTTATTTAAAGGATTTTGTAACTGAATAGTTCTCAGAATGTGGTTTCACCAGACAGGTGGTCCCTAAACACAGGTTTCACTGTACAAGTTGTACTGTACATATGCATGTATCCTGATTCCAGTGATATAGGGTATTTTCTTTATAACTTGTTGATAAACACACACTTCAGGATACTTATAGTTTACAGCATTCCCCTCCCCTCCCGCACATGCACACACACATGCATGTAAAACTATAGGATATATCGATTATGATTTGATTAATATAATATGCAAATGAATAGTGAAAGCCACATGTAAATGCATGTGTGTGTGTATATATATATATATATATATATACACACACACACATACACATATATTATAAATGAGTAAACTGAAATAATTATCGAAACACTACCATTGCATCAAACTATAAAACAATATAGGTATATAGAAATACTAATACATACCTGTAATTAAGATAGGTAACTTATACACAGTTTACTCCAGAAAACACTTTGTTTACTACTACTAGGTATAAACTGTTAGTTGTTTTCCACAGAAAAATTCTTCAAAACAATCCAATGGACGGTATGACATTTACCTGTGGACACACCTTTAAATTTACCTGCACATCTTAACAGTCAATTAACAGTCCCCTCTCATACACGGCTATAAACATTAGGGAGAAATTCTTGACTGACACAAAGTAACACTGAATAAGAAAACAGGTGAAATAAACCTACCTGGTAGTTAGCATTAAAGTGTAGCGACTTGATATATCAAATTACACCAAGATTTCGGTACTGATATAACATGGTCACAAGGCTTATTGTTTTTTTTTTGCCTTTTTATTTTTTGTTATCCATGGATTAACAGTACGGACAGGCATTCAACAGCTGGTAGTAAACTTCGGGATAATTAATTATCGGTAAATGGTCAGTGAATCAGAGAGAAGTATTGATGTTATTGCGTACACATTCATTAATCAGTTCATTTTATTGCGCGCATACAAAAAATGGGATTGTACAACATGAATGAATATGATTTTTTGTTTCTATAAGGATATACATATATACATTGTTATATGTCATTGAAACATACAGGAAAGCATCTAAGGTTTTTCTTTCATCTACAACTGCAATTCCCAAAATTTATTTGAACAAGAAAATTTCAATACACACTTATCTTCAAAGATAATTAGCATAACATAATAGTTTCATTTCTCATCAGTTTAATTATATATTACTAAATGTCCTTTTAAAATTTCCAAGAAATGAATCTTCTAAATTGAAAACATCCATCTTCAATGAATTTAAATGTAATATCAGTATGTACACCACATCTACAGATCATAACTAGAGCCTGGCACCAGTACACCACATCTACAGATCATAACTAGAGCCTGGCACCAGTACACCACATCTACAGATCATAACTAGAGCCTGGCACCAGTACACCACAACTACAGATCATAACTAGAGCCTGGCACCAGTACACCACAACTACAGATCATAACTAGAGCCTGGCACCAGTACACCATGACTAGGGCCTGGCACCAGTACACCACAACTAGGGCCTGGCACCAGTACACCATGACTAGGGCCTGGCACCAGTACACCACAACTACATCCCTAACTGGAGCCTGGCACCCATACACCATGACTAGGGCCTGGCACCAGTACACCACAACTACATCCCTAACTGGAGCCTGGCACTCATACACCATGACTAGGGCCTGGCACCAGTACACCACAACTACATCCCGAACTGGAGCCTGGCACCCATACACCATGACTAGGGCCTGGCATCAGTACACAACAACTACATCCCTAACTAGGGCCTGGCACCAGTACACCACAACTACATCCCTAACTAGAACCTGGCACCAGTACACCATGACTAGAGCCTGGCACCAGTACACCACAACTACATCCCTAACTATGGCTTGGCACCAGTACGCCACAACTACATCCCTAACTATGGCTTGGCACCAGTACGCCACAACTACATTCCTAACAAGGGCCTGGCACCAGTACACCACAACTACATCCCTAACTAGGGCCTGGCATCAGTACACAACAACCACAGCCCTAACTAGATCCTGGCACCAGTACACCACAACTACATCCCTAGAAGTGGTGCAATGATATACCGTGGGACGGTATAATGCAGTATATTCGGCACGATTCGGTTCATGGTTCTTTTTTTTTCATGTTCAGCAATTGGTAAAATAACCCCCAGTCAGCAATGGGTTAAGTAACCTTTGGTCAGCAATTGGTTAAGTAACCCCCAGTCAGCAATGGGTTAAGTAACCTTTGGTCAGCAATTGGTTAAGTTACCCCTGGTCAGCAATGGGATAAGTTACCCCTGGTCAGCAATAGGTTAAGTAACCTTTGGTTAGCAATTGGCTAAGTAACCCGCGGTCAGCAATGGGTTATTCAGCCTCAAGACGGACCTGAAGCTATTATTTGGGGAAATTTACTTTTCTGGGTACATTGTTACCAGGACTTTTCTGGGTACATTGTTACCAGGACTTTTCTGGGTACATTGTTACCAGGACTTTTCTGGGTACATTGTTACCAGGACTTTTCTGGGTACATTGTTACCAGGACTTTTCTGGGTACATTGTTACCAGGACTTTTCTGGGTACATTGTTACCAGGACTTTTCTGGGTACATTGTAACCCGGACTTTTCTGGGTACAATGTAATCAGGTTTTCTCCTCCACCTGTGAAATGTTACTGCCACCATCAAAGTGAAATGTTACTGCCACCATCAAGTGAAATGTTAAATATATAAAACATCGGTAAATCGACGTAGCTTTCCCCACTAAAATTGTTGCCACACAACCCTTACTAAAAAACAGGAAATTACAGATTTACTCGCCATCAAATACATCTTCAACAGGTGAACAACAAACAATTGAAAAACATGAAGAAAACATTATTAGAGTAGAGCAAATTATTTTAATGTAGGGGGATGGTCACAGTGGTTAAGAGTTATGGTTGATAATGAGACAGATAAAATGTGCATGGTGACATTATCACTTTCGACAGAGAGATAATGTGTAGAGAAAAATGAGTTACGGGAAGGCACCGAATTCATTCGCTTACTGCATCCTGTGTAATTATCACATGGAATGGCTTGAGCACTTCCATTATCACGTCAAGTACACCTACATGCCGTTAACTGTAGTTGATCAGTCATGTATTATAATAACCTGGTCTACAAAATCATTATGACATTTTGGTTTTGACAAACGTGATTTATACAGTAATGTACTTAGTTATGGTGAAGCTGTACTTTATAAAAAAAATAAAATAAAAAAAATAAAAAATACTAATATTTTTATTCTTTTATGGTTAATTTGAATCATTGTTGGAAAATACTAATTTTATCAACCCTGGAAAACAATGGACTCTTCAGGAAATCAATGACTTAATTAGACCAGTCAAAATGTGTCTTCAGGAGTGAATGAATTAATGATACTTTTTTGTTTGGGGTTTTGGGAAAATGGAATATTTTGTTTTCATATAAATACGTTAAAAACCATGCATGTACATTGAAAGTGCATTATCTCAAGTATGGACCAATTCTTTGGACTCATGTTGACTCATTGACCTCTCAAGCCTAAAGTCGCATTTCAAAGAATGGTCAAGTCCACTGTCATAATTCAGGAGAGTGTGATTTGAAATTAAAATTTCACAATTATTTTATGTGTGATTTTAATTTGCTCACTTCTGAAAAAGGAGAGTAGACCATTCTACTTATTAATGTTGGCGAGACTAAATGTAGCCACAGGGGTTGATGTGTTAAGGTCATTTGGAGATTGTAACAAGACATTTTCTGTGAAATGGGACTTCTAAATGCAACCCTAAACATCAATTCATATTACTCAACAACTTGAATGAGGGCAGAGGAGTCTGATCGGAAATGGAATTTTTGTGAGTAAAAAAGAAAATATGTAAATGGACTTAGAGTTGATTTTGAGGTTTTGAAGCATAAGAAGTTGAGAGTAGAGTTACTTAATTAACTAAGGGAAAAATTATTGGGACATGTATCAAACTCTTAGTGCAAAAATGCATGAATACATGCACGCACGTGTGCATGCATACACATAATTCTTGCGGAAAAAAGAAACTGTGTAGTTTAGTAATTTTATTTATATATTCCTATACAAAATATTATGTTGCATTATGTATTTCATTATTTAATATAATGCATTGTCTTTCAATTCAAACATCAAATCACAAATTATGTCCATTATGGTTGATACAAACAGCCACTGAAAGTAAGGGGGCGCAAAAAAGTTTCACACGTTTAATAGTGTGTATGACCGCCATTTGCACCGATGCATTCTTCACACCTACGACGTACCGAACAAATCAGGTTATGCAGAAATGCCTGGGGAATGTTCTACCATATAAGCAATAAAGAATGAAGCAAAGCGTCTAACGTAGCAGGAGGTTTGGCTCTTGATGTAGACATTATTCTATTTCATCCCAAACATGTTCTATAGGTGATAAATCCAGTGACATTGCAGGCCAGGGTTGCACATTCACGTTTTGCTGCTGTAGATAGTCACAACCAACGTGTGCGGTCGTGCGTTGTCCTGCTGCAGAATGACGTTGCAGTTATGCTGATTGTTGTGAATGAATGGAATGACGTGCTGACGTACAATCTCGTCACGGTAGCATACAACAGTTAAATTACCCTCCACTATCACCAAAGGGGTACTTCCATGTGTTGTAATTTCAACCCAGACCATAACACTCCCTCTGCCGAATTGGTGGCGCTGAATAACGCAGGCATCATTGTAACGTTCTCCAGCACGATGGTAAGCCTGAACACGACTGTCACATCTCGACTCAGCCGTAAACAGAACTTCCGCCCAATCTCTGTTATTGAAACGACTATGCCTCCTACACCACGCTAACCTCGCAACAGGGTGATGCCAGAGCAGAACAGGATGGTAACAGGATGTCGATGACAGATGTTGGCCTCTTGCAATCTGTTCCTTACGGTATGAGGACTTATCCATCGTTGCCCAGGGATGCTTCTAGTGGTGAAAGAAGCCGATTGGAATCGATTACGCAAATGTGATGTCCTTATATATGTATCTGACTGAAGTGATGTCATATGTGGGTGGTCCCGAACGATTCATTTGCTGATATTGTCTCCATAAAGCATTTACAGTATTAATATGAACTCCAAATTGCTTTGCCACATTACTTTGAGACATCTCAGCTTCCAGCATCCCTACAGCATGCAAAAAATCATTTTCAATCATGCGAGGCATCTCTCAATCAAAAATTTATTCCAAAAACCAATGTTTTTTCTGTTTCAATACATTGAATACTGTCAATGAATGCAAGAAATTCTAATCGATTATTAACCACATGTCGCTTAGGCTCAAAACTCCAGAAAAATGTACCATCAAGGTGAATCGAATGCAATATTTAACAAACTGAATACTCAAACATGTGTTTAGTATATTAAACTATGCCTTTAAGAATAAAGAGGGATCTAAGAATACTTTTTATGTTTTTATTTAACTTTTAAGTACATGTATACAGTTTCTTTTTTCCGCTAGTATATATATATATATATATATATAAACAGCTTAGACAACGGCTCGATGTCACCAAATTACTCACCATACTAAAGCTCAATTAACTTTTCATGATTTCAAGGTAAAAACACACAAATCAAAATTATTGCTCATTTGAAGAAAACTTCAGAAATATTATAAAATTGTTTGATTACATACTCAATGCATTTATTCAATTTTTACAGGAAAATCATTGTCATTGATTTACAGAAGAGTCCATTGTTTTTTCATAGGGGGGGGGGGGGGGTTAATGAGTTATTAAGAATTTTCTCAGACTTCTGTTTTTTGGCACAGAGACCCTGCCATAGTTCATTAGAAATGAAACAACAACTTGTGCTCCTACATGTAGCTAGTGAAATGTTAACAAGTGTGAACTACTCAAAGAAGTCAGTTATAGATAACTCTGTATTTTCTATAAACACTTGTAATTAGACATTTTAAAAAAAAACAGTTTTTGCATTGATAAATGAAAATAGTTTTACCTACAATGTATGTTTATGAAGTTTATGTTTGATGGGAGCCAAGAAACCTGTACTTGCTATGAAATTCAGTGTGTTAGTATATCTTACGTTTGTTTGTTTCATCACTAATTCACTAAATCAATTAACCATGCGATAAAGGCCAAATATAGAATGTAGCCTTAAGATTAAATCATGCGTGTTGTAATTAACAAATCACTTGACATGATTTAAAACCTTACTAAGGTGATGAAAAAATGCTTTTGATCACCTGTTGTAAAATTGTTTGAACTTAATCAAAACAAAAACATTTTTTTTTTTGCTCTACATCTAGCAATGTATTTAATTTTTCATCCAAAACTGAAAATTTTCAATCCAATTGTTGATTTAATTATTTGTTTTACAGGTGTCTTATTTTATAACCATTTTTCAAATAATTAGTGGTGGCTAATCTGAACTCATTCACCCCTGAAGAAACATTTGGACTGGTCTAAATCATTGATTTACAGAAGAGTCCATTGTTTTTCATGGGCCGATAAGTTGAAGAAGGAGAAGACCCGAGTAACAAGAGCCACCCATTTTGCAAAATATATCCATCAGGATCAACTTTTAACATTAGTATAAAGGACATTGCCATACCATAATATGCCCATCTACAATATTGTGTTTAAAAAACAAAAACAACTTCTTCCTCTTGCCATAAGGAGTATGTATCTCAAATTTGAGAATCCTGGTACAACAAGTTGGTCTTTACCTTGCTTAATTTTTTTTCTCTTCAAAGTCAGCTCATGACCTTGACCTCTGACCATGAAAAAGCAATAGGTGTCTTCATTGCACCATAAGTATGTAGTATGTGTCAAGATTGAGAATCTTAGGTACAATGGTTAGTATCTTGCCTACGAATTATTTTCCTTCAAAATTTGGTCATGACCTTGACCTTTGACATTGAAAACAATATTATGCCTAAAAGTTATTTTTCTTCAAAGTTAGCTTATGACCTTAACCTCTGACCAGGAAAAAACCATGTTTCTTTCTTTTTCCAAATAACCACACCAACTAGAGGTCAGAGAGGTTATGGCTTAAAGGTCGTACCTCTATCAATTAATCTTATAACAATAATATGCTCTGGTCGATATTTTTATAGTCATTGGAATATATCCGATATATCATAGTAGTTTTAGACAGAATAACATGTTCCTGGCTCCGATACTCTGTATCAATAATACTCTTCCATGATGTCAAGACTTACAGTTAACAATGAACAATGATTTCTTCATAAGAAAATAATCAAAGCGTAAACAAGAAAACAACAAAAATGAAAACAAAATAGAATTACACACCGCATTTTTCAATTTTTTGAAATTCTGATTGTGTGTATATATTCAGTGTTTTCTTCTAAAGTAATGTATTTATAACCGATATAAACAATAATAACCACTAATATGATAGTACTTATGTCAACTGCATATGCAGCGATGTGGGATTCAGCATCAATTAAATACATTTTTCCAAATCCAATTATACCTACCGAGCTGTCTTTCAAAAGAAAATTTCAATTGATTTACCTGTATGTACGTTTTTATTGTTAGGAACACACCATGACAATACCTTTTTTTTCTCTCATCATAATGATTTGCAAACTTCAGTTTAATACAATTATGTACATGTGAATGCAAACTTCATGTACGTCACACCGACAATTCAATAAAAATGCAGAGATGACTCATTAATCTGACACTAAAATAAAAACTATATATACCCGCCCGACAGTTGTATGTAAATAAAGCACTAAATTTATGTACTAAATTTAACACAACATAAATTTGATGTAAAACTTCCTTTTGTTGCCATAATTAGGTTATTTGCACACTTGCTAGGGTACTATTTTTTTTGCATGTAAGATTATGAGAAAAATGGAAGTGAAAAATTGCATCACAGTGAATCCATGCATCAAACATATGCTGGTACGATTTAAATTTTGTATCATAGTTCACACCTAACTTTGATCTAAATTTTAAATACAATACTAGGGGAAAATACTATTCAACAGCAGATAAAAGTCTATCAATAAACATTTCCAGCTTTTTATGTTTACTCTGTTTATGAAGGAAATTGTATGATAAAGTTGTCATTTCTCGATGTGTTTATGCCTACAGTTAAAGATTTTACAAGGTGTTTGTTAAGCACAAATGCCCCCCTTGTGCAACCAAATAAAAATAGGACACAAGGTCCACATCTAATGTTTTCTTTACTGTTCATCTCATCAATACTGTATCTTTTGGATTTTTTTTTGTGGTTGTATTGTATATATACATCATACATCCCAACAAGAATTGTTCATTTACATGAAGACATCACAACAGATTATATCTGAAGTATCACAAATTTTGACTAGTACTGTGGACAGATGACAGTGAGTGGTTCTTTTACACTGCACACCTGTCATAAGACAATGGTTTTAAATCTCATCTGAAAAACAAAAATGATGACTTGATTTCACTTCTCATTCCTTCCCCTTGACAAAATTGCAACATTGGTTAAATCTTGGGTATGACCTTGTACCAGGATTCAAATCTGGGACATTCCCCTTGCGAGTTGATTGCTCTGCCACTAGACCATTGACCTATCACAAAAGGCCTGACACGTCACCTTTTGGCAGACAATTCCAATAATGACATCACAATTAAATGACCCATCAGTCCTTTGTATAATCATGCCATCACAATTAAATGAAGTTAAAAATTCACATTCAGAGCCACATGTTAGACAAAGATTGACAATTGTAAGCAGTCATCTTTTTAGGGGTTTGTAGCAACAAGGAAGGTTCAAGTTATTGACAGACAGTTATTCCAAACACCATAAGTTCCATGAACCTGGATTTTGGGGATGTAAACCAATCAAGTCTTTTGATGGTCTATGAGGCACTGTGATATTAACACACACCCCTCCTGTGGCCTCCCACTGGTTGTTTAATAGGTACACTGGCTGGGGGGACACTTCAATGGGTATGGTTACAAGAAGACAGGAAACTTTAGCAATTATTTGAAGATTGATTACACAATGTTGAACCGACTTCATAACTTTTGACAAGAACACTGAAGAAAAGATAGGAAAATCACTTTAAATCTAATTGTCATTTTTCGTTTAAATTCACGTCAAGGCTGCACCATGGGATATAATTATTGATATCTAAATAATCTTAGGAAAAAATAACTTTTTGAATATGGATATTTTTTTATTCAAATGATTACATACATAAAGGTTACCTGTTTAAACACTTTGTACTTTAAAGGTACAGGTTCATAGGTTTTCATAAGATTCAACTTTTCATTTTTTATTTAAAATGTAATAAATTTCAATTAGTGGTCCCTGAAAATATATGATCAATTACATAGGTCTTGCAATGGCAGCTTGTAACATGTTACGTATGCGTAGAATTGTATTTAAAACTATTCACCGTTTCTTAAATTCAGATTTCTCAACACTGTGAATATCGGGAATACTAACACCGCATGTTATTTTCCGTGTTACAGCATTACAATAGCCTTAATATACAGATACAGTAAAACCTGCTTTAGTGACCACCTGTGTATAAAGACCACCTGTCATAAAGACTGTTGTCCCCAATTGTACCAATTAAAGACCGCCTCCCTTAATAAAGACTGGTTTTGTTGTGTCCCTAAGTGGGTCTTTATATACAAGTTTCACTGTACTATATACTCTAGTTAAGGAGAATTGGTTTGTTAAAGAGACATTAGCTGTGATTTTTCCTTTCCAATTGTTTCCCATTTTTTACTACTTAGATTGAAAGGAGATATACACAGGCATAAACATTCTCAGATCCCTAAATATTTTGTACATGTGCAAAAATTGCTGGAGAAACCCAAGTTTGGCATTTGATTAACTCAATCTTAACATTTGTAATAATACCACACTGGAACTGACCTTGTTTTCACAAAATATATAGGAATATAAGATTTTTATGTCTCTGTAAAGCTCATATTTGTTATTGTACATCAAGTACACATAGTAAAAGTAAAACAAAAATTGATATACAGTAAAACCTTTATATAGGGGCCACCCAAGGGACCAGAGAATATTGACCTTATGTGCAGGTGACCCTTATACACAGGTTTAATTTAGTTGAAGTATGCAGTCAAGGGACTTTTCAAAACTGGCCTTTATAGACAGGTGATCCTTATATACAGGTGGCCACTATAGCAGGTTTTACTGTAATTTTTTTGATAAATACAGCCAATGTCCTTTTAAAAGTCTCTATACAATATTCCACATTTTCTTACACAATGAAGTTCCAAATGTTTCATATTGATGTATCAAAATCGGTCAATTGAGTCACTCATGTGACCTAAAAATTGTGAAAATAAATGTTCTCAACATTTTAATAGAAGAATATAATGGACAGACACCAGCATGCTATACAGGCGACATCAGAATTAAAACAAATTTCCTGCTTGGTTAATGTCCTTGATTATTTTGATATTATAAAAATTATCTATAAGCACCTACAATACCATAAAATTAATTTGAGCAAGCAAATTCTAAGTTATCACTCACAAAAAAATATAATAAAAAGATCACAATAATGTTGTTCATATTTTAAAAGGACAGCTGATCAAGAAACAAAGGTCTGAAATAAACTATATATATATTTTTTTAGAAATGCAATTAAATTTAAATTCTACACATAATTAAACTTTAGTACATCGACATTGAAGATGTCACCTCTTGAAATATGATTTGACAGATATACCCCAGAATAAAAGGGAAACGATGTAAACATCAGAAAAGTTGGAGCAATTAAATTACCCTGACATGCACACAACAGAAATCATGACAGGTTTTTGAGCCACTGCCTCCATACTGCTATGTCCATTTGGTGTAAAGGATTACTAAATTTCATGCAGTGTCGGGTTAATCTTATCATTCGGAAACCATCCACATTATGTTGTCAAAGGTGACGAAATAATCTTCCGATCTAGAATGATAAAATCCGTATATTCTTTTATTGCCATTCAAATACTGTAGACATGGAGGTACGGTGTACTTGATGTGCGGTTGGCAGTGTGTGCAGCCTGTTATGTATAAATTTGGCTCTCCGGAGAACATGTTCATTTAACCCGAAACAAAAAAAAATAATAAAAAAGCGATTGTGTCTACTTTAAAATAGATGAAAATATGATAAAAAAAATCTACTGCATTCAGGTACAAAGTACTATTGATAATAACATTATGATTAGTTTTTTGTGCGTATATAAAAGAGATATCTTATTCAAGTTATTGTATTTTTATTTGATTTTCTGCTCACTGACTTTTCGTCTCCACACACAAATACATGTACATTTGTAATTCATGAATGCATTTTAAAGTAATTCTATGTTTCAAAGACAAAAAAAGAAGACTGAACTTGTTTTTCTTTTCTCAACTTTTTAATATTACATATTATATACATAATGCAAGCATGCAATTGTAACGTAGCAGAAAATTTAAATATCAAGACTTAACAGGTTTTCAGCTGTTCTCAGTTTGAATGCATATGGTGTTCAATATGTTTAAATGTGGCCAAGCTTTAAAAGTTAATGTCAAATACATGTATATATATTTAAAATAGTTTTTATTCCCTTTTATATTTTTCACTTTTAATATTATGGAGATGTCACCAAATGTAAAGTGGAAAACATACTGACCTGTACTTTGGACTGACGCAATGCAGTGAGGTTTCTTTTACATGCCAAGCCTGCTGTCACACTGGACCTAGCTTTAAGACTCACCCGAAAGACCCATGATTTTCACTTTGTATGCCAAGAACTTGACAATGGAACGGTCGCTACCAATTTTAAACTATTTATCTCATTTTTAGCTTTCATCCTGGTAAGCTAAAAATGGTCAAATATGTTGCCAAGGAGATAGGGAAGGTTTGCTGGTCAGTTAGGCCTACTAAAATGATGTATCAAATAAATGATGACTATAAAGCCGTTGTATACTGATGATCAGGAGCTGTAAATATCATGAACAATAAAAAGTTATAGCTTTACAAATGAGGCCAAAAACAAATGCTCAAGACGATTGTTTCTGTCAATGAGACATGGATTCTCCACCCTATCATAAGGGGCCGAAATAAGGTCCCATTCCCAATGCAAAAACAATGCATTTCCCCCCCAGTTTGCAGTCTAAATTTCCCAACTGAAGTCAAATGACAATGAATTTGAAGAGATTCTTGTATTTTCAAGTAGTTTTGTGTATTTCTAGATTTCCCAATTTCAATAAAATATTGCTAAAATTCCCAATTCAAAAAGCCCAGGTCGCATTCCCAAAAGAGAGTGAAAAATTTTGTGTAAGACTTCATCAGTTGAACTCGAATTTGAGTATTTGTAAATATTTAGTTTTTCACTTTAGAATGAAATTAAGCTAAGATGAAATTAAGCTAAGATATCTGAAATAATCATTGACTCCAAATACCTCAGGCGTGGAACTGTTCCATTTAATCCTGGGGATGATTTTGGTTATGATAAGTAAGATTTACAGTAGGTTGTTAAATGGACCCTCCTGTCAGACAGGTGAGACATGATTATTTCCAAACCAGGTAAATGTCAGTCTTAAAAAGAAGTATTTAATGATAAAATCAAACTTCTCACTTGGGTTTAATTAAGTAAGTGAATACAACTTTTCAATAATGTACCAAAATTATTTTCAGATTCAAATAGCTTATTGTTGCAGATAATTTATGTTGACATTTTTTTTTTTCATACAATTGTTTAAAAACAGATATGCAACACTGGACTTGGCCCCAAATTTACTCAGTACTGAAGCTCAAGTTTTATTTCATTATTTTGACTATAAAATCGTTTGTAAAATGTTTGGGTTTGAATGATTAGGAAGCATATCATTATTTTTTATCATTCACATATAAATTTTTGCGTCACACTCTGGATTTTCCTGTAAAAACGAATAAATATGCTGAGTACTCAAAATTTGGTTACGTACTCAAACAATATTTTAATATTTCTGAAGTTTTCTTCAAATGAGCAATGATTTTTATCATTATATTTACAATTTTATGCCATTGATATATAAATATGTCCAGTTACAGGATAAATTTTGCCTGTTTTACCTTAAAATCACGAAAAGTTAGTTGAGCTTGAGTATTGAGTAAATTTGGTGACTTCGGGCCCAGGTCTTGCTTGCAAAAAAAACCCCCAAAAAACCAAAAAAACACGGAACATGTGTACTGCAATATTTTTATATTTGGCTTTATAAAAGAATTTTTTTACCTCTATGAGGATATCACTCAATACAGATAAAGTGTTTATACTGTAAAATTATGTCATGGACTATGAAGATTGAAAAAAAATCCAATGACAACAGGTGCTTAGTAACTACAAACATCTACATTGAAACCTGTATATAACAACCTCCTTAGGGACACAAGAAAATCGATCTTTATAAAGAGGTGGTCTTTATATAGAGGTTGATTTGTACACAAATGGTTTTATTGGGGACAGCAAAAAAATTGCCTTTGTGACCAGGGGGGTCACAGGTGGTCGTTAAAGCAAGTTTTACTCTACAACATAAACAAAAAGTTTGAGTCCAATTTCCTGTTGGGCTGTTTCTTCTCTACCCACTTGTCACAGGATATTTCAAAGTAAACCTAAGCTAATGAAGCCCCAAACCAATAAAATGGAACAATATTGGGATCAACATAAAAGTGTCGTTCTTCAAATGTTATGATTCAGGACAGAAAGACAGGATTAATGAAATAATGGCTAATTTTATTGCTCCTTCGCCATCAAAACTTGAGTGCAGATTTTCCCTCATGATATTTTAATTACGAATGGTCAGAATGCCACACAAAGAGACATGGCCGTGCATAGAATGACCTAAAAGAGAGGATTAACATTTTTTGACCAAAGTTTTTACTTAATTTGCATTCAACTAACAGGACTAAGATACATCTTAAAATCAGGAATATTTTATCAATAATTTTGTATTCATGGTATTCTGAATGTTTGATAGAACAAGTAAAATTAACTGAGCTCTGGACACAGTCACCAAATTTACTCAATACTCAAGCTCAATTCTTATCTTAGCTATACAATTTTTTGTAAAACCTCTGGCTGTGACTGAATATGGAACATATTATTCATATAAAAAACATTACCCTAGTCAATCGCATTCAACCCTAAAAACACATTTGGATTGGCAGAAGAGTCCAGTGTTTTTCAGGGGTTGATGAGTTAAACCCTACAGGCCATAATAGACTTGTCTAAACAATAGAAAAGAGCATACCAACTAGATACTTAGGGTTGGAAGGGTTAAGAGCCCTGGGGCCCATTTTATGAAAAGTTTTAAGTACTAAGTCCTAACTTTTAGTCCTAACTACCATGGCAATGCATCACTGATTGGTCAGTCCCACGGCAATTAGGACTAAGACTTGAGATTTAGGACTTACTACCTTTCATAAAACGGGCCCCAGGGTGCTACAAAAATCAGGAAAAAGAGACTGGAGTCACCTTCGGTTCTTTACGTGTTTTATTATTTTTTTTGGTGAACATTGCTTTAAGACAGGATTAAACAATAACTTTTTTTAACACTTTCCAAATTTTAATTCTAATTGTTTTCACAAACCCTATCTGATAAAAATTTACAAATTGTCCATAACTCTCAAAATAACTTTTAAAATATGATTACTATTTGCCTTATATGTTCCCATATAAATTAAGAAATTTCATCATGATGTGGTTGACAAAAGAAAACAACAAAACATACGAAATTAAAGCTACATGGAAATTGTCTGATTCTACAGCATTATGCTAGCTATTTTCCATACCATACAGAAAATCTTAAATTCCTATAGATTTTGTGACCATTGCTTGACAAACTCAGGTTTTGCACTTTTTCAATTGCAATTGATTAACTCAACCTTACTTTTTGTATATGAATACCACACTGGACCTGACCTTATTTTCACAAAAATATAAAGGAATATAAGATTTTTTATGCCAGTGTAGACCTCTTATTTGTTATTGTACATCAAGTACAAGTAGTATAAGTAGAAAAAATGGAAAATGATTCTTTTTAGCAAACAGAGTTTATGCCCATTTAAGCTTCTAAAATGAAATGAACTGTGTTTGTGGATATTAACAATGTTTATCAAACTGTCAGTTTATTTATATCAAAATCTCTATTTTCATAATAAGTTTATAGAAAAATGTGGTTAAGCTAAGTGAAATGTCTCCCACATGGTTATTGTAATAAAATCAAAGATGCAGAAAATTTAACTGTCTTCTAAATCCATTTTTTATAACCAAGTCACAAAAGTAATTTCCTTTTCACTTTTTAAAGTCAAAGTTCTGCGTCAATATCACATTTCAAGTGCCCAATACGAACTTCATTCCAAATGTATGTGAATTTTACAGCTTCAGGTATGAAAAAAAAGAAATTTAATTTCCGTGATTTTGACTTAACGACCATCAACTTAATGTCCAGCTGGGAGAAATGAATGTTATACATAAAGATAATCATCGAATGTAAACAAACTGGGCTTCTGATTATAGCAGACATAAACACTAAAAATATTGTCCAATTGAAAAGACCTGTTCAACAAAATTTCCGCTAACTTCATCCGGTATTGTATTTCGACTTCTGTGAGGCACTCACATAAAATCAATGCATAAATACAACCATGGCTTTATTTTCTATCGAAAAAATTTCTTTCATGGTTGAAGAAAAAGAAGAAGTAAGAGATCTTCTATAGAATCATTTTAGTCTTGCTTTATCAACAGACTATTACTCATCGCATCCAACGATAAAAACAAAAGGCCAAAAGGGCCACAATAGTCACTTTAGCCCCCCTCTTCTCTGAATCTCTTAGACCCACAGAAACTGTGACACATGATTCATGATATTCCTGACCTATTACAGAGGTTACATATTACATTTATAAACAAAACTGGCTTGATGTTTTTAAGGGATGTAAAATGTTTAAAATACATCTACACACTTTGCATGATAGCAGATTACAATAGATCGTCACAGTATAAAAAATTGAAAAAATCTGGTATACTCGCAGAAAGATTATGTACCGGTATAAAACGGTATATGAATTTAGAAATCAAAATTGTAAAGATGCATCAATATTCGAATACATTGGTACAAGTTGATGTGTCATGTGACTGTCGATTATGTGAGATACCACAGCACTTTAAGTCTAACTCACTAGCTGATGTAAATTTTACAGATATTTTTTCCTGTATGGATATTATAATATGTGTATTACCAATACATTATGTTGTATCAAAAAGTCAGGATTATACATATATACAAGTTTGTGACACTGACTTTTTTTAGGCCATTTTGGGGGTGCTGTGTCAGGACCCATTCCTGATGCAAAAATGGTTTGCATTTCCCCCAAAAGTATGCAAAAATTTTTAATTTGAAGTTTGAAAGTAAATAATAAAGTGTTTTCTAGTAAGTGTCTCAAATTCAGACTTTCTGTTTTAGTTAAAATAATGTATATATTTTCCCGATTTTTCAGATACTGGATCCAGAATTTCGGAGGTAGAAAAAATTCCTGCGACAACAATATTCTTTAAAGATATTTCACAAGATAGTCTACATACATTACTGTCCAGAATGGTTCAAGGAATTTATATTACTAATACAGTGAAACCTATGTTGAAAGACCACTCTCATCAAAGACCACATTCTGACAAATGGAAAGCTGTGAATTTCTTGGAATATGATGAAGACGAACATGTTAATAAGCTTAGCTGTTTTCTTTCAGCATTTAATTGATTTATATTTAGACAAACAACGTGAGGGTTCACTGTTTTAAACATTTAAACAGGACAAAGAACAGTTTTTTTTGAGAATTTTAGTCCACATGTTAGTCATATCCAATTTTGCTACGTAAATACACATCTCTCTCTCTCTCTCTCTCTCACACACACAAACACACACACACACACACCCTCAAGTCAATCTTTTTTTCAATAGTCAAATAGCAATAAAATGAGAAATTTACACATTAAATTGTGATTCAATTCTGACACACTGTAACACTGTATTAAAAAAAAAACCATAAAATGTTACACTAAATTCAGACAAGCATAAAGACACGAAAGGGTGAAATATGAGGATGAACAATGCAGGTTATGTTTAAACAAGACTTTACACGGAATCTATGTCTCACGATTTGTATGGTCATGAAAATACGTATTCTTAAGCACTGATATGGAAAGAAATTTAGAAGTTATATTTCTTGAGTTACAAAAAATTCTCGATATCAAATTGACACAATTTCAATAGATGATACAGTTTATTTGGCACTTTTTGTATCAAATCAAACATTAATGCCGATTATGAGTAAGAGGTCCATGATCCCGTTGTCGTTAAAATGAATGCCATGAACAACCAACAAGACAAAATATCGAAGGATAAAAGAAAAGATGAATCGTTGTGATGAGTTCAACTTAATATGATGTTAGAAATTAATCCTTTCGGAAGATATAATGAATGGATAGAAAATAATCTCTATTATATCTTCATTGCAAAGCTATACAAGCTCACAAAATTAGGGTTTGAGAAGAATAAGTCATCCCTGTGGGAATACATTGAAAATTTTCCTTCTAATAGAAGCTTGGTGCCCGTTACTGAAACCAGATCTTGTCACAAGTGCAAAGTAATTGTTGTCCAACATGGTGGAGATAAACTTTACATTTAGAAGAGCTAATTATGTATTTAAAAAAGATGATATTAATCATGAATTCATGAACATTTAATATGTTTCAAGAAAAACAAACTATTGTTTGTTTATTTGAAATTTTGAATTTATTTCAATAATTTGAGGTATGATTAGCACATCTTGTAAAGGTTTGACCAGTCTGTAGGTTGTGGGAATGTGTAGGTTGACACATCTCTAGTAATCATGTCAAAAACAGTGTAAAGGATTCTTAAGATGAATTTGAAATTAAAATACAGTTGACACATCTGTAGTAATCATGTCAAAGTAAGTGTAAAGATGAGTTTGAAATTGAAATACAGTGGAACTTCGCCTAAAGACCATCTTGCTTAAGAGACCACTTCTCATTTAAGATCATAAATGTTCAATCTTGATAAATATATCTAATAAGTACAAACCATCACTTAAACAACCACCTTGTAAATCAGATCACTTTGAGTCAGTCAGTTAGGTGGTTTTAATAGTGAGGTTCTACTGTAACAACACATTAATCAGACCACTTTGAGCCAGGCAGTCAGGTGGTCTTAATATCCAGGTTCCACTGTAACACCACACTAATCAGACCAATTTGAGTCAGTTAGTTAGGTGGTCTTAATAATGGGGTTCCACTGTAACACCACCCTAATCAGACCATTTTGAGCCAGTCAGTTAGGTGGTCTTTATAATGGGGTCCCACTGTATTACCAATGCAGACTACTTTGAGATTTAGTTAGTGGTCTTCAGTAAGGTGTACTGTAGATATCTTTCTAACTTTGAGTCATTCATATAAGGTATATATAATGGGGTTCCACTGTATTACAGATTGTAAACAGATGTTTTAGTTTTATTTTTGTTGAAAATTATGTACATTTGTACCAGTTGGTTTCAATCCAAAAATAAATTTTAAGTGATACATTTGTATGATCTTATTTTCTATAATATATAAAATTGTCTTCCTGTAATCTTGAATACTCATATAACAGGTAGAATTAAAAATTTGGCTTGATTATGTATAATAATATTAGATTTCTCTTACATGAAACTTTTTCTCTTGATCTAGCTGGAATATTTCATAATGTGATTCAAAATGTAAAAATAATTTGACAATAATGATGAAATATACAAAAAAATAATGGTAATAAAAGAATGAAAAAATAATAGTAAAAAATGCAACTGGCAAGATATATTGACCAAGGTTGTGGAAAAGAGAGATACACCATTATGCCATAAGTTTATGAACAAACATAATTTTTAACTCTACTTTCTAAACAATTTCAACAATAATATTTAAATACATACAGATTGACCTCCTAACAATTTTATTTGAACCTGGTTGTTACAATGTATTTAGGAAGTAGCATGCATTTATTCTTCCTTGGTGAATTTTGCAACATCATTTCATTCTTTGTTCTTAGTAAATCACTCCAAGAAAAACTTGTTGTAAAGTAAATATATTGTATCTTGAAATTTTAGTATCATAGAATAATCAGGGATTTATGAGAAGAAATTATATGGATAAAGCTCTAAGTGAATGAAATTTAAAAGAAATTGGTCAAAAAAACATACCCTGAAGAATAATTTCAAAAAAGATAATTTTACATAGAAAGTAACAGGAAAATGACATTTATTCATAAACTTATGGCACTAAACTGTAGTTATAATATGCTGGAAAACGTAACCAGACAAAGGTAAGTTTATGTTTATACCTGTACAATATAAAAGATATGATTATACAGATATAAACTAGAGATATAAATTATATCAGTGCCAGTGTAGGGTAGTTATAATATGATATCGGTACACATCATTTTTATTGTCGCAAGTGATCGCAGAACAATGTGAAGAACTATAGAGAACCCTGGGTATGTATCCATTTTAGATTTACGCGATACTGCCATTAGGTAGATTATTTCTACACCTGCCCATATCAGTTTCACTTGGCGACAGAATTGGGGTACAATTTCATTATAATGAATTCAGGTCTACCAAGTATATGTACTAGTTCATCTACAGCAGACACGTGTAGGCTATGTAAGTAAAGTCAGCAAAAATTATATAAAAAAGGTCCCATCGTGTGAAAATATGTCATGAAATTCTGAGGTACATATAAATATCAAAAGTTGGGATAGTCAACCAAAACAATTTTTACTATAGTAATGTCTACATATAATATATCAGGGGCAACAACTCTGCCAAGCATAAAAGATTCTAAAACTTAATTAAATTATTTAAAAAGATTTGCATTTTAACCCAAATCTTGCTTCAAACTAATGAGAAATATTAAAGGTCTTTTAAGGGATGCAAACTTCATGCATGATCCTTGATCTTACAATACATGTTACGAAAGCAGATTCAATTATTTATTTGTTAAAAATTCAATTAAACTACATATAACTAGGAAGACCTGTTTTTGCAAACTAAAATATAAGTGTCTCCTTTACTTTTTCCTAGTTTAATCCTGTGTACCTCTAGGATGGCAATGAACCCTTGAGTCAAAGGTCAAGGTCACACAAGGTCATGATGGCAGGTAAACACTTTGTCATGGTTATATATACCTATATACCAAAATGCATAAGCCTACATGTAGGTAACAGAGTAATGAACTGAATAAGCTTTGCTGATCTAAACAGTCAAAGGTCAAAGTCATATGAAGGTCATGATGGTATGCTACATACTGCGTCATGGTGATATATATACCTATGTACTAAACAGCGTAAGCTAATGCCAAAAGACAAAAAAAGTTACAACATGGACAAGGAAATACTATAATTTTAATCATAATTTGACCTTGAGGTCAAAGTTCAAGATTTAATGGAGTACATGATGGTATGTGAAACACTGTCCCATGGTAATAATATTTTAAACAAAAAACGATTAAAGTTAACATTAGAAATGTTTCCGGGCTAATGTTAGAAACAGAATCTATCTAGATTTTTGGGTCAATAGAAATTACATGTCACTTGGAGTTTACATATTTTTGATGGTTTATTGTTTGGCCATTTTAATAGGGTGTCCAAAAAAAAAACAATACAACAAACCCCAGAATATAACGCCCATAGTGAATTGTAAAACAGAATAACGATATATCAAAGAACGGATTTCCTCCCAAGAATGTCATGATGAAAACAACCACACCTCGAAAATAGTAAACCTCGATATAAATGGTCAAATCATGTTATATCGCCAAAATATCAGGACCAGATGACAAAACAGGTGGCGGTATATCGGGGATGAACTGAATGTGTTAAAAATGTTTCCATGTGCTAGTCTGCTAGTGACCTTGACCTTTTAGGTATGACCTTGAGTCACAGTCATGACACACTGCCTCATTGAGAACAATTGTTATGTGAAGTTTGAAAACATTCCCTTTTGTGGTGTGCGAAATATGCGAAAAGAAAAGAAAAATGGCCAACTCCCACAGAGCTTGACCTTTGAGATATGACCTTGAGTCAAGGTTACAACTCACACAGACTCATTGAGAACAACTTTTGTGTGAAGTTTGGCATACATGTATGGCGTACATGATTTGCATGAATTACAGACTGCCATGGTGTCCTTGATCTTTGAGATATGACACATCGCTTCACTGAGAACAACTATTCCCTTTTACGGTGTGTTAGATATGTTTCAGAAAAAATAAAAATGGCAGACAGTGACCTCGACACACTGGTTGAGAACTCGGGTACAATTTGACATTTTTGCCTCCTCTACTATTGACAACGGGCCTTTACAGGGATCCAGCATCACAAGGAAACCTACATCTTACAATGATGTTATGGATTCAAGTAGATATGTAGAAAGTTCCGCTCACAGGAGGATGGTCCGGCATTTGATTTTCAGTGTATGTCTTACCTCAGACTTTAAAACAAGTTATGACAATTCCTTTCCCATTTGGTGCTGGACATATGAAGTAAAAGTCCTATTTTTTTCCAGATAAGGCTTACGACTCAAGTCACATGACATAGTAGGCGTGGCATGTTAAAGAAACCACCTCACAGACACATTAGTCTATAGCACAAGTCACCATTTGTGGTATTTCACCTACAGCTGGTTGCCTCTATAAATTTAGTGACAAATGTTTTGCAACAACAATAATACAAAACAAATGAGAAGATGTACATTTCATATTCTATCTCCCACATGTAACCACTACATACAGTCAAATCTGGATGTATTGATATTAAAGGGGAATGGATTTGTCTTTCAAACAAACAAGGGTTTTAAAATAACCAGGTTATTATGGTGTGGCCTTTTTTTTTTTTTTATTTTGCTGGGGGATCAAAATCATGGGATTTCAATATAAGAGGGTTTGACTGTATTTTTCAGACTGGCCTACAAAATCTGAGGTCCTGTGTCACAGTAGGTGTTGGCTAGTTAAAGAACCCTCACTACTTAATGGCTGTAAGTGTTGAGCATAGGCCAACATTTGAACCCCTTCACTCCAGGCATTCCATATGAGTGAAAGATTCTTGAGTGGGATGGATCAGTTAAACAACAATATAACAACAATCAGACTGGCCTACTCTGTTAAAGTTTGAAGTATTCACCAAGGAACTGTCCAATTCATAAACTTGAATGTTGAAAGGGTCCATTATTGGCATTGCCTCCTGTAGCATCTAGTTTCATTTTCACCCGCAGAGGGGTATCGTACTGATTGTCACAGTCAATGAGAAATGTTTTTGTATATATTACCTGTCAGGATTTTCTGTAATAGTATAAACACCTGTTCAATTTCTTACTGATGACTTTAACATGAAAATTATTCAGGTAAATAAATGAAGCAAAAGAAATTAAATGTTTAAAAAAAGTAAATGACACAAATTTGATATCACAATTTTAAGCGATTAAGTGAAACTTAAGCTTTAAGGAGATTTATTCTACATTAAATTGTTGTTCTGAACACAGAATTACTATCTAACTGTAATCTGCAATAACCCATTAAAATCTGATACATAACTGATTGATATCTAAGTGTACAGAGAGAGAGAGAGAGAGAGAGAGAGAGAGAGAGAGAGAGAGAGAGAGAGAGAGAGAGAGAGAGAGAGAGAGAGAGAGAGAGAGAGAGAGAGAGAGAGAGAGAGAGAGAGTACAATGAGACGACAGATATAGAATGAAACTGATAGAGAAGGAGAAGGTAGTGAGAAAGAAAAGGGAGGTAGAGAGGAATGGGATAGTGATATATAAAGAAAGAGATAGATAGAGGAGAAAGAGTGAGAGATAGAAAGAGAAAGGTAAAGAGAGGAAAGAGATAGAGATATATAGAGGGAGAGAGACAGAGAGATAAAGAAGGAGAAAGAAAAAGTGAGAGATATAGAGAGGAAGAGAGGTAGAGAGAGGAATCAGATAGAGATATATGGAGGGAAAATTTTGTTTGTTTATTGTTGTTCAACATCCCACTCAAGAATTTTTCACTCATATGGAGACATCACCAAATGCCAGTGAAGGGCTTCAAGTTTTGGCCCATGCTCGGCACTTACGGCCATGGAACAGTAAGGGTTCTTTAACATGCTGACACCTACTGTGACACAGGACCTTGGTTTTTACTGTCTCATCAAAAGGACAGGAAACCAACCTGCCACCAGCTGGACTTGACCTCAAGACTTCACGATCAAGAGTCAAGTGTGCTACCGTCTGAGCCAAGCCGGCTCTGGAGGAAATGAGACAGAGAAGGAGAAAGATTGATATATATATATATATATATATATATATATATATATACAGAGAGATGGAGAGAAGAAAGGGATAGAGATAGAGAGAAAGAGGGAGGTAAAGAGATGAAAGGGACAGAAATAGAGATATATTGAGGGAAAGATACAGATAGAAAGGTGAAAGAAAAGATAACAGAGATACAGATAGAGAAAGGTAGAGAGTAGGGATAGAGTTAGACATATAAAGGGAAAGAGAGATGAATAGAGAAGAAAGAAAGAGTGGGAGAGATAGAGATAGAAAGAGATTGACATAGAGATAGAGAGATGGAGAGAGAGAGGGAGGATGATCAAGAGATTGAATTTAGAGATATAAAACAGATTTTAATTTAGTTGTTCATTCATTCAAATTTGATTAAGAAAGATTAAAAGTTGTGGATCAACAGAAAGACTGACATACCAAATACAATAAGCTACCTGACGTTGAGATGATAATACAACTTCCATTGTTTTTTATTATTCATATTTTGTCTTAACTACTTCTGATATTTTTTGTCTGTCAATATTTGTACATGACACAGGTAAAACTGCAGTACTGCCGGATATAATTAAACAAAACAATTAATCATTTTTCAACGGAAGATGGAAATATGTCATGAATGGGAATGGCTGGTATAAATATTACAGTGCTGGCAAATAATCCAGGTTGTGATGAATAAGGTCCCTAGGGAACTGATTATCTAGCAACCATCATTTTCCAAAAAAAACTTATGGCACTTTGAGATAAATGTTTGGAAAACACACTGGACATGGTTTGTTGGAGAAATCAATTCATTTATGATTTGTTTTTGACAGATACATACTTCTGTGTGCATCCACATACACACACACACACACACACACATAAACATACACATACCTGCACACACACACATGAACATACCTGCACACACACATTTGCACACACACACACATTCGCACACACACACACACGTTTGCACACACATGTTCACACATACACACACACATGTTCACACACACACACACACACATTTGTCTGTATATGTAACAGTTCACAAAATATATCAGAAATGTTTAAGTTTTCTAGACCTCAAAAAAGACTAGGTGAAAATATAAAAGAAGTGAGGAAGAAAAGAAAGGATTCTACAAACACTCATATATAAGTAGTATATGATTTAGTGGTATATGCGACACACAACAGACAAGGTTTATAAATCACATCCATAAAAACACAACAGAATGTATTGTTTTCACCTGTGCGTCAAAATCTAACTCCACAACACAAGAAATACAGTAATTGTAAGACAATGAGACACGATATTAATAACAGTATTTACCTGACTTTTCCACCTGTAATCAATTTCCCCACTCCTTTGGCCACAACAAAAGAGGAAATACATAACAAAATAATAAACCTACGTTTCCAGAAATTACATTCCACAAAATTTATATAAATTCAGTCAACAACAACGAATATAACTTGAGCATATACAATGACAATGTATTTTTTTTCATTGGTAAATTTGATCAAATTCTTTTTTAAATACTTAGGACATTACTTGAAGTATCATAGTCTATGTTTAGTGTATTTTAGTAACCAAACCCTCGAACTATTCATTAAAATCTTATTCACAATTCTATACAGATGTTACAAATGTCGCAATAAAATGCAGATATCATTTCAGTTCTTTTTGTCCGAGTGTATGTATACATTCCATATCAAAGCACCACACGCTAGCATTTGGTTAAACTGTCGGCAGTTTCACAATATTTTGACAGGTATACCTACGACCACAGGTTACGATTAAGGGGATCAGGTGACAGGAGGATGGGAAATTCCATTGTAATTATGATTCAATTAACGATGATTAATTCAGGAAGGTGCTAGTTTTTAAAGTCTTATAAAGACCACCAAATTTTACTAATTTTTTGACGTGCTGTGTACATGCCTTGTGATTACTAAAATGAGTAGTCTTATAATCATAGGTCAGATTTAAATATCCGATCGTAATCTCAATTTACACCTTTTTGACCAAATGTGCACAGGTCATATTTTATTTCAAAACTGACAGGTAAATCAGACAATGCACTGAATGACTATGTTCTTCATTTAAAAAAAAAAACACACTCAGGGGTGGATCTTATTATAAAAATTCCATCCCCAATTCTGAAACACTGGGTGAAAAAGAGATATACCGTCTTTTACATTTTAATAGTTCCTTATGTAAACTATAAAATTTACAGAAAACTTATATACACTTTCATAAAATGTTGAATTCTTTTTTGAGATTTTCATATTGTTTCCAGTTGATGTAGTTCTGTACATCTCATCAAGCTGATAAAATGGTTACCTGCCATGTGAGACCACGGTCACAACAAACCACCTGTCTTTTGAGATAATATTTTGAAATTCGCTTGGTATTTGGTAATCCTTTAGATAAAACCTCTTGTGAGACCACCAGTTATGTAAGACCATATTTCAGTGGCAAATGGGGTGGTTTCTCCAGACAGGTTCCACTGTATCAAAATCCAAAGTTTAAGCAAAATTAAAATAATGACCATATAACAATAATTTATAAAAAAAAAAATCTTTAATGCTAGAAAATACAAATTCCTGTAGTAATCCAAAGAAAAGTATTTATCCTACAAGCTGAAGTTGATGATAATGGATCTTTACCCAGGATATGATTTACAATACTAACTAATAGAATAACCCCTTGATAAAGACAGGATGAGTTTTATAATCATAGAATATGTCCTATATACTATCAGTATGATATGGCTTACCATCATTCCTAGAATCCTGAAAACTCTCAGGATGAACAGACTAACATTGATACTTAGAATATATCCTGAAAACTCTCAGGATGAACAGGTTAACATTGATACTTGAAATATATCCTGAAAACTCTCAGGATGAACAGACTAACATTGATACTTAGAATATATCCTGAAAACTCTCAGGATGAACAGGTTAACATTGATACTTGAAATATATCCTGAAAACTCTCAGGATGAACAGGCTAACATTGATACTTCTTAGAATATATCCTAAAACCTCTCAGGATGAACAGGCTAACATTGATATTTAGAATATATCCTAAAAACTCTCAGGATGAACAGGCTAACATTGATACTTAGAATATATCCTAAAAACTCTCAGGATGAACAGGCTAACATTGATACTTAGTATATATCCTGAAAACTCTCAGGATGAACAGGCTAACATTGATACTTAGTATATATCCTAAAAACTCTCAGGATGAACAGGCTAACATTGATACTTCTTAGAATATATCCTAAAACCTCTCAGGATGAACAGGCTAACATCGATATTTAGAATATATCCTAAAAACTCTCAGGATGAACAGGCTAACATTGATACTTAGTATATATCCTGAAAACTCTCAGGACGAACAGGCTAACATTGATACTTAGAATACATCCTAAAAACTCTCAGGATGAACAGGCTAACATTGATACTTAGTATATATCCTGAAAACTCTCAGGATGAACAGGCTAACATTGATACTTAAAATATATCCTGAAAACTCTCAGGATGAACAGGCTAACATTGATACTTAGAATATATCCTGAAAACTCTCAGGATGAACAGGCTAACACTGATACTTAGAATATATCCTGAAAACTCTCAAGAATAGTCAGTTTACAAAAATTCTTAGAATGCATTTTGAACACTTCCAGGAAGAGCTAACTTACAGTAACAACTGAATAATCTATGCAGGACTCCCAGGAAGAGCTGACTTACAATAAGCCCTGGATAAACTTTAAAAGACTCACAGGAAGTGTTGAATTACAATAAGCCCTGGATATCTATGTAAGACTCCCTGGAAGTATTGACTTAATGTAAGTCCTGGATAATCAATATAAGACTCCCTGGAAGTGTTGACTTAATGTAAGTCCTGGATAATCTATGTAAGACTCCCTGGAAGTGTTGACTTAATGTAAGTCCTGGATAATCTATGTAAGACTCCCTGGAAGTGTTGACTTAATGTAAGTCCTGGATAATCTATGTATGACTCACTGGAAGTGTTGACTTAATGTAAGTCCTGGATAACCTATGTAAGACTCTCAGGAAAAGTTGACTTAATGTAAGTCCTGGATAATCAATATAAGACTTCCTGGAAGTGTTGACTTAATCTAAGTCCTGGATAATTTATATAAGACTCTCAGGAAGAGCTGACTTACAATAAGCCCTGGATAATCTATATAAAACTTTCAGGAAAAGTTTACTTAATGTAAGTCCTGGATAATCTATATAAGACTCCCAGGAAGAGCCAACTTACAATAACACCTGGTCTTCAACTTCAGTTTGCATACTTTCATATAATTTGGAGTACGTCAACATTTTTAAGGTACTTTAACTTATTTGTGGTATTTCCAATATATCCAATACATAAGTCATAACTAACTTGCAATAATTATTAAGTTGTAATTATTTCGCTACTTATCATTATATGCAAAAATTTCACAAATATTTTCATTTTCACAATAGACATTGTATATTTCAGGCATAAATGGGGTTTCACTTCAGCATATATACATTCAAGTTTAGGGTACCACCTAACCACAAGGGCACATCACCACACCAAATGGAATGCAAAATCTTACTCAATTGTGGAGACAACGTAGTACCCAGATACAAACTGAATTTCCGACGGTAAAATAAAGAAGTGTATGTATACACATTGTGAGTCATTATGAATACAAATCCGGAGCCAAACTTTTAAGTATCAGAATAAATTAGTCCAAACATCCCGTACCGATTTATTCAGAATATCGTTTACATGATGATGACACTGGAGTTAATATTTATTCAGTGGAGTAATGCTAAAGTAAATTGATTGGCGGATAACCCTATCATTAACCACTTTCCGTTCTTTATTGTGTGTTTGCTGAATGGCTTAGCAAAATAGGAGAGATATGTTTTGGTAAATATTGCGGCAGATAAGACACCGAATCCTGATTCACCTGAGAACTCAATATACAGGTACGACATCAAGCTGACTCGTGCTACAGGTACACAAAGTAAATTATAATTTTAATTAACTAGTTTCACTTCTTCATGAATTTCAATAAAGTAAATTTGAGGCTTCCATTCTGCGGTTGACGGTCATTTACATTTATCAACCATAAAAAATGATAGCTTGATCGAGTTGTCTCTTTCTTTTGTGGACAATGTAGTCATACATGATAAAATATGTCCATATGTTTGTAATCTTGATCAAATGGGGTTTACCAATGAATTCAATTAATAAATTTACCTTTTTTCTAATTAATTTTTTGACAGGATATAGAAATATCATTTCAGTTACTCATTTCACCTTGCTGGGGTGTACACATTAGGTTAAATTATGCCCCACAAAATTCCAAAATTATTGGTTTCAATGGATAAATAAGTAAAACACTACAAAAGACCATAACTTAATAAGACCACATCACTTATTAACATCACATTTAAACACACCCATTTCAAAGAATGGAAAAGTCCTAGATCAGTATGCAGATGTGCTTTACTATGAAACTTGTATATAAAGACCCCCTTACGGACACAACAAAACCAGTCTTTATAGGGAGGTGGTCTTTGTATAGAGGTTGGTTTATACACAAATGGTACTATTGGGGACAGCAAAAAAAAAAGTCTTTATGACTGGGTAGTTGCTATAGCAGGTTTTACTGTACATTTTATTGTATTTAGATATCACATATTTACAATTTTGATTTTTACATGCAATATTAACCTGTACACTCCCAAATTATGAGAATAGACGACACTATTTATTGTTTTGGATGAGTCTAAATGTGGTCAAAGGGTTGATGGGTTAATGAACATATAAGTCCCCGCCCTATCTAGAGAAATGATCTCACCCGGGGATAATGGAAAGAAAGAATATTTCATCCCTTTTGGAGGCAATACATACAAATCTTATCCAAAGGGACAAGAATCGAAGAAACTTGATTCTCTGTCCTATCTGCCAAAAGGGGAAATGACTGTCCCTCCCTAACTTGCTGGTGATATGTTTGTGCATTCATTCTGATATTTTAGAAAATGATGGTTGTACCATGTTTTTATTGCTGTTTACACCTCTTGTTTAGAATGTGTAGTGTGTCTATACCCTAGGGCGTGGACAGTCACAGAGAAATTCATACCTAGCAAACGGGTAGATACACGAGTCCAAGGTTAGTGAATTCACAGTTTATGTTACCCTAATGATTCTACAACTAAAATAGTCAAACTTGCATTAAAGGGCACCTGCCTATAAAGGCCATTTAAACATAACATTTGTTAACTTTTTTTTAATGAATAAACCTAGTTTTTCCTGTTCTTTTGAGTGGCTTTTATTGACAAGTACGACTGTATGGAGAAAGTGACCCATTGGTTTTAACGAAGCTGAGATTGTTTGAAAAACAACACTAGATAGCATCCCAATAGACCATTTTTGAGTTACGTCATGAGTTGTTATAACAGCGTGCACTTTTAAAGAGAAAAGTGGGATATCATTTATATTCCAAATGAACAATTTATCGCATATATGGCCTGGAATATGAATATTATGAAGTAATAGGTGCCAGAATTTGAAAAACAGCCTACAGGAAAGTGATGACACTTTTCATATTTACAAGAGATAATTTATCTAAAATTAATTCCTATTACATGAACTGAAATAAGATATCACTCAATGTTGTCAATGACAATATTACATAACTGGAATGGATCTTGTCTGACTTTCAGTTTGAAGTTAGTAATCTGAGTACAAACTATATTACATAACCGGAATGGATCTTGCCTGACTTTCAGTTTGAAGTTACGTAATCCGAGTACATACTATATTGACAAAATTGAACAGAATGAGACAGACAACTTGAAACTGGTCTGTTACAATGTTACACAGGGATCTGAAAATATCAAGGTTGCAGATTGAGACTACTGAATTAAATGTTCTCTAGATTACAACTGTGTATGCCAAGACCCAAAACTATAATAGCAAGTATCATTCTATGCTGAGCAGGTAAAGCAATATGTCAACTGTCATCGCTGGAAATTTTACATGCCAATTTTATGCAATATTTTATCTTGTATAGCTCAAACCTAAAATCTCCTGATTGTGAGCTGAACAATCCCACTCACAAATGAAACTTATTCTAGCTCATGAGCTAGACACTCCCAATCAAATGGAACTTGCTCATGAGATGGACACTCCTAATCAAATGGAACTTACTCATGAGCTGGACACTCCAACTCACAAACTGGACTCAATCCTGCTCATGAGCTAGACAATCCTAATCAAAATGGAGCTCACTCTGCTCACAAACTGAAAACTCCCATTTGTAAGTTGGACACTTCCACTCACAAGTTGAATTCACTCCTCCTCATGAGCTAAACACTTATGGGTAAGTTAAATACTTCTCACTTGTGAGTTAAACCTGCTCATGAGCTGAATACTCTCCCACTTGTCAGTTGAACTCACTCCTCTTCATGAGCTCAACATCCTCCAACTTGTTAGGTAAACATCATCCTGTTGGTCAGTTTAACACAATCCCTATCATGTGTTGGTCACTTCCTATCATGAGTTGGTCAGTTAAACACAACCTATCATGTGTTGGTCAGTTAAATACTCCCTATCATGTGTTGGTTATTTAAACACACCCTATCATGTGTTGGTCAGTTAAACACTCCCTATCATGTGTTGGTCAGTTAAACACACCCTATCATGTGTTGGTCATTTAAACACACCCTATCATGTGTTGGTCAGTTAAACACGCCCTATCATGTGTTGGTCGGTTAAACATGCCCTATCATGTGTTGGTCATTAAACACAACCTATCATGTGTTGGTCAGTTAAACACTCCCTATCATGTGTTGGTCACTTCCTATCATGAGTTGGTCAGTTAAACACTCCCTATCATGTGTTGGTTATTTAAACACACCCTATCATGTGTTGGTCAGTTAAACACTCCCTATCATGTGTTGGTCAGTAAAACATATTCCCTACAATGTGTTGAATACTCTGTCACTGGACCATGTCCATCAGCCATTAACTACATTGAGATGTTGCATTCCTGAGTACTATTATCTTTAATGTAAGAAGCATTTTATAACAATGTCCTACTAATCATTACGATACTCAGTCACAATCCCGTCCACTTATGACATACCGTTGTCATTGTACAAGATAGCAGCTGCATACCAAAAAAAAATAAATAAAAAACCGGAAAGAGAAACCAGCAAAATTAGCTCCCCAGCTTTCACACTTAGAGCTCTTATACAAAGATAATATTCACACTACTAAAAGCTGTGAAATATAGCTATTTTCTACCAGATTTTGTCAAGACTTTTACATGATACAGCAAAATTCATCTCTTTAATTAGTATATTTTCTTTCACAGTTTGAATAAGCTGATGAAATGATGTCAAATTGTTTCTCAAAACCAGAAATAGAAGCAGGGGTGGCCATGCAGATGTCAATGTCGATAAGAATGAGCAGATACAAATAAAGAAATCATAAATCAAATGTCTGGAAGCCAATCATAGAGTCTACAGCAAACAAAACTTCATTATGAGGCTTATATTCTGAAGACTTCAAATCTGAAAAATTGTCCAATCCATTAATACAATTTAATCACTATAATTTAAGGGGCCTGACAAGTTTAAATGGTATTACCAGAAAATCAGGTAAAGTATTTTCTTCAGTACATAAGGTAATCTCCATCTGTCATCAGGTAAACAAAATTTATTTCTTTGTTACAATCATTTTTTTTTTAAAGTTTAAAATGTATGATATTATAAAACCAGAAATTTTCGCAGGATTTTATTTTTGCAAAACGTAAGTGATTTATTGTGAATTCACAATAAATATTGACTATTTTCTTAAACATGCCTTTTTCTGTTTTGTGTCCAATGGCTAAAATCAAGCTCATTAGAACATTGTACTTTCCAGTGTCACTGTCAGTATCAGGGTAGAAAATTAAGCGAGAATATAATTTTTGAGAGTGAGAGCTCTTGCAAAATTACATGTAAATATTATTCTCGTTCATAAAACCGTTTTTACAGTAGTGTACATGCAATGCCAGTCCACACAATAATGTACCGCAACTAACAACAGTGGGTCATGGCTTGAGTGATTCAAGTGATCTATAAAATCTTATACTGCCTAATGCTACAACTGTGGCAATGTAAAGCAACTGACAACAGTGGGTCATGTCTTGAGTGATTCAACTGATTTATAAAATCTTATACTGCCTAATGCTACAACTGTGAACAATGTAAAGCAACTGACAACAGTGGGTCATGGCTTGAGTGATTCAACTGATTTATAAAATCTTATACTGCCTAATGCTATAACTGTGGCAATGTAAAGCAACTGACAACAGTGGGTCATGTCTTGAGTGATTCAACTGATTTATAAAATCTTATACTGCCTAATGCTATAACTGTGGCAATGTAAAGCAACTGACAACAGTGGGTCATGGCTTGAGTGATTCAAGTGATCTATAAAATCTTATACTGCCTAATGCTACAACTGTGAACAATGTAAAGCAACTGACAACAGTGGGTCATGGCTTGAGTGATTCAACTGATTTATAAAACCTTATACTGCCTAATGCTACAACTGTGAACAATGTAAAGCAACTGACAACAGTGGTCATGGGTTGAGTGATTCAACTGATTTATAAAACCTTATACTGCCTAATGCTACAACTGTGAACAATGTAAAGCAACTGACAACAGTGGTCATGGCTTGAGTGATTCAAGTGATCTATAAAATCTTATACTGTCTAATGCTACAACTGTGAACTGCTGCCATCTTGTCCTTTGGATGAGACAGTAAAAACCGAGGTCCCATGTCACAGTCTCAGGCACATTAAAGAAGTCTCACTGCTATAGGCTAACATTTGAAGCTCTTCACTGGCAACGTCTTCATATCAGTGAAAGATTCTTGAGTGGAATGTTAAACAACAATACAACAAAAACAAGCCATCTTCTGGCATTTACAATTAGGCCATTCCAAGTTTCTATATGTTTACCTTCCACCCTTAAAACCAATATAATGCACATTAACTATTTTCTTGATGTGTTTACAAAAAACAACAAAATTAAACTTTAAGAATCAAAGCTTTGGTGCTTACACAGAACCCTTGAAATAAGAGTTTTGACATTAATAAAAATAAATGTTCACATTTAATCGTTCATTTAATAGCTATGTTGCATATTTGTTCCTTAGATGTTTGTGTTTTTTTCTCATTTATGATCTCAAAACCAATCCATCCAGTGACGCTAAACAGAGAAAAAACTTGGACTGTTCTTATAAGGCACTCTTAACATATATTTTAACTATGGACACCTAATGTAGACACACAACATGGTCCAGTGAGATTTGATTTGTGCGTAAATGTCACATGTATAGATTGTACAAACGTTTACGTCAAAGAAAACGGTTTTGAGTACATAACTACAAACATGTCAATATTCCTGTATCAGCCTCCATCATGGAGTGGACTATATCTATTTCTAAACAATAAATCACAAATACGACTTTATTTTTGGTTCAGTTATTTATTCACTCTATAAAATATTGTTTTGTACTGGCAAGTTCCGCTACATAAAAGACATGTCTCTTTTCGCATGTCAAATCAGGAGAGTAGACAATATTTTATTGAACAAAATGATCTTAACATCAGGCTTGTATCACTGGCTCTCTTGTCGGAAAGAAATTTATAACCTCTCCTTAACTAAGATATTGTTTTTCATCAACGATAACTCCATTTGCTTTTAAAATGGGTGTCACCTACTTTAAGTTATGTGAAAATTAGGCATAGATATGCATAAATATTGTTTATGAAGTTCAGTGTTCTTTTGATAAAATTGTAATTAGTTTTTAATATACTTTAAACCACATACAGGTAAGAATAAAAAAAATGTCTCTTAAGTTTTTTATTTTGATATTTTAACATCACATTTTCAGGAGCAGAAGTGAAATAAGACCACAATTTAATTTCTTTGCGGAGACTGCTCTAGGTTGTAAATAATGAGCACTCACGTTCAAGGTACAAGTCGTAAGTCATCGTTGTCATCTGTAATGTACCTCAAGTTCAGGATGACAATACTCCGAATGGTTCACGATAGTACATCTAAGACATATTTAAAAAAGCAAATTAAAATTTAGATGACGTTTATATTACTCGTCCCTATTTCAATGAAGTTGTAGACGATTTCTTTTTTGTATTTTATTCGTCACACCAGAATTTTGTATAAAATTATGATATGAAAAGGAAATTAGGAAAGTGGTGTTAATTTACAAAGTCTTTGTGCTTTAAATCTTAATTAAAATACATAAATTAAAGGATCTGTATAATAGCAAATCCCATAACAAAGATTTTCCCCACACAATTTTTGTCATTTTTATCATGACCTGGAAGATATTATCAAACTTGATGGGAGTACTGTTGGCTTACCTTTGATAAAAATATTTCCATAAGAGTGTAATAAAAAAGCAATGAATCATAAACATTAACAACTCCGCAGCAAATCAATGATCATCATTGATTTCAGGAAAGTTGTTCTACTTTCACACTCCCAATCAGTGACAAATATACGCATGACACATATTATTAATTCTGGTGTGTTGCTGTAATTTTGGCGTGTTACTGTAAATCTGGGCCCGAAGTCACCAAATTTACTCAGTACTCAAGCTCAACTTTTATTTCATTATTTTGACTATAAAACTGTTGATAAAACTTTTGGATTTTAGTGATTTGGAAACATATTATGATTTTTAATCATTTACATATAAATTTTTGCGACACACTTATGGTTTTTCTGTAAAAAAACGAATAAATACGTTGAGTACGGTACTCAAGACTTGAGTACGTACTCAAACATTTTTTTAATATTTCTGAAGTTTTCTTCAAATAAGCAATAATTTTTATCATTATTTACAATTGTATGCCATCAATATACAAACATGTCCAGTTACAGAATGAAGTTTGCATGTTTTTACCTTAAAATCGTGAAAAGTTAGTTGAGCTTGAGTACTGAGTAAATTTGGTGACTTCGGGCCCTGGTGCGTTGCTGTAATTCTAGCATGTTGCTGTAAATCAGGCATGTTGCTGCAAGTCTGGTGTGTTGCTGTACATCTGGCATGTTGCTGTAATTCAGGTGTGTTGCTGTACATCTGTTGTCTTGCTGTACATCTGGTGTGTTGCTGTACATCTGGTGTGTTGTTGTACATGTTGTGTTGCTGTACATCTGGTGTGTTGCTATAAGTCTGGTGTGTTGATGTGATTCTGGTGTATTGCTGTACACCTTGTGTGTTGCTGTATATCTGGTGTGTTGCTGTACATCTGTTGTGTTGCTATAAGTCTGGTGTGTTGTTGTAATTCTGGTGTGTTGCTGTAATTCATGTAGTTGCCATTTCATATTTGAATTTTGTTTTTGGCAATTGCATTTTAAATATAATTTAGCCTAAAGGTGTTCAATGATATATTGTCCCCTTACTAGTAACATCAAAATTAAAATTTCTGGAAAAATTCTGATTATGCGAATTTCTTAATGATTTGGAAATAAATCAACTGACATAAAACAATATACAGTGAAACCTCACTTAAAGACCACCTCACTTTGGAGCCCACCTCACACCTAAGTCTGTAAATATTCACTCAAATCTCGACATTTTTTCTAATAAATATTATAAGAGGTCTAAATCCTTACTTAAGAGACCATCTTGTTAATTAGACCACTTTGAGTCAGGCTGTTAGGCTTTCTTAATACAGTAAAACTCGCCTATAATAATTTATTTCAAGGGACCTTATTGTTCAACACGTTATAAGGACAGTTTGTTATACAGTTATAGCAAAGATGGCTGAAGGGTTACAACAGAGTTTGTTAAGAAAAAAATCACTCTAAAATCTAGGCTAATCGAGAACTTTCCATGAAGTGAAAAGAAAACAAAAAGGTTTTGTTTCTTTTTATTTACACAACTTATTTAGTTTTTCCTCGACAAAAAGTTAAGCACTGGCTTTCATTTAAATGATATTGATCACCTTGTTATAATACTATAAAAGATGTTGGTTAAGGCATCAAGTGACATAGAAATCAGTTTGTAATAAGCAAAATTCATTATAAATAATCTGTTGAGTTAACCAGTTTGGTATATAACCAAATAGGTTAAAGCCAGGATATATCTATTCAGTGCATTTCTCACATTATACTGTATCAATCCGAGTAACAAAATCTAGTTATTAACAAGGTTTGACTCTGTCTCCCTTCCTCTTCCTTATAAGTGGAGTTGACTGTATATATGAAAATATCCTCTGTAGGATTCATGTAAATATGAAAGTGCTAGACGAAACAAAATTTATTTTGATATACTTAGCCGTGGAAAATTATTTTATAGTGTAATTCTGTACACATAATTCTAAAAGGACTTATATGTACATATATGTAAAAATATAAATATATACCTGTATATATATATATATATATATATATAAATATATATATATACCTGTATATATAAATAAAACATCTCATTTTCTCTGACAAGTAGTATGTGTTGTGTATGTGTATACACATATGAAATCTGATGTTGCTTTTGACATTTACAGGTGAGAACAAATATCGTCAGATTGTTGTCTCCAGATTTGGACTTTTTAATGTTTCAAGGTGACCTACAAAATTACACTGCCACATGATATGGTCCATAAATCATCAGAAACTGAAAAAATAACAAAACATGGAAAACTTCATATTTATCTTCACAAAATGACATAACAGGCAACTTCTTCAGCATCATTTTATATATATAAAGATGCATTTGGATGGGTCTAAATCATTGATTTACAGAAGATTCCATTGTTTTACTGGGGTTGATGAGTTAATTTTCTTGACTTCTTTTATAGTGGTAAACATTTCATGAACTATTGTACCATGTACCATAATAGAAAGTCTTGTCGGTGCCTAGTTCACTTTTATTCCAAATCCTGAAATGACTGTCCTTTGAGTGTACATTCTTTAATTTTTGAGACTATTCTAATTTTAATTTGTTTAGGTCCATAACCCCTATGACCTGATATCTAAGCCGATATCAAAACACTCGCCTGTACGATAAGTGCAAAGCACACACACAGTTGATTTTTATTAAATTTGAAGCATTACCATCCATGTACAGAACAGTACCGTGTTTAATAAAAAATAAGAAAACCCTACTTATCTAATTTGTATTTAAAACCCCACTCTACTATATAAATACACTTGTCAATCAGAGTATTTTCTTTCTAAATAACCCCTGTATGTATGGTCTAGTAAAGAAATACCAACAGGTGGAAACTTGAAAAACAAATTACAGACCCATTATCGCTTTTGTGCAACTGACCACAATTTTGGTGTCTTTAAAAAGCAAGAGGCTCCAGGGCTTACTAATAAACTAGTGCTATTTAAAAGGAAACTGTACATTTTAAGCTACAGTAATTAAACTGGAGCTTGCATGTTGATATACAGCAAGATGTTTCCGCATACAACACCTGGTTACATTACAGGCCTTTTTCTGTTGTTTCCGCAGGGTGGGGGCTGATATTCACCCCAACTCCCAATGCAAAATACATGTGTTTTTTCCCAGATTTGATGAAAAACGTTCCCAAATTTGTGAACAGACCATGAATGTAATGAAATATTAATTATTACTGGGGGGAATTCATATGTACATAATAGATATTCCATCATATAATGTACATGTATAATATATCAATACATGTCTAAACACATTTTTTCCGAATTTGACATATTTTCACATTAAAATTCCCAACTGTGTCATTAATGGCATTTTCGCAAAATTGGTAGAAAAGATCTGCATAAACAAAGAGAGATTTTGTATTTCATCTGTCTTTACTTGGTTTACATAAACAAATAGAGATTTTGAATTTACCTGTCTTTACTTGGTTTGTTTTATTGTTGTTTAACATCTTCCAATGGATTTTACTCTTACGGTACATATGTATACGACGACAGCGACGGGAACAGGTGAAGTGGCACAAAGTTTGACATGTGCAGTGGACTTGTGCCAACAAGTATATATATATATTTGGTTACATTAACAATGAGAGGTTGTATATTTCATGTCTTTACTTTGTTTACATTAACAAAGAGAGATTTTATGTTCGAATTCGTTTCACACAACATAAATAATTTATAAAATAAACAAACACACGAATTAGGTATGAAGCGCTCTGTGCAAGTGCAGTTTACTTAGATATAATAAATATACAAACAAAATGTCAGTCTCCTGACCATGTGACCTTCAATCGCCGGGAACAGGTGAAGTGGCACACATTTTGACTTGTGCAGTGGACTTGATAACACAATGAGGGCACTTTAATGTGCCACATTGCCCAGGACCTCCAATTGAAAGTCTCATCAGCTAAGTTTAGATAAATTTTCTTTCTTATAAAGATGACAATAAGTATTATCTGTCACCCTCTATTACATTTAACTCATCAACCCCTGAAAAACAATGGTGTCTTCTGTAAATCAATGACTTAGACCAGTCCAAATATGTCTTTAGGGGTGAATGAATTAATCCATATATCAGGTCAGATATATGATAAGCAACTAAACCAGAGGTAATGCAGGGCACATACATCTTTAAAGCTGCAATGAACCATCACTGAACAGAACAATTCAACAAGAGTCGTCAGAGGACAACATACCTCACTTGTGGTAGCATTGTATTTCAGATACTAACATTGTGACTAAAAAGTAGGTCAAATAACATTATTTAGGTCACAAGATCAAAGGTCATGGTACCATTTGAAAGGACTGATCATAAGAAATGTACACCACCTGTATACCACCTGGTCACAAAGACCTTTTTTGCTGTCCCCAATAGTACCATTTGTGTACAAATCAACCTCTATATACAATGTAAAGACCATCTCTCTATAAAGACCAGTTTTCTCGTGTCCCTAAGGAGGTCGTTACATACAAGTTTCACTGTATATGTTCAACATCACAAGACAAATATAAAACAAAATCGCGGGTTTGATATCCATTACTGTCCAATACAATTGTGGTGTATTGGTCAGCTGATATAGGACACTTACAGGATAAATCTATACATGTATCTGGCTACAGAAACTATCGCTAAGAAAATAAACACAGAATTCAAGGATGAAATGTTTTGTTGACTTTATTTATGGTTGACATTTTGAACCAAATCATTCACATGAGTTGTACAGTAGATTAAATAAAGTAACTGGATGTTGATAGGTCACATGACCTGTGGGCATAATGTCATCCACTGCTATCTGTGTGGTGATGGATTAAAAATAAAATATGTTTGAGAAACACTATGCCCTAAAGAGCTAAGCCTCTCATACAGATTTTTAAGTCCCATAACACAAGCAAATATCAAATTCTGGCCATTGGACTTCATCTTATGATTTATAAGCATAATACCTAATTTGGTTGGAATATGAGGAAGGAAACTCAGTATATATTTGATGGAATTTATCAAACCGACAACTGGACAAAAAAAAAAGGTGCCCATGATCTTCCATCTAGGGGCCTAAACACATTAGGGGAATCTACTGATCATATCCAACATAAACATTCTTTTGAATGGCAAAGAGATGTAATTTATTTTATAATAAAGAAAACGTCAGTCCGCAAATCTCATTCAGAATATCATTGGTGATTCCATCCTATCCAAGGCTATGAAAAGAATTCTCTACTTCCAGATTTGGTGTGTTCAGTATCGTTTAGAATGTTAAAAATGTTGACATCTCTTTATCACTTGAAAAACTTATAGATTGCTTAAGTTGCATTTTCATTAGTCAAGTGACAAACAAGGTCATCTGCACAAGACCCCAAAGGGGATTGTGTAGGATCCTTACATATAAGATAACCAATTACAGACCAGGGTCGTATAACAGACAAAAGACGTCACAGTACCTATAAAAACGGAGAACGGCAAATTTTCAATATATATATTTACTGTAAAATCATTAATTTTTGTTAAGGATTTAATTTCGTTGTTTTTGTAGGTAACCAAAAAACAATGAAAATAAATCCATGACAAAATGTTTTACTTGAATGATGGACAATAGTATATATTAAAATCAAGAAAAAATACCTTCAACAAATTCATTTTTGAAGGAAAACCACAAAAAATTAAACCCACGAAAATAAATGATTTTTCAGTATATATATATATATATGGATTGGAGTTCATCAAACATGATATTCATTTTATTTCCTACCCCAGCGTATATATCAGGGACACTAATTTGAGACTTGACAGAAGTAGACAAGGTCTTGATATTGCAGTTATAAAGGAAGTCACAATTTACACAAGGAATTTACTTGGTACTTGTAAACATCTGCAGGTGCTTGATAAAAACTAACATGACAATAATACATACATCAAAGACAAGGTCAAATAATCATTATCTCTAAATTGCTTTCACTTTTTCAGGTATCATTGTTTCTAGGTGCTTCTTTCTATATTTCTTCTTTATCAATTTAAGTGGCCATCACATACTTATTAAGTCACTTATGGTGACCGATTACCTGTTTTGGTTGTTTATGATCACTTGTATAGCCCTATTGGCTCTTTGTTTGTACCTATATCCTATATATTGATTGGCTGTTTGTTTACACATCAAAGGGAGATAATCGAGTAAATAAGCTGTACATGAGAATCAATTGCAAGGTAAACACTTTGAAGTGATAAGACATCCACTCTTTAATTCTATTTAGGAAAGGATTTGACAACATAATTAGGACAGATTACGGTTGATGACAGCAGGATGATGACATAAGGAGCCGACTTAAGATGGATGATACAAATGTTTACATTAAATTTGAAGCTGAAGTGGTCAATAAATGACCAATATATCACCAAATCTAAAATAATATTTGATAACAAAGAATATTGACCTGAAAATTGACATGCTATCTGAATGCATTTACAAAAATACTTTTGAAAACAAAGGATACATGAACAATAAGGTCAAGAACTAACCAAAATTAATAGGTAACTGCTGTGTACCGCTGACAGGTGAGCCTAAAAAAGGGAGGTAACTGCGACTATAATGAGAAATCTAAGATATCATGAATGATGCCATTTCAATTTCATTATTTTGTGCATGTCAATCCTTCCATTATCTATCAATCTACATTTATTCATTTACAATGTATATATCTATTTATTGATCAATCAATCAATCGGTTGGTTGGTTGGTATGTATGTATACATATATGTACATGTATGTAAAAAAAAAAAATAACAAAAAAATAACAAAACTAAAATGAGATTCTGCTTAAACAAGATGCACCAATAGCTTTAATCATTCATATCTATATGATATTAAAATGCCATGAATGTGACAAAAATAATACTGGTTATAGTATTTAAGGAAATAGAAAGCAGACAGTTCCAAAACAATATATCCCCTCCTTGCTCATCAATTTCAAAGGCATGAAATATATCAAAAAATAAAATCTGAGTACTCGGTAGACAATTTTTTTCTGTATCATAACCTCAGCGAGGGTAAAAGTTCAAGAGCTGATTGTATTTTAGACATGCTAAATACAGCACAAACATGGAAACTATCTGCTAAAAGGAGAAGAAAATAAACCCTGAGCTAATTGACATAATTCTCAAACACTGATGATTTAGAAAGCTTTTCAATCACTATAGTACATTATCACCACCCAGTGAAAGTATTTCAAAAGAAACCTGAAATAATAACGACACCGAGTTCAGAATTCATCTGATCTTTGTTGAAGTTTAAAAACATGACTTAAATTAGAAAACACTTGAGGGATATTTTTAATTAAATTTATTAAATCTAAAACGTCCTAAGATATTTAAACTTCTCTGACACTGCAATTATTGAAAGGGGATTTTACAGCTATAGAACTGTAACACACCAATTAATACATTTTCAATGACTTTCTTACTTAATGCACAGAATTGGAAGACCTTCGGAAATCTTTCCACAAAAGTCAGCAATTGAGTAAAGGTACCGAGGCAAGTAATATTATTAATACGGAACATATGTACTCGATCCGACTTTGCTGTTAGCACAAAATAGGAACAGTGGGATGATAGTTTGTTTAACAATGGCATTATCCGATTAAATGTGATTTTATACCGACGCGACAGAAGGTGTATAAACAACCACCTGCCAATAGACAAACCTCAAACTTTAAGTTCTCTCTGGTACTTAAGATTTCCTTTAAATGTTTATGTGTCACTCAAATATTTCAAGTAAAGTCAAACTTAACAAGGGCCTAATTACAATAAAAGTGAACGAAGAAATGGCGGTTAAATTTGGACTGCTGAGTTTTTGATATGTCACAAAAGTTCATACATTGTTTCGTTTTTTTTTTTATTCTAAAGGAAAACTTTTGCAGATTTTTGTAAATTTAAAAATTTGTTTGAAATGACCTGACCGACCCATCTAAAAGGCCCTTACTTAAATTTTTAAGATCTTAAAGAAAACTGAAAAAAATTGGATTACCAACCGACCCATTTCTATAAATACTAGTCAAGGCACATTAAACAAATAATCTTTTAATTAATGATGGTCTAAAAATAAAATAATGGAAGGCAAAACAAAATAAAGGAGGGCAAAATAAAATAAAGGTGGTCAACCCAAAACAAAACAGAGCAAAACAAACAAATACAAAAATAAATGAAGTTCAAGTAAAAAAAAAAAAAAAGAAGTATGGAATCTACTTACATGTAAGAATTTAAATGTAGCTTTGATTTTTGTCATAAGCAATGGTCATCCAGGGTTCCACTGTGACCTTGACCTAAAAATGTAGAGATGTCTTCCTCTATCCATCTGGTACATTTACCTCTAAACAAATAACAAAGAATAAAGTTTACATAATAATTGCTACATATGTAGAAAATTAGTTCAACAGTCCTATTGGGACAAATATCCTTGCGAACCATTGTCGTTTGACTTAAATATGGAAATTTCAACTGCAAATTGGGAAGAAATACATTTTTTGCATTGAGAATGGAGCCTTATTACCCCCATCCCATGATAGGGTTAAAAATTCCTGAATGTAGGAATAGCCATGGAGGGTATTTCAAACACTTGCCTAAAACTAAGATCCTCATTAATGAATCAATTTCATGAAGGACATGTCATCAGATCCAGTATTCATAAAAATAAACAGTTTTAAATAGCAATCCCCTTCCTTCATGCAAATATTATTATTGTGATCTTTCATTGTGTGAATTTTCATCAAAATCAATTCATCAGTGTAGGAGGAGTTGTGTTGATAAGAAGCCATAACTCAAATAGAAATTTTTGAATAGGGATAGCATTCTTCATGCAAATCATCTTTAATGGAGCAAATTTTCATCTAAAAAATTCATCAGAGAAGGAGAAGCCCTTGCCTAAGGTGACTTAATAAGCCTTAATTCTGACCCTGCCGCGAGTCTTAAATGTCCCATTTACTAGGCAAATCATACTTCCCAACAATTCACGGATTTTCCACACTATCATACAGGGCCAAAATATGGCCCCATTCCCAATTGAAAACAAAATGAATTTTTGTCCCAATTTGCAGTTGAAATTTCCCAATTGAATTCATATAACAATGATTTTCACATTGTTTTGTGTATTTCTAGATTTCCCTATTTCAATAAAATGTTTCTAAAATTCCCCATTCAAAAGGCCCAAGCCCAATTCCCAAAAGAGTGTGTGGAAAATCAATGCAACTGGTCAAATTATATCTCTGATTTCCTCTATAAATAGTACTCTTAACTACTGGGCAGAATACCCTCCATTCATTGGGCAAAAAGCACCTCCCACCTACTGGGCAAAGATTGCCTCCTTCCTACTGGGATTAGAGTGCCTTTCATTTCCTGGACAAAGATTGCCTCTTTCCTACTGGGCAAAGACTGCCCCATACTTACTAGTCAACAAGTACATCATACTTCTTGGTCAAAGATTGCCTCCTTCCTATTGGGCAAATAGTGCTTCATAAATCCTTGGCAAAGACTACCTTTCATTCCCTGAGCAAAGGTTGCCTCCATCCTACAAGGCAAAAAGTATCTCATACCTACTGGTCAAAGAGTACCTTTCATTTCCTGGGGAAAGATTGCCCCCTTCCTACTAGGCAAAAGTGCCTCAACCATACTGGGCAAAAAGTGTCTCATACCTACTGGGCAAGGAGTACCTTTCATTTCCGAGACAAAGACTGCCTCCTTTCTACTAGGCAAAGAGTGTTTTGTACCTACTGGGGAAAGAGTACTTTTCATTTCCTGGACAAAGATTGCCATCTTCATACTGGGTTAAAAGTACCTTTCATTCCCTGGACAAAAACTGCCTTCTTCCTACTAGGCAAGGAATGTCTCCAACCTACAGAGCAAAGAGTACCTTTCATTTCCTAGACAGAGATTGCCTCCTTACCACTAGGCAAAGAGTGTCTCATATTTACTGGGCAAAGAGTACCTTTCATTTCCTAGACAGAGACTGCCACCTTACCACTAGGCAAAGAGTGTCTCATATTTACTGGGCAAAGAGTACCTTTCATTTCCTAGACAGAGACTGCCACCTTACCACTAGGCAAAGAGTGTCTCATATTTACTGGGCAAAGAGTACCTTTCATTTCCTGGACAGGGACTGCCTCCTTACTACAAGGCAAAGAGTGTCTCATATTTACTGGGCAAAGAGTACCTTTCATTTCCTAGACAGAGACTGCCTCCTTACCACTAGGCAAAGGGTGTCTCATATTTACTGGGCAAAGAGTACCTTTCATTTCCTGGACAGGGACTGCCTCCTCCCTACTAGGCAAAGAGTACCTCCCATTTACTGGGCAAAGATTACTTCCTTTCTACTCACTGGGCAAAGAGTACAATGTACCTCTCAATTACAGGGCAAAAAGGAGTGCCTTCCACCTATTGGGCAAAGAGTACCTCCCAACTCATGAGCAAAGATTTTAATCAATAAGCCAACATCAGCTAAACAGAGACGTAGAGAGCATCACCTATCATAGTGGTGTTATACAGAGACCACATAGGACTAACTACAATATGGAATAATGTACTAACATGAGCTAGATATACTACATGTAGCAGGTGATATCAGTATATGTGTGCCAATACAAGATAACATCACGGTGTGCTATAAACCTGCCTGAACAACATCACTAACTTACAAAAGTATTGATATATCACTAGGATCTATATTTTATCACAAAAATCAGAGAAAAAAACAAACAAAATCAAGACATCCAAACAGTACATATCTTATAAATACAAATGCAATGACCATACAGAGATGATTTCAATATGGGAGTGTACTAGTGTAAGATAGATATATCCGATACACCTACCAATATGAGATAACGCAACAGTGTGTGATAAACCTGTCTTACATCATGTGACTAACATCCGGCAGTGTATCAATAAGATCTATATTTATCCTAAAATAATAATAATAAAAAAAAACAATCCTTATCAAGATGTGGAAACAGTTATGTACATCAAAAGTGAATTAAATTTTGAAAATAAGATTCAGTGGCCTGTGTCACACACATTTGTACTATTCATGAGCTTGTCGTTAAGTACTATTTTTATACAACATAAAACACAGGTTTACATTTGATGAATACTTACTGCATCCTTTACGATATAAAACCAGAGGCTCACCAGAACCTTAATTGTTCTTCTAACTCATATATATTCCTATGATCTATTTACAGTAACAGCCATGTTGTTTGATTGGCAGAGATGAAAAACAATATACCCTACTGATCATACATGCAAAGTTCGGTCACCAATGATTTAGCTGTTTCAGATGAGTCTTTTTATCTTAATGTCCAGCAAATGGATGCAAAGTTCTAGTGTTCATGTAAATCTTTGATAAGGTGGACTGACAAACACAAAAATGTTTTAGTTCCCTACCCAGGCTTTTTTACACAGTCTCCAAAGGGCCGATATTGAGTCTCATTCCCAATGCAAAATATGTGTTTTTTCCCAGCTTGATAAAAAAAAAATTCCCAATTAGGTGTACAGATCGTGACATTAATGAAAACAGAATAAATGCAGGAGGAATGTATTTAAAAAGACATTTCATCACATCTAGATTTACATGTGTGCTATTTTCCCTAATATCACACAAATTTACAATAGTGTTGCCAATGGCATTTTCCAAAAATTGGCAGAAAAAGGCCTGTTACCATTGTGGCTAAGGGGGACTATAGGTTTTGTCTGCATCTGCCGTTCTGCCAATCCATCCAATTAAGGTTTTAGTTAAAGTTTTGTAATTATTCACCACTTATTTAATTGGATTTTGATTTTGAATAGTGTTTTATGCCACAATCAGCAATTTTTTCAGTTATATGGTGACGGACAATTTTTATTGGAGGAGGAGAGAACCCAGTTACAACATACCTGGGAAGAGACCAACGGTCTCCTGCAAGTACACTCATTTGATAATGGCTTCACATCACAGGTAGGTAAGGGACAGGTATTCATTTATCATCAATACTCTCTGAATGCTTGTTTATATAGTAAATTGTAACAAATTACTTCCAAATAAATTTTTGTAGACTTACAAGTTTTAACTACAAGTTTGTTATTTTATAAACTCTTAAAAAGCTTTCTCTTGACTTTTTTTTTTCCTTTAAAGAATGAGCTTGCCTGTATCTTAAACTAGGACCAGTGACAGATTCTACAATTTGAGGTCCCAAGACAGGGGATCTTGTTTGACAACGGCAGGGGTTCAAAATTCCAAGTCCAGGACTTTGTTAATTCAGGTTTTGACTTGGCATTTAGAAATACTCGAAGTCCATAGGACTTGCCTCATCTGCATTCATTTAATTTTACTGTATTACTTATTAACAATATTCAGCACAGACTTTGAACTTTCTTAATTGGACTTGCCAGAAATTTACTCTTCAAGTCCCAGACTTGAGTATCTAAAAAGAATTTTGAACCCCTGCAATGGTCTCTCAAAATATGTTTTCTTTCATGAAAAGTGAGGTTGTGTTGGTGGCCATTATATAGACAGGAACCATAACTCATAAGTCGATCAGTTTTAAATAAATACTGTATACCTGGAAATTTTCACCGTTTTACGACGGAAAACATATTCATCTTGTCTTAAATTGACCCTAAATCACAACAGTCCCATGATGGCATGTATGACCGAGCTTCAATTACTAAGCTTGAAAATTTCGCCTTCATTTTAAATTAGCAAGAAAATGGCAAAAATTAAACAGGAGCTAAAATTTACAAGTATACAGTAACCGATTTGTATTACGTGATTTGTTCCCTCAGTCATTTGAAGGGCAACCTACAAAATGTAGTAAGTGGCCCCTTTATGAATGGATTTTGTTTTCATTTGCAAACTTTGTAGGTATTGACCTAATAATCAAGTATACCAAATTTGAAAGTATTCTGAAACACAACTACAGACAAAAGTCAACAGCAATAGCTCACCATGAGACAATGACTTAGATGACCTAAAAGGGGACAGGAGTTAAATTCTAATGTACAGTATTGAAACCACACGAAATTCTATGATTCCATAGTTTATTTCACTAAGCAAAAATTAAATAGATAAATTAATAGTCTTGTTTATAGTTAAAGTATATACAAGTCAGTGATCATTTTCTAAATTTGAGGAAACACACTGCTAGTTTTTCTAGTTTCATTGGCCTCAAATCCATTCTGGAAAAAAGGGTTGAAGAGATTTGAAGACATATTACTTGAATCGGTGATGTGTTAAAGCAGATTTTACAGTATTTATCTAACATCATGGCTCAACGTTACACAACATTTTCAATACATGTTGTACATCTTAATTTACAGGACATTATTTGGACCACACATATTATACCAGTAAATCATGGTCCAATGTGATTGGTGGTCAATAAATCACGGTCCGCTGTGATTGGTTACCAGTGCAGTTGACTTTGATCATCGTTTATTCCATATCATTCTTTTATCAAAACAGAACAGCAACCAAAAATACAATAATGGGATGACAAAAGGACAGGTGCCCTTTCTTAATTGGTTCCCATGGTTGCAGTTAAATTACATGTTACTGTCACTTGATTTATAAAGTTCAATCTCATTACAGCGTCCATTTCCTTACAAATTAACAAACTCGTGATGTCTCTGTTTATAAATACCACTTCAAAAGCTTTGATATTTGAAAAAGGCCAAGTATTACACAACCCTTGTTTTTTTATGTACTGGTATTCATTCTAAAAGAAAATACAAAGTTTCAAAGTTATAGGTTATTGTCATGTTCACCCTGGAATATCTTAATGAAATGCTCTTTGTCTGTGGAGTTTGAAAATGTAACTACATTTGTTTGTTTGTATGTCATGTATGTGTAAGAATTTCTTTATAAAAACTTGTTCAAAACATTAAATAATCACTTGAAAAATATAATTGAAGAAACAGTATCTGTGACATCAAAAGATAAAAATCCCCTAGCTTTACTTTTTATTTCCTAGTAAGTTCCAGAGTAATTAAATACTTTCAAATATAATTTAAAAAATAAAAGATAACAAACAAGTCTTTGTGTTTTCAGATGTACATTGTATGTATATTCAACATGTATGTTTGTCCTGACAGCCTTTTACACATTAAAACTCATTAAAAACCTGCTGTGCCTGTTATATAAGTAATCCACATTTATATATGTTTGTATTTTTTTTTAATACAAACATAATTCAGTGATTTTCCTTGATATTCAGAAGAGTAGCTTATACTCTGAATTGGGAAAATATTCAAACAACAAAGATATATAAATTTTTCAGTAAAAATATGGATTTATTTAAAAGAACAAAACAGGCAAAGGGAAGTAATTCTCACAGTTGTAGTCACATTAACTATATAATTATTTTAACACCATGACTATGCAGAAATTTTGCCGCAAACAACTAGGTTTATTTGTACTTAAATCTGACTACAGCCTTATTTATATCTTACAGTAGATAATACTAGAAGCTGTTATTACAGCAGGGATTTTTCATTCTCTTTTGGGAATGGGTCTTGGCCCTTTTGAATTGGGAATTTTAGCAACATTTTATTGAAATTGGGAAATCTAGAAATACACTAAATTGTCTGAAAATACAAAAATCTCTTCAAATTTATTGTCATTTGACTTAAATTGGGAAATCTTGACTGCAAATTAGTTGGGGGAAAATGCATTTATTTCACACTGGGAGTAGGACCTTATTTTTGGCACTTATAATAAGGTGGAAAATCACATTAAAGTGTGAATCAAACAGAATCAAACAATTCAGGATTGTTTCATTAACTGAAAAACATGGAATATACATGCAATGGCTCATGGAAATAAATTTTCTTTCCATGACTCATTGCATGTATATTCCATGTTTTTCAAAAAATGAAAAACGATCCTTATATTTATATATACATGTATTTTTGTACCATTTTCTGTAAATCTGTAGTCAGCTGGATACGAAATTCATTCTACATAATTGACTTTTCCAGTGAAGGTTTCATATGACGTAACAGCTGAACAGTTGTGTGTCAAACATTAAATAATCAATGCAACCAGTCTGTATACTTGCAATAAAGGAAACAGCAGTTGCTATGTAAATACAGTATTCATTTATATATTTACTATTGAAATGATTACACAAAACCATTGTGAAATTAAGTTTTACTTTTTCTCAACCTAGTTGTGATGTGTTTTGGAAATGATTAGAATTTTTTCTATAGAAAACCTGAAATTTCCCAGGGATTTTCCTTGGCTGATTTTGGATCCAGTTACAGGACCGATTCCCAATGCAAAAAATGACTTGTAGTTGTATTTTCCCAAAATTATTAAAAAATTTACAATTTTGAAATTCAAAATAAAATATAGAGCTTTTCAAACAAATGTCTCAAATTAAGTGTTTATATTTTAGTAAAAATGTTGCATTTTTCTGAAAATTTCTGGACCCTGGACCCAGAATTTTGGAGGTAGGAAAATCTCTGTTTTAGTACAGTAATAAGTATGGCACATACCTACTAAGAGATATGTTCGGTTACCCCATAGATAACAGCTTGTTATCCCATAGATACATCATGCAGTTATCTATGGGACTGCAGGGTTTTGGTTAAAATTGTGTGCCATAAATAAGTGCAAACATGAATTAAACTTGAACTACTTCTGACTGTGAGACTCAGAGCAAAATATGTAGACCTGTAAGCTTTCCCCAGTTACTTATTGTTTTACTGTACAAAAAGTTCTAAGAAGGTTCAGTTACTGGAAATTGACTTTTTGATTTTTGAATAATGTTTAACGTCACAATTTTTTAATTAAATGGTGACGGACAGTTTTTTATGGTAGGGGAGAGAACCCAGTTACAATGTGCCTGGGAAGAGACAACTGACCTCCCGCAACTGCGCAAGTAAACTCAAACTGGCATACTTTTTCACAAAAATCAGCTTAGGTTCCAGTTGGACTCAAACCTGCACAGATCAGAAGTGCAATGCTCTAACCACTCGACCGCAGAGGCTCCTCTTGGAAGTTGATGATAAGTAATAAATATTGGCCAATTCTAGTTTTAAAAACTGATATATTTATAACAGCAAAGACTAGTCTGCCTGTATTTTACCCATTATTAAAAACATGTGTTTGATGTGCCCCAACCACTAGTTTCAAAAGCGGGTCTGTCAGTAGCCAATATTTTTTATTTTCATAAGCAAACTGTAAAAAGATTCTGATTTTTTATGAGAAAAAAATAAGTGGGCAAAACTGTTAAAAAAAACTTCAGGGTTGGGGCTTTTCTGGTGGTGCCCTAGTGTAATTATAAAAACAGATAGTGAGATCAGGTATCAGGGAGAAGTGACCATCTCCTAATCCCTTCCTATGACAACATTGGTTCATTCATGGTTTACAAATGAGAGCACACAAAATATTACTTTAATCATGAGGTCTAAAAATAATGATTTGTCATTACTTTTGATTTTGATCATCACTAAAAATCTATTAATATGATATGTCCTGGCTGAAGGTATTAGAACTGATTGGTCGGTTGGCATGTAATTTTTTCTTTTTTTAATTTTGTTATGTAATTTTGACAAAACTCCAGATTTTTCAACAAGTATGTGGGAAAAATGCTTTAAAAAATTGTTGGGTCAGCGCTTTTTAGGTGCTTTGATCAGATCTCATACACAACAATATGCGATTTTTTTCTTTTTTGGCCTGATTTCATATTTTTAATTCTAAATCATTGACTAAGATTAAAGCAGTGGACTTGAACATCTACAATGACAAATGCAAAAATGTTATTTTCAAATTCAATCTCTTGCTTGGAGCAAATGTTTAAAGCAGCAAAGTCCTAAACTCAATACGTATCAAAAGAAAAAATGATAATTAAATGCTGATACCAATAAAAAGCAACAAGAAAGCAAAGAAAAGCCACGCTCCGATTACAAAGAAAATGTCAAAGAATCATCGAGATTAAAGATGGGACAATAGCATGCGATCGTGACAGAAGAATGTGTGCTGCGACCCCTAAAACCCAGTACACACGTTTTTGTGTATGGATTTGGCCAGATAATGTAGGCCAATATGGGAGGAATAGATTTGACTTAACAAGGATTTTGCATGTCTTAGATTTTGTATTTCATTTTGATGTCAAGTATTACAACATTTTTATATGTTGCATCATTAGGTTTTTTAAATGACAGAAAATGTACTGAACGATAGTTAAATGGAAATTTACACAACAAAAATAGATACATGTAGAAGGTTTCTCAAAAATACAATAATCTAACCTTTCTTCATTAATTGGAAAAAAAGTACTGTAGAACATCATTTTTTAAACATACATATTTGACGAAACCTACACGATAAACTATTAATGTTTTGAATTTTGAACTACAATAAAACCTGCTTTAGCAGTCGCCTGTGTATAAAGACCACCTGGTCATAAAGGCTGCTTTTTGCTGTCTCTAATAGTACCATATGTGTAAAAATAAACCTCTACATGTATAAAGACCACCTGCCTATAAAGACTGGTTTTGTTGTGTCTGTAAGAGAGTCTTTATACACAAGGTTCACTGTAAATGTCTATTTCACAATCAGAATTTTTAATGTCACATCATTTTTTAAATTGTTGTAACTGAATAAAAACAAATATGAAATAATTCTTACTAAGTGAACTGACATTGATAATTCTTTATATATACTAGATGAAAAAGAAATAGCAAAAAGAGGCCATTGCTTACCTTGTCTTCTAAATAATGATGTGGACATCAATCTCTTTCATCTCCAAATGAATAAATATGAAATGACAATAAATAAAATTTAATAAACTTATTTCATATGCCATGAACAACTTGTCAAAATAAACAGGGCCATCCTTATCTACTATTTAATAGTAAAATGAAAACAAGATTTGCTTGAGCAGGGATTTTCTCTCCTACATTATCATAGAGGCCCTTGACCCCATTCCCAATGCAAAAAAAAATGCATTTTTCCCCAATTTGCAGTCATATTTCCCAACTGAAGTCAAATGATAAAAGACTGGTTTCATTTCTACTAATGTCAAACAGAACCGACTTTGAATGTTATAGATTAATTATCAGCATCTTTTAAATGTTTTAATTATTTGGGTTACTTATCAGCATCTTTTAAATGTTTTAATTATTTTCACATTTTAAAATTAGATGACACAAGTCAGTTTCTTGAACATTGACAACAGTAAGTCAAATCACGACTCAATGAATTTTAAGAGATTCTTGTATTTTCAAACAGTTCTGTGTATTTCTATAATGTAGATTTCCCAATGTCAATAAAATGTCGCTAAAATTACCAATTCAAAAGGCCCAGGCCCCATTCCCAAAAGACTGTGGAAAAATCCTGTTGAGAAATGCTATGCTTGCTCAGACCTCCAAGCAAAGCCATTCATTAAGACTGTAAAGTCCCATAACTCTGGCTAATATTGCAAAAAGTTGACCATAATCAAACTCATTTGAGATCTTACTGACATAAGATTTTAACACACTAACCCATTTATCTTCAGACACATTCGGACTGGTTAAAAGTCATTGATTTACACAGAAGAGTCCATTGTTTTTTAGGGGTTGATGAGTTAAATTGGGGTTATAATTCAAGGAAAGAAAATCAAGCATTTATTGTCAGAAATCCAAAAGTTGCAAACAGACAAGCGACTAAATAGACAAACAAACAAACCAAAAACAATATTCCTTTTGACATTAAATTTCAGATTATATCCACTGGCTTAAAATTTGAAATTGTCTTTCCGTTGACTCAGAATTTGAGGTTATGTATCCAATATGACTGGGAGTTTAAAATTGTCTTTCCACTGACTCAGAATTTGAGATTATGTATCCAATATGACTGGGAGTTTAAGATTGTCTTTCCGTTGATTCTAAATCTTAAATTGCCTATCAACTGGCTTACTAGGAATTTCAAATTTCTATCCATTTCATAAAGTTGTTTGAATCACCTCCCTTACTACATAAAGCAATGAGTAACACTGTATGTAAGGGGAGGTAAATCTTACAATCAATTACTTAATGCCATAAGCATATATTGTATACAATCATTTTCTCTTCAATCTTGGTAGACTTTACTTTCTTCTTTCTAAAGACTGTTTTATAATCTGGCCTTGTTTTTCCTTATAAAATATTTCTGAAACGTTTT
>BROG01000315.1:600000-821210 GCA_030159075.1 Atrina japonica | reverse complement strand
CAAAATTTTCAAGTTAAATAATTGAAGCAGGTTGCACATGCCATCCATCACACAATTCCAGGCATACAGTATTTCAGATAAATAGGAATATTTTGATATACAAATTTTGATATATAAGTAAAATATATTGAATGGATTTTTTTTATTTTATGAAAAAAAAAAAAATATGAAAATACATGTATCTTCTTCTCTTCTTTTTTACAGCAGCTGCTAATCGGTTGAAGTTGTTTCTAAGTTTTGCTGTTGGGGGTCTGCTGGGAGATGTCTTTCTTCATCTGCTACCAGAAGCTTGGGCCAGCCTAGAGAAAGGTAATGATAAAATGTAATAAAATAAAGCTTATCAGACTGTTCACGTCCCATGAGAAGGAATCAGGGGGAAATTTGTTCTTTTTCTGTGAAGCAATTTTCCAAATGTCTAATAAATATGCATCATCAAGGAGAATAAAACGCAGTATTTCATGATCTTCGCAGTATTTCATGATATTCACGTAATATAGTCATGTTTTTATAACATCGAGAAGCAAATACAGAGAGTAAAAGACATTAATATATATTATAGCTAATAAATGTCTTTTGATAGTTTTTTTTTCTTTTGATGCTTGTTAGTGCTACGAAAAAAAATGTCTCACATAGTACTGGTAATAGAATAAGATACATGTGATTGTGTATTCAAAGAATTGCTCTCTGTACAGTGGTAAGTGTACAGAATATATACATTAGTTTCCTACCTAATTTCGAGGTGGGTGGGTGTCTTGTTTTTGTCCTTCTACAATTGCTTTTGCAATATTCAGTGGAATCTCATTATCTTGAAATTCAAAGGACCGCTTGATAATACTTCAAGTAGGACCAGTGATCTTCCATTTCAGATTTGCTTGAATTCTGTTTTCAGTTTTTGGTGAAGTCCTGTTTTTTCTGTTTTCATAAGAAAATCACTGGCCCTATTCATGATATCTGGAATTCAAGATATGCAAAATTTTAATTAACATATTGATATACTATACCCATGAAAATTTGGACCAGCCAATTTACTTTGACCTTAGTGGAATTTCAACTCATTCGATTTTGACATAAAAAGATTCTACTGTATTAGTTGTTTCTCACCTAGACCCACCATATTTCGTGCAGATCCACATCCTCCAGTAGATGGAGTATTGTTTACATAATTGTGCTCTTATGGCATTAATTCCTGTTTTGATATGCTCATTGTTTGAAAACATGCTATTCATGCCAAACACAGCCAGTAGAGAAACTGTTATTCTTTAAAATTACCCAGAAATACATACATACATATATATATATATATATATATATATATATATATATATATATATATATATATATATATATATATATATATATATATATATATATATATATATATATATATATATATATATATATATACAGTGAACCCGCTTTACAACGACATTCATTATAACGGAATATTCGGTATCCGACAAGAATTGCTCGGGAACAAAAATACATGTACATAAAAAGTACTCATTACAACGGAAAATTCGGTATCCGACTCTGACATTACATTCCGGGAACAAATGTTCACAACTCAATGTAAATAAATTCTTTACTACGGCATAACATCACAGTAGAACCCACCTGCTGATCCGGTTATTGTTTTCAGTCTTGATTTTCTTCACGGTTGAGATCACAGGTAAAAAATAATTGTGTCAATAAAACAATTACACCGTCAATTGTTTTCTAATCTGCACTGATAGGTGACGGCCCCGGTGTCAACGATTAGCGCTTGAATCATCCTTACCTGTACAGTAGGCAGTAGGCCTAATGTTTATAAACCATCAGTAGGTTTCATTAGAACTGAACCGACAGGAACAGAAACACAAGCTGTGTACAAATTAAATAAAAGATAGATAAATAAATTTAAAAATACATATAGATCTAGTTGACAAGTTCCGTTACGCTATATGTCCGCGGATCTTTAAATTACTTCAATACTTGCGATAGCCGTAGACATTTTAATAAAACTTTATTTATGAAACGCATTTTTAAGAGAATTGTATCAGCAATCTCTGAGCTTTTTATTTAAGCAATAATGAATTTTACTTTGAATTACGAGATATACTATTTCATTCGGGCATTTTGTACATGATCCGTGCATTTCATGACATCACCGATTTACGATATGCAACCGAACAAAATAATTATGTATTGATATTTACAATATTAACTTGCATAAATATGACAATATAAAGATTGAAAATAGTATGAAATACTATTTGTTGTTGTAAGTTCATAGGCGTTGGAAGCAAATTGAAAGTGGGGGGGGGGGGCTAAACCAACTTAAAACACACACACACACGCCAGAAACGTCTGGGGGCTAAGCCCCAATTTTCAACATCTAGCCCCCCTGGTTCCGATGCCTATGAAGTTTATTTATTTACATGTACATATGCGTAAATGATACCCAAGGGAGCTAACTATGAAATGCCCACCACATCAAATTCATTACAGTGACAAATTTGATATAACGTCATTCCTACGTGGGAACAAACATGGTCGTTGTAAAGAGGGTTCACTGTATATATATATATATATATATATATATATATATATATATATATATATATATATATATATATTCTCCAGGTGAAATTCACAGTGTCAGTTTAATAAAGAGATAAATGAATCACAAGTTTTGTATCTTTATTTTTAATTTTATCAGACAGAGCACGGCCCGAAATTTTCAGAAATTTGTTTTTCATTTTCCGACCTTTTATAGAAAAATTAATGGTTTCACACCTATTTCATCCACTTTAGGGGCATACTCTCCCAGTCATTGCACATAATTTTAAGCGTTTGATTAATTGTGAAGCAATATTTCATTAGGGGGGATCATGTTTTACACATTTGATAGAAACTATAATCTTTTAAATTTGGAAACCCGTAGAAGCATTTTTCTACATCCAGACACAAAAATACGCATAGTAATCTGCTCGTAAATCACACTGATTACCCTTCTGAAAAGAAGTATGGATCAGCAGAAAGTTAACTAAAATTGGGGCAGACATTGAATTATGACCTCTTTATCCTTAAAAATATTTTGTTGATAGATTAATTTGGAAGCCCAGTGACATATTCTCTAGCCTCCAGACACAAAATTATCGTTTCCCCATGGTCCATCTGGGTATGCTTCCCAGAAATGATTAATTTTAAAAGCCCATAGAGTTATTATCACATAAGATGCGACCCGTTTTTATTCCAGCCAAATATTTCATGAAATTGACAGACTTATCAGGGACAGATCCTGGAATTTTCAACACGTGAAAATGGTGCATTCATTCTGTTTAAAGAATTGGATATCATCAATGATTAAATTTTCAGATCTTTAGCTGATGATAACACAGGAGAATATCGTATATATTTTGATTTAATGCAAATTTTGTGTACAAAGAAATGTTCATATTCATACATGCTGAAAAAAAACATCGGCGGAATATAACGACTAAGTTTCTTCCGTAGAGGAGTTTTATCAGACCATGTGTCAGACCTCACACAAAGATGAAATAGAGGATATTTTGTATTTGTAATACTAATAACAAAATATGAATGAAATGTTGTAGACTCAGCTGCAGAGGTCAAATTTAGCTTTTCTGTCTCAAAATATAAATTCAATTTCCTTCATGTAAAAATAAAATATTTGATATATTGCTAAAATTAGTGGATTCTGTGGGCGTTTAAAAATTGTTGGTTTTATATAAAACAAAGAAGAAACGGACATAAGTTACAAATGTATTTATGACCCATGACTGTATATACACTTTATAGTTTCAGTAATTGTTCATATTATACTGTAATGTTTATACAGACTTTCTAATCTAGTCGACTAGACTAGCTGAAGTACAGACTTGACTAGTCCGCTGCAAAAGTTGCTAGTCTCAAGCTGGCAAACTACTGCTATTTTCGAACCCTGTACTGTTAGCGTCCATTTCTTTTTCGAATTCTAAAATGTGGAGGCATTCTATCGTTATAATAAAACTTGTTATTTACACGTTTTTGACTTTGCAAATACTGATTTAGAGTGAAGGCAACATAAAAATGTTAAGTATAATGCCTAATTAAACGGTAAACAGATGTAAAAATCTCCAGAATTTAGTGTGTGTGTATGTGTGTATGCCAAGATTATGTTTTATATATTATGTTTCTTATGAATTTATGTGCATGTGTTCATATATGTATGTTTATATATATATATATATTTACAGTATATACATGTATATAATATAAAGTCTAACCTGCATATGCATATATTTCATGTTCAAAATTACCAAGTTGACTCAATTAAACAGCCATTGTAATTTCTGTCGCTTGTGATTCATAGATTCACTGGTCCCATAATTAATGCTTGTTTAAATGCTGTGGTCATAAACTTTTTATTTAAAAATTAACATAGCTATAGTAGTAATTGATCATGTACCTGTATAATTGATTTGTTTGGCTATAGTAAATATTTTCAGATACATATACAATTCAGTTGTGCAGCACAAAGGTCTTTAATCTAAACATAAAAAGTTCTCACTACCCTATAATGTTTCGGATATCCCGAGTTCATGTGATGACCTCATGTTATTCATTTCACGATATGAAATTCAAAGAATGGCCAATATGTATCTCGGATGACGAAGGTTCTAAATATTAATGAATGTCTGCATGCGATTGATTTTATCTGAGAATGTGGTAAAATTGATATTCAATGGCTGTTGAACTAGGCGTAGATAAAATGCAATTCTGACATTTAAATAAAATATATGAACAATATAATTTAATGATGTTTTAGTAAAATAAATATTACAATATATGCATATTGACCATGTCACATGTATCAATCTATTACGTAAAATCATACATGGGTATATGAAGTTTTAAAATATATAATGTACATGTACATGTTTGCAAAAATTAGAACTCAATTGAAATTAAGACCCTTGATAAAAGAGGTCACTTTCATGATTTCCCTCAGATGACCCATTTAATACACATGAATACATACAGTGTGTGTCTGTTTATTTAATAAACTCTCAAAACACCTTAAACAGAAAAGCTATTTTTAACCTAAATGCACGTCAGCATGCTCACATGGGTATGCAATTTTTAAAACAATACAATAAATGGCATTTGTGGTCTGGGGGTGGTGGGGGGGTTAAAAAGAAAAATTTGATGAAAAAAAATCTAGCATAGACTTTATTGAAATTCTTTGAAAGAGCACCCTTCATGTAAACCTATTCTAATTTGCATAATTTGGTTTTGAATAACATGTACCAGTATGTACAGTCATGGGACATAAATATTTGTAACTTAATATGTTATTTTCTTCTTTGTTTTATATAAAATCAACAATTTGTAAATGCTGGTAAAATCCACAAATCATACCAGAATTTGACAAATTTGTACAAATTTATAGTAGGATAATTTCATATTTCTAAAATATATGGATTTTTAAATTATGTTTATTTTTCTCACGAAGTAATTTTGTAAATTCTGTAATTATTCTTTCAGTCTTATGAAATATGTCAAAATTTACCTGAAATAGTTTTATCCTCCACAGAATCATTATTGTCTCAAAATAAACAAAGAGTATATCTAAATTTCCAAAAGATTAAAAATATGAATTCAATTTCCTTCATGTAAAAATAAAATATTTGAAATATTGCTTAAAATAGCGGATTCTGTGGGCATTTAAAAGTTGTTGGTTTTATATAAAACAAAAGAAGAAAATAATATATGTTACGAATATTTATGATGCATAACTGTAGATAAGAAAAATAGATGAGTAAATGTGTTTATCTGTCATGCGTTGTAATTGTTCAAGTGTGTGAATAATTGTATGTGACACAGCTACATCTGTGTATGGCACATGTGTACAGTAATATCTGTACACATGTGTGCATGTGTCATTACTCATTATTTACAGATTTGCATTCATATTTCATTTTTCATTACAGGCGGACATGATCATGATAGCCATGTGAGCATTGGTTTATGGGTGCTTACAGGAATTTTCTCATTTTTGATAATAGAAAAAATGTTTGCAAAAGAAAATGAATTTGATCATGTATGTATTCTGCCAATATTACTATTATTTTTATCATATTTCTATTATTACCGTATTCTGCCAATATTTCTGTTATTACCGTATTCTGCCAATATTTCTGTTATTACCGTATTCTGCCAATATTTCTATTATTACTGTATTTGACCCATTAAACATCCAGGGCACTTCAAAAATTGGAAAAAGGGGGTGGGTGCTTATTGGGACCAAGTAATGATAAAATCAGCAGTTAATTTTTTACAAGACATGGTGGTAAAATTGTTGCAGTTATTACCAAGGACTTTTATTGACATTCTTGATATGTGTATTCATGTATGTATTTATGTTATTAGCTCACCTGCTGGGACTTCCAAGTTTCCATTTCAAGTGTGTAAACAATTAATTAACTCGTTCACCCCAAAAGATACATTTGGACTGGTATATGTCATTGATTTACAGAAGAGTCAATTGTTTTTCCGGGGTTGATGAATTAGATAGATATGTAAATAAAGACTGGTTTATGGATTTTGATTGGGGAAAATCTGGACAAAATGATTTTTTGTGAAAAACACAATTAAAATTTTTTATGCCTTATTTGTAATTTGTTCATTATTTTTATGATGTTATTGTACTGACATTTTCTTTCCATTTATTCACAGCTAGAAGATGAATGTGAAACAGAAAGCAATACAGCCGAAGTTACACCAAAATCACAAAGTGATACAAACTCACAAGTTAAACTAAGAACTAAAAATAAAATTGATAATAACAAAAAAAAGACATTAAATAACGATTTGAAAAACTGTGCCATAAAAGACAAGCAGGAAAGTTTACAAAAGAAAACTGAACGAGAATCAATCAAGGTCAGTTGAACGTTTGTCTAAAATATGCCCAGAAGATGGAAGATATTGTTTTTGGTCCATTTGTTTTCCGGTATCAGAGTTTTTCATAGGATGTTATTTTAGTGAGTCCCAGAGACCCACAAGAACAAAATTCCTGAGTCCTTCGTTATATATTTGTGAGTCCCCCTTAATGAATGAAATTCAAGAAAATACATAAAAACAAAGGCACACATTTTCAGTCTCCCGAAAAGATATTATGCATCAGTGACACAGAAATCATGCATAAGGGAAAACCCTGCGGTATTTCTAGATCTGTCTACAGCATATATTGAATTCGTCAAATAACTTGAGTTTTTTTTTACCCTGTAGTTTAAATCAAATTTGAAATACCACTTTTTATCAATGTGATTTACAATGAGCTTGATTATGTGTTGTATATTCTGACTCCAAAGTTTATCACGATATCAGGGTTTTCCCATGGGTGTTATTTTAGTAAGTCTCAGGTATCCACAAGGACAAAATTCCCGAGTCCTTTGTTAAATTTGTGAGTCCCCAAGTCAATGAAATTCAAGAAAATACACGAAAACAAAGGCACATATTTTCAGTGTCAAGATGAAAAAAAAAATTAATGAGTTTTTGTGCGTCCTTAGGGACTCACTAATATTCATGTTTTGCATCCTGAAAAGATTGTATGCGTCAGATGCAGAAATCATCCATAAGGGAAAACCCTGTGATATGTGAACAGCGTATCACCATGTATCATGATATATAATCACAATTTAAGGAATATTAGTAGAAACATTGGAAATTATGTAGTACTATGAAATTCAAAACTACTAATTATTTATTTCATCTTGTACATATATGTCACTTATTTTGGGCAAAATAGATCATTTATTGATATAGTACTTATGAAGGTAATACTGACACACATCAGGGATTTTCCACTTTCTTTTGGGAATGGGGCCTGGGCCTTTTGAAATAGGAATTTTATCAATAACTTTTTATTGAAACTGTGAAATATAGAAATCCACAAAACAATGTGAAAATACAATAATCTTGTCAAATTTATTGTCATATGACAGTCTATGCCAATAACATTGATCCGTCGGTCCTGACTGTTCTCCCAATTTCTGGACTGCATGACCATTGCAGTTTTGATGTTTTCCTGTATTTTAACACCAAGTCATTACTTGTTCATAATAGCAGTCTACAATGTGACCAAATCACTTGCAGGTGTGACCATTTTTAGGTTTTGACAAGTGTTTACTTGCAAATCAATTGCATATTGCAACTAGTTTTTACCAAACCAGAAATAAAAAGTTTTCCGTTTTCACTCTGAAATTACATAATCGAAATCATGGTCTGTTATGCCCTTTACAACAATGCATTTGGTTATTCAGTTTCAATAAATTAGAGTGTCTGATTCACATTGATTACTGTCTAAAAAGCACGTTGTGTGCTGTCACATTTGTATGATTTTCAACTTGAAACTTTCCCAGCAGAGCAAGATGACGTTTTCTTTAAACCAGTGTCACTTTCAACAGAACAATCTGCCTCATCATTGTACACTAGCTGAGTTTGAAAGATCTTGGTTAAAGGAATACTTGTGCCGAGTCCTGGCTAGTGTTCGCCAGTCGATGGGGCCCCAAGTCCAGTTCGCCCTGAGTTCATTCGCCTTGGGTCGTTTCGCCCTTAATTATAATATATCAGGTGAATATAAAAGAAACAGGAGGAATAGGGGCCCTTAAAGGGGCCAAAAAGTACCAAAACTTGGTACATCTTTAAAAATCTTCCTCTCATTAACCAATGATCAGATGAGTTTCAAATTTTGTATGGCGTGATTGTGAAATTAATCTACCATAATCTAACAAGGCCTAAATAGTCAGGTCCTCGCTTATGGGGGTTTTCTCCCTTTAATTGAATTTTTTATGTTTTGAAAATGGATTCTGTCAATAAACAGTTCACTAGGGGGTGCATGAATCATACTTGCCAAGTCTTATCCATAAATATTTTTCTGTGTAAAATTTTGATAATTTCTTTGAGAAAAATGCATATATTCCCCATGAAAAATTTTAATTTTCCTAATATTTCTTACTAAAATTTAGAATCTCCCCCATGAGATTGAAAAATCTCCCACATGAAATTTTTTCAAGGATGGCAAGTCTGCTTGAATAACACAGGGTACAGTTGTATACAAATGGCTTAATAACTCAAAACTGATTGATTTTTTTTTTATACAAAGATATATCAAAAAGTTGCTAGGAATTATCTAAGGATCATTTTGACAAAATGATCAAAGGTCAAGTTCACAGACATCTAAGTAAACAGAAAATATGATTTTGGGTTGTTGTTTTTTTTTGTCAAATGTTAGACATTTTTGACTTCTCAAGAACTAGTGGACAAATTTAACCCACCAAACTTGACAGGAAATTGTTCTCAGGTGATCATTAAGGCTTATTGGCCGCTTGTTTTTAAGTTTTCGTGTTTTTGGATGTTTTTTGCCATCCTATTGGTATCATATAGCATTATTCACCTGAGTGCAACGAAGCATACCTCAATTCAAAGAAAGTAAAATTTACCTGGATGATGTATACATCCCAGTCGTATATAAGCAGTAGCTTCACGTGCTAAAACCATTCTTATTCTCTGAGCAATGTGTAATTAGAAGCCTACTTCGGCACATGTACCTGTAACACGGGTATTTCTATATCAACCAAGAACATGATTCTGGCTTTTTGTTATAGTTAGCGCTGTAATGCAGCATTTATTTAACATAACACATTGTTGTCGTCGCATCTTTTTGTAAATTGTAATTCCTTTGCAGTTGTAGATATCAAGGTAAGTATGAGTTCGGTAAGTATCCATCGTCGAACATAAAATTGTCATGGCTGAGAAACCAGATGATGTTTTATCGCTTCTGGGTAGTGACAGTGATTATACTGAAATTGAGGAACTTTTCGGAGATAAACCTAACACAAGATGTAATTTTTCTGACGACAAACGTTGTACTCGGGGTGTAAAGCGTTAATCGCAAACACAAACTACAACCGGTAATACCGGAAATACGACCCGAGTAAAGGTAACTAAAAAACCAACTTAAAAAAGTAACAAAATCTTAGAGTCCATTTCTGTTCTGTCCGATAGTGTCAACAACTTGGGACAAAGTATGGTGCGCCCTTCATACAATAATGCAACTTGTACAGAGACTGTAGAATCTACGGTGCTCAACAATGGTCAAAATTTTTCTATTGATAATCAAACTGTAACACAATCTGATGTTAATTTTGAAAACAATAGACCAAGTAAACAAATAATTTCTATTCTTAATTATGAGGATGATCAATCTAATGAATTTGATTTTGATTTAAGTTACTTACATTGTACTCCATCCCCATCCATTGACGGGTTAATCATCATGATACTTTTCAAAGTGTTTTTGAAAATGAAAAAGAAACTGATGAGAATGATAATGAGTGGGACATTCCACAGTTAAACTCTGATGAGAAAACTGGGCCCAAAGTAACTGAGGCTCTTGGTAAAGTTGTAAATGCAGCTATTTCAATCAAATCAAGTAAGGAAAGTATGGTTGATTTAGAGAAAAAATATGAGCGACCAGAAAATTGTACACTATTAAAGGTCCCTCGTGTTAACAAGGAAATTTGGGATGCTCTAGATAGAAATGCCCATACAACTGACCTTTCATTACAAGTTATACAGAAATCTATTTCAAGTGGTATGTTTCAAAAGTTCTGAGCTTTTTGCATTCATTAATGCCACTTAATGAGTTATCAATGTGACTACTAACATTGAAATTAGTTTCTCTCATTGCACTTACTACTGCTGCCAGGGCACAAACATTGTTAGCCCTTGATATTGATAATATGTGTGTCTATTCTGATAGAGTTGTTTTTATTAGACAAAGGTATTTTGATGATTACCTTACATCATTCTATATTTAAAATGTACAATGTAAATCTTGTATTTACATGTGAAGCTTTGACTTCAAGATGTCTGTACTTCATATATATGTTTGGGAACAACTCTTTAAAAATGCTATATGATACCCTTACAGAGCCAGAAGCTGATATGTAATAGAATGAACCCTCCTCCAAGCATCTATTTTGATTTCTATGTAATGAGCCTGAGGCTCAAGAGGGTATCATATACCGAATCCAGGTTATCTATTATATATATATATATATTTCCCACCCAAATATTCATTCAGTTATCACAAACATGCTTTTAAGAATGGTTATAGCACATGAAGCTACTGCTTATATACGACTGGGATGTATACGTCATCCAGGTAAATTTTACTTTCTTTGAATTGAGGTATGCTTCATTGCACTCAGGAGAATAATGCTCATTACATAGAATGGCCTTCATCCTCAACATCAAAATAGATGCTTGGAGGAGGGCTCATTATTGAAAAGTATAATACGTAGAGTAAAAGTTAAAGAAACAAAAATGTTCGGCTCACCAGGCGCAGAGAGGCCAAAAAGGACCAAAACTTGGTACATCTTTAAAAATCTTCTTTTCATGAACCAATGATCAGATGAGTTTCAAATTCTGTATGCATGATTTTAAAGTCAATATCTACAAAGTCTGCAAACAAAAATGAAATCTGTCCATAAACGAGTCACTTAGGGGCACTTCAGTTATACAGGGTACATTTGTATTACAAATTGTTTAATAACTCAAAACTGATCAACTTTTTGTATACAAAGATATATGAGAAAGTTGTTAGAAATTTTCTAAGGATCATTTTGAATAAAAAATCAAGGTCATGGGGTCAAAAGTCAAGGCACTCAGTACATAGAAATTTTCAAATTTTGGTGATATATGATATGTTTTTGAGTTTTTCTCAAGAACAAGTGGATCATTTTTAACCTACACGTAACTCAGCAAAAATCATCTCTATGTGAAGCTTCATACAGTTTGCATATAAAAAGAGGCCAGCACCCATGGGGGCTCCAAAAGGGACCAAAGCTAAGTATTATTTCACTCAGGTGAACATTAAGGTCGATTGGGTCTCTTGTTACTGCTTGTTATATTGTGTATGAAAGTAGATTATCTTCCCTTCTCTCAATACTAATAAAGTTATCATTGATATTTTACTTTTTCAGGTCAGTGGCTACCTGAATTTAATGGCAAATGTGATAGATAACTTTACTCATGGTTTAGCAGTTGGTGGGAGTTTTCTAGTCAGTAACAAGGTAAGTAGATGCAATTTGACTGGAAAAAGAAATCAGTTACTTCCTTATCTCATTCAACACTAAATATACATTTGAACTGGTCTAAGTCATCAAGTTACAGAAGAGTCCATTGTTTTTCAGTGGTTGATGAGTTAATATATTGATCATGACAGGTGGACTTCTATGACATTGGTCTCACAAGACAGGTGGTCCTCTATAACATTGGTCTCAGAAGACAGGTTGTCTTCTATGACAGTGGTCTCACAAGATAGGTGATCTTCTATGACAGTGGTCTCAAAAGACAGGTGGTCTTCTATGACACTGGTCTCACAAGCAAGGTGGTCTTTTATGACAGTGATCTTACAAGACAGGTGGTCTTTTATGACAGTGATCTTACAAGACAGGTGGTCTTTTTTGATAGTGGTCTAACAAGACAGGTAGTCTGTTATGACAGTGGTCTTACAAGACAGGTGGACCTTTATAACATTGGTCTTACAAGACAGGTGGTACTCTATGACATTGGTCTTACAAGACAGGTGGTACTCTATGGCATTGGTCTTACAAGACAGGTGGTCCTCTATGACTGTCTCACAAGACAGGTGGTCCTCTTTGACAGTGGTCTCACAAGACTGGAGGTCTTCTATGACAAGACAGGTTGCCCACTATGACAGCGGTCTCACATAACAGGTCTTCCTCTATGACAGTGGTCTAACAAGAGAGGTAGACCTTTATGATAGTGGTCTAACAAGAGAGGTAGACCTTTATGATAGTGGTCTAACAAGAGAGGTAGACCTTTATGATAGTGGTCTAACAAGAGAGGTAGACCTTTATGACAGTGGTCTAACAAGAGAGGTAGACCTTTATGATAGTGGTCTAACAAAAGAGGTAGACCTTTATGACAGTGGTCTAACAAGAGAGGTAGACCTTTATGATAGAGGTCTCATAAGACAGGTAGTCTTCTATTAGAGTGGTCTAACAAGAGAGGTAGACCTTTATGATAGAGGTCTCATAAGACAGGTAGTCTTCTATTAGAGTGGTCTAACAAGAGAGGTAGACCTTTATGATAGAGGTCTCATAAGACAGGTAGTCTTCTATTAGAGTGGCCTCACAAGAGAGGTAGACCTTTATGATAGAGGTCTTATAAGACAGGTAGTCTTCTATTAGAGTGGCCTCACAAGAGAGGTAGACCTTTATGATAGAGGTCTTATAAGACAGGTAGTCTTCTATTAGAGTGGCCTCACAAGAGAGGTAGACCTTTATGATAGAGGTCTTATAAGACAGGTAGTCTTCTATTAGAGTGGCCTCACAAGAGAGGTAGACCTTTATGATAGAGGTCTCATAAGACAGGTAGTCTTCTATTAGAGTGGCCTCACAAGAGAGGTAGACCTTTATGATAGAGGTCTCATAAGACAGGTAGTTTTCTATTAGAGTGGCCTCACAAGAGAGGTGGTCCTTTATGACAGAGGTCTCACAATACCACTTCCACTTTACAAAGTGGAAATTTTTTATCTTGATGACTTGGCCTTTACAGGTGATTATCATTGCAATCTTACCTATGCTTCTTTTATACTAAGCATGAATGGACCTGTAATCTTATGCTTGCAATTTTAATGCTCTACCTATAGACTAACACAAGCGGTTCAAAATAGTTTGAGTACATACTCAGATTTTTAAGTATGATACTCAAGACCTTTTTCAATTTTTATGAAAGGAAAGTTCATTCAAGGTATATGTATACATTTATAGACTCAAAATTAGATGTAAATGAAAAAAAAATTAGTGTTTTTTTTTTCTTGTTTGTAACATCAGGAGATTTTATGACTAATAATAATATCAACGATAATCTAGAGAATAATAATAACAATGTTATTCTAGAGTATTTAATGAATAATGAAAGTAAAATATAATTCAAAGTTTAAAGTGATATAAGCTGTCACAATGATGATTTTTGTCCAGTGACATATAGACAAGAATTTGATAAAATATATTTCCGTATGCAATGACCTTTCAGATAAACTCTTTCACCATATCAAATGTGCTTCGTAATTCGATCAGGAGGGTCTCGGTCCTTTACGTGCTTAATCTTTCAGCAACCTTGGCTCTTGATACAATTGGGTGTGTTAATGTTGGCAGATTTTTATGTGTTTTATATTTACTTTTAAAATACAGGATGTGATTTTTATTGAAAAGTACATTATTATGTAATCACATTTGCTACCAAAGGCCAATAAATGGTGATGCCATGTTAAAAACTTTTGAACACATACTGTAGATATGACGTATCAGTGAGGGATTTTTATGAGCTATTTATAACGCTGTATCGAAGCTAAACAAAATTGCTTCGCACAGACTTGTTCTGTCTCAACTAAAAAGCAGACAGTATTATGTTTAGATGGAGTGTGTTTAAGTGGTCGAAAGGAGTGGAAATGTTTAATGTATCCACTATCTACGTAAAGTCCGAAAGTTTTTGAAAAAATTCAGTGACACAGTACAGAAAATAAACATCGAATTGGGCGAACTTCGAAGTGAGTTTGCTGTCCGTGTCTAACTTTGGCATTATATTTGAGGCATATTTCTCATAAAGGGACCAGTGTAACTATGCATGTTGAAGGTAATATTAATTAAAGGGTAGCGGATCGGGAGCTCTCAATGGAAAGAGGAAAGCCAACTTAAGATTTTGTCATAATCTACCAATTCACCAGACCTCAGTATTATAGAAAGTATATGAATGATACTTAAAATTAATTTACACAATAAATGACACTTTTTCAGAAACTTAAAATGCATAGTCGCAGTCAAGTGATGTATTTCAATCAAAAGCTGGTTTGTTTCCATTTCACAAGCCGTACAGTAGACTTGTTCAGAACATCAGGTAGCCTAAATCTAGGGCCTGACGAAACTTAACTGGAAAATGTAATAAATAGAATATTTGACAATTGTTTTTTGATAACATTCAGTTATTACATCGAGTGAGGCTGGAGTATACATATTTAACACGAGTGCTACACAATTGTCAAATATCCTCTTTGTATCTTTGTTTCATCTACGACAGCTCATTTTGCTTTAAATAATAATTTTAAAGCATGTAATTATAATTGTATATATTATGACATTCATACATTTTTACATTTCAGTGTAAGTCATTCTCATGCAGCACTCATATACAGTTTTCAAATTCATCCATTTAATTTATCTACTTCTTTCAATTTAATATCAGAACATTGATGAGTATATGAAATTGTCACATATGCAAAATGCACATATCAATCTACATTGTAGAATCTTTCTTCCGTATGCAACACAAGTAAAAATACTAAACGTCAACAACTCGCAGCTACAAAAAATTACAAAATCAACAAATACTACTTGTCAAGGACCAGTAACCGTCTAGAACCAGTAGCCAGCTATTGCATTATTTCCCCGACCAGTTCAGTTGTAATTAACTTTCAGTCACAAAATCATTTAAAATATTATGATATTAAAACAGTTCAAATTTTCGAAATATATACATGTTGTGAAATCACATACTTGTACACTAAGATAATTACCCCACAATATTCCTAAATATGAGAAAACAAAACAACAATCTGTCAGCGATGATATTTAAATGCTGCTGTTTGTAAAATCATCTTGTCACAAAGTGTTTCCTTTTATCATTTTTTTTTTGACTGATTAAGTAATTATCACCCAAAAACTTAAATTAATAATAGGAAACTTTCGAGTTAGCCCGCATTACTGTTATAATCCTGCTTTTATTATCGCCAGTTGTTCGATTCTAGAAAAATGTTCCTCAATGTTATTTCCGGTTTCAGTAATATTTAGATAGCCCTAATAGCACAATGGGTAAAAGCGCCCTGCAAGTGTTCGGAAGGTCCTGTGTTCGATTCTAGGTCAGTCCACACATTTTTCCTCCTGCTACATTTCAGTAATTTGTGTTCAACTAAATACTCCACTGTAGTATGTTTAAAGAGTCTGTTGGGTTTCTTTATACAATTTAAAGTTTATGCTCTAAAACTTAAAAATATTTCCATTGACTTTACATACGTTGCGAAGGTAAATATGAAAACTGGAATAACATATGAGGAGTAAAATTGAGAGGGCCCCAATAAATGCAGGATCATAACGGTAATCCGGGCTAACTTGAATGTTCCCTATTGATAAACGAAGACAAAACATCAATTAGTCAGCGATGATTATTGGTTCCTGGTTGAAAAAACATCCAGTCAAAAAGCATATCTGTTTGCCTAATTACCACCCAGGGCGTTAATTGACACTTTTAGGTGTTGTGTCTGTCAAAACATCATAGACTACACCATGTTGTTGATTAGTTCTCGCAAAACTTCAGCAAACTTAACTTCGAGTTATCTCCCTTCTGCATGTAAGCGGTCGCTATACAAAGTTAGAGAACGACTTGCAGACAAAATACAGCAGTTGCTGGTTGCGTAAGGCGGGGGGGGGGGTCGCTATTTAAGGGGCAAATATGTAGTAATTCTCATGGAGCAGTCCAAATTTGGGTGTTTTGGACAGGACTTTGTTATACATGTATGTGGCTGGTCACTAAGGCAAGTTAGACAGTAAATCTAAAATGGGCATTACAACAAACATTGCTGTAGCTATACTTCTTTTGTGCAAAGTTAATGCTTTATTTTGTATATAATGCATTTGTCTCTTGTAGGTGGGCATTATAACAACCTTAGCTATACTTTTACATGAAATACCTCATGAAATTGGAGATTTTGCAATTCTGTTAAGATCTGGATTTGATCGTTGGAAAGCAGCAAAAGCTCAGGTAAATATCTTTGCAGTGAGCATTCATGTAATGTTTTACATTGTATATAGCAGTTTTACACTATGTAGCAGTTTTGCATTGTATATAGCAGTTTTACACTACATGTATGTAGCAGTTTTACATTGTATATAGCAGTTTTACACTATATAGCAGTTTTACATTGTATATAGCAGTTTTACGCTGTATGTAGCAGTTTTACATTGTATATAGCAGTTTTACACTGTATGTAGCAGTTTTACATTGTATATAGCAGTTTTACACTATATAGCAGTTTTACATTGTATATAGCAGTTTTACACTGTATGTAGCAGTTTTACATTGTATATAGCAGTTTTACGCTGTATGTAGCAGTTTTACATTGTACATAGCAGTTTTACACTATGTAGCAGTTTTACATTGTATATAGCAGTTTTACACTGTATGTAGCAGTTTTACATTATATGCAGCATTTTTCTTGGTATGTTATAAAGTTTAACATTGTATGTAAAAGTTTTATAGTGTACATTCGTGTAACAGTTCAATATTGTATGTAACAGTTTGTAGGGGCACAATATATACAGGAATTCAAGAATTTTCATTCACATCAATCTTTGTAGTGTAAAAAGACAAAAAATGTTTTGAAAACAGCAAATGTCCATTTAGTATCATATGGTTTACATTTATGACCATGTTTGTATGGTGATATGAGGGTGCATTTTTGCAAATCGATCATATTTCCTGACGACACAGCCGGAAGTGAATATAACTGTTTAAAGTAAACAAACCTATATATCACTTCAAAACTAAGATCATGAATTGTTTTGGTTCTTTCTTTAAAACACTCCAAAACTAAGATCATAAATTGTTTTGGTTCTTTCTTTAAAACACTCCAAAACTAAGATCATAAATTGTTTTGGTTCTCTCTTTAAAACACTCCAAAACTAAGATCATAAATTGTTTTGGTTCTTTCTTTAAAACACTCCAAAACTAAGATCATAAATTGTTTTGGTTCTTTCTTTAAAACACTCCAAAACTAAGATCATAAATTGTTTTGGTTCTTTCTTTAAAACACTCCAAAACTAAGATCATAAATTGTTTTGGTTCTTTCTTTAAAACACTCCAAAACTAAGATCATAAATTGTTTTGGTTCTTTCTTTAAAACACTCCAAAACTAAGATCATAAATTGTTTTGGTTCTTTCTTTAAAACAATAACTCCAATTATCTCATTTACCCCTGCAGTTACATTTGGATTCATCCATTTCAAAGAAGTCCACTGGCAGAATTGAAGAGTGTCGAATTTAGAAACCAAATTTTACAATGATTTTATATGCATTATTTACTTGTTCTTTCCTGATTTCTGACAGTGATAATTCTTTGATGGTTTGTAAACTGATAATGTGATGTTATTCAGCTAATCACAAATGTTGTATATTTTTATATGCCTGACAAAGACAGGTAGTATTATGTTTTCATGCGGGCAGACAAGCACATATCAGTTTCCGCTTAATAACTTGAGTAATTAATTTGAAACTTTATGAGAAGGTTTATTTGCCATAAGAGCATAGACAAATTTGATAACCAAAATTTTTCTCCATGCATTTATGGAGTTATGGCCCCTTGAAGATTTACGGGAACAGTTTCCACTCAATAACTTGAGTAATTTTCAACAGATTAATTTGAAATTTTATGAGAAGGTTTATTGCCATAAAAGCTCAGACAAGTTTGATAACCAAAATCTTTTGCCAATTATATATGGAGTTATGGCCCCTTGTAAATTTGCGGAAACATTTTTGCACTCAATAACTTCAGTAATTTTCAGCTGATTAATTTGAAATTTTATGAGAAGGTTTATTGCCATAAAAGATTGGCCATGTTAGAAAACCAAAATTTCTTGCCAGAGTTAAATACTGAGTAATAAATTGCTCATCAACCCATGATGGGCATATTTTGTACAGCCTTTGCGGTATCCTTGTCTTTAATATATGTACATGTATAATGCATTTTTATTAATGTTTGTTTCAATGGTGTTTTATACCGTAAGTTGGGGATATTTTGGGAAATTTGACCAGCCTACTAAAATGGCTAAAATTAAACCATCTAAAATATGTACACAATGTTTCTATGGGTACTTTTTAAAGATAGTGTTTTATAGATTAACAAACAAGTTTTTTGGTTTTTTTTAATAACACTGTGTGGACGATAGGCTTAATTAAGTACCATGTGATGCATCAGTTCTAACTATTTTACTGGCACTTTAACATATTTTGATATTTTCAAACACCTGGAATGTTTGACACGACAATACCAAGATCTGATGGCAGACTAATTCTAAACATGATTTAAACATAAATGGCCAAAATTCAGCTGGGCAAAAAAATAACACTTCATTTTATGACTAAAGTGGCCAAATTTTAAAGTCACCAAAATATCCCATTGACCCAATTTACACTACCATACACAACAATTTTTCAGTTACATGTGCTATGTACACGGTCAATTTAAAATATTGGAGAGAACCCAGTTACGATGCACCTGTGAAGAGGCCACCAGCCTTCTACAAGTATGGTAGTCTGGCAAATTCACCAAATTAGCTTATATTCCATGAGAGCTGTTTCATCATTTGCATTTGTCATTGTCAACTTTGTCTGTGTTTCTGCCTTTCTGGTTGATTTTTTTTCTTCTATTTTCCAGCTTCTGACAGCTTCTGGTGGTATCGTGGGAACTATCACTGCTTTGTCTGCAGAGTCAGCTAAATCAGCAGGTATATCTATGATTTTCCTGTAGCTCAAAAACAAATCTGTATAAAGTACTGTAAATCTTGAAACTTTCGCCCTTTTGCTACAGAAAAAAATATTCATTCCATCTTAAATTTGCCCTTAATCACCATAGCCTCACAGATGACATGTATACATGTATGTATGTTGTTGTTTCATTTATTTAACTTAAAAATAGGGCTTTCATTGTAAATTTGCCCTCTCATCTAAGGGCGAAAATGGCAAAAACTAAACTGCATCGAAAATTTCCAGGTATACAACAAATATATTTTACAAAACTGTTAAAGTTGCATCAAGACAAAGGAATTTGAGAAGAGATTTTGTAAGTTTGTTAGCTGACGTGTTCCATTTCATTTTTTTTAATAAAGTATTTATTAGATATTCAAACATAGATATGTGTTTCATAAGAAATGATCTAAAACAGAATTAAACAAAGTAACTGACTGTATAGAACTTGTCTGACTTTGGAAAACAGTTAAAACTATGTTTTTGTTTAAACGGTGTTTCGGCCACACTCAACAATTTTAGTGAGAGCCAGTTTTAATGGTAGGGGAGATAACCCAATTACAATTGCTGCAAACAACAAGTATTTGTTAGTGTCAATTATGACTGTTTTACAGGTTTTTTTTACAAATTTGTATCCATATTGTCTTTCAGGAGACTCCACTGCTTGGATACTGCCCTTCACTTCCGGTGGGTTTCTGTATATTGCTCTGGTTACTGTGGTTCCGGATTTACTACAGGAGACACACGCAAAGTAAGACATTTCTTATGCATCCCTGGCTTTGGGGAAGCTTATACTGCGTACCTAGAATTTTTTGCCCCATTTAAATTTTTCATCATTTTCACCTAAAAGAACGAAAATAAGCAGGGACAAAAAAAAAATTCCTGCAGGTATATAGTAAAGCAAGTGAGGAATGACGTCATATGAGATATCACTATTATAAATGTGTTTGATTTTTGTAGTCGTACTGTATATGATAGAACTGAATAAATCACAATTAAAAAATGTCTGTTCACATTTAATGTTTACATACCGACTGTAATTTCCTTCGTTACAGTTATACAGAATGACCGTATTGTTGTATCAATAAAGCAAGTGGGTCATCACGTGATTTAAGTGTTCACCGCTGGCTGGCGTAGGAATACCTGAATATCTAAGAAACCCTTTCCATGACCATGTTACGGCATCGATTTGTCTAACAAGTATTCTCTGAACATATGAATGAATCAGTAAAGAATGAAATAAGACACATTCATTCCATATTTTTTATTTAAAGTCATTAATTACCACAAAACAAACAAAAATCACTGAAAGAAATTGAAAACACAAGACTAGGCCTGCATCTGTAGCACACTGTACATGCCCATATTGCGATCTAGGTCATGTTATGAAAAGAAACACAGGCCACAGAAATGACAATTTGCTTCATAGTTACGTTCCATGTAAGTAAGTTGAAAAGAGAGTCAGGTCTAGTGCAATTTTGTCCTGCATCTCTGATAAACAGCTTGCTTTTCCATATGTTCCTGTCAGAAACAATCCGTCACTCGCATCACATGAAATCGACACTTAGTTCACCTAAAATCCTATTAATTGCTAGGCTAATTACCAGGCCCATCTTGTTTTTCACAACCTGTAATGTTAATGCCGAGCATAAGTAGTGTTCATAGGTTTCTCAGTATATTGAGGGGATACTCTATATGATCAGCTGGTAAAAACTGAAGTCTGAATTTACATATGGATCTATTATACTTTATAGGCCTAAAGGATTTTCCATAAGGAACATGTCGATAATTATCTTTTAAACAGAACAATTAAAGTTTGTTATTTCACAACATTATCTGCATTTGTCTTGTTTCAATTGATTTGAAGGATTTGCTAGTAGGCTAGACTATATACTGAAATAGGTCTACTTACAAAATCGTCACCCATTCACAGTTCACGGCATTTCCCAGCTGATACAGTGATTGGTAAAATATCAAATAGAATGGCTACTTCCAGTTGTCATGAATGAATATTAACAGTCACACTCAAACTTTCTGTGGTATATTCCACTGATAAAATATCAGAATTCAAACGAAAATTTGTTGTAAACAACGATCATCTGTTGCTATCCAAATTGCACTTGGTAGGCCTATCAGCCATTTGCACATGGCCCATTCGGGCAATTCTCTTCTGACGCATTTAACCCGCCACTACTAAATGGTCGAATATTAAAAATCGGGAACTAAATATGAGAATAAGTATTCAAAATTGTCCATATCACTAGTTTCTTTCAAAATGATGTAAAAAAGAAATTAAACCCTAATTACATTTAGTATTTGCGATCAGAAAAGAGAACTAGTTCTCAGCTGTTGAGCCATTACATCATATGAAAACACCCCCGCAAAGTCAGTATTCTGGAATTAATTTAGTATCCAGTGGACTACAGTTTCATTGAAAAATGGTAATGTATATAAATATAAGGATTGTTTTTCATTTTCGTCATCGCGGTATAAAAGCAATTGCTCATGGAAAAAATTCTATGTGCTGCACAGAATTTTTTCCATGAGCAATTGCTTTTATACCTGGATGATGTTCAAAAAATGAAAAACAATCCTTAAAAACATCCAATTAAACTAGGAAATAAACGTTACAGTCAAACTTGTCTATTGAGGCCACTCAGGCAAAAGTAGCAGTTATAGACAGGTGGCCTTAATAAAGAGGTTTATTCATTATAAAGATGTTGATAGAGGTTTTGTTTGAATGGCCGTTATAGGCAGGTGTCCTTTATACAGAGGGGGTCTTTAATGCAAGTTTGACTGTACTTTGGTTTCAAGGAAGTCGTGGGTACTCGCTACTGTAACGGGACGAGCAATGACCCTTTCCAATAAAGACTACAAATCAAATTCAAGTTGAATTATTTATTCAAAATTATGAACTAACTGTTCATTGTCAAATCAAAATAATAAATGAAACACGCATATTATCAAACACAATCATACACTTCTGCACATCTCAACACTCTCTGATGAATCATATCTAAATGAAATACTTACAAATGAAAATAAATTTGTTAGCTGAATAACAACAACCCCCCTTAATAAACAAATGCCAATGACCTAATCAAACAGTAAAATAAATAACTTCTTTGCCAAATCAAAGTTCTTATACTTAGAGTTCCTGTAGTACAACAAAGTATGCTAAACTTAAATAATAACGTCTGTTAACTAGAATTATATCATATTACATTCAATTGTAAAAGATTACACTTCACCACATTCTAGTTTCAGACAGTTAAGTATGTATTTCACATTTTCTTATTTCAAGATGCACAACGAATCACATTTTATTGACCGGATGCAACAATGAAACACACCTATGGTTATCCATGTTCCTGGCACATATCTGCTAGGCTTTTCCGGACTTCTGGTTTCCATATTTCCGGCACTTGATTGCTAGATGTTAATGGCCATGTATTCCGCCATATTCTCCACACTTATTTGCTAGGCTTACTATGACATCACTTCGGGTCAATAATTGTGAAGACGGTCTGCCATTTTTAGTTTTAGTCCACCATTTTGGATTTCTGGTCCAGCTCAGAAAGCTGCAAAACATTGCGCCATACAGTTCGACGATTTATGTTTAGCAATATAATCTACCATTATTATAAGTTCACAGGCATGTATTTGGCAAATAATAGATATAACTGAACCCTAATGAACAGTTATAACTATGATGTCAAAAGGCAATATTCCATACCATTCTAAACCACTATAGCAATAACTCTTATTACACTATAAAATATAACATATAAACTGCTAACAACATATTATGAATGATATAAAATAAATTATACACTTATCATACCACTAAATCCACCCCTATTAATCATTAGATCCCTGCCTACCAGTAAGACAATATTTCAACAGCAAAATACCAGTTAAACTTTTGTTACATAAATGCTGCATGCATTTTACACACCTGAGTGAACAACACTGAACAGTAGTCGAATTTTTCACTAGTTAAAACAAAACCTACTTTACACATAACTCTACTCTAAATATGAAAAATAGATAAACCATAGATTTAAAATATAATATATAAAAGTACTTACCACATTTCTTTGAAAAAATGTGCTCCACCAGATATGTTATTTTCCAAAATTGTCCTCCGACCTGCACATGGTCATTTACATGAGCTAACTGATTCTCTATCACGTGACTGAGTGTGTTCGCATTACTTACCTATAGAAAATTGATTGTGATTTTTTATTGGAATACTCAAAAATAGGAAAGTATTCCCAAAATAACCATCGCTTGTGACAACACCTCCCTGCCTTAGGAAAATTGTTCCAATTTTTCCACAAAAATCACAAACAATACTAAACTGAACTAAATTAGCTACAATATATACATACCTAAGCTAGAGCCTACTCAGATAATCTTCACTAACGATATCTGATCCTTTGATAGCTTCAATCCTGAATCTATATTGCTGAAGTTGTAGAGCCCACTTGCATATGCTATCGGCATTTTAACATCGCCATCATACTGGAGCAAAACAGCTCCCAAACCAACATATGATACATCTGTTCAAAGGATGAATTGCTTTGTGAAGTCCGGTAGTTTTAAAATTGGTTTTGCACATACCCGTTTCTTCAGTGTGTCAAAAGTACATTGTTGGCTTGCTTCCAATGAAACTTAATTCGGTTGTCCCTTTTTAGTCAGATTCAACAGCAGTTCGATTGGAATACCGGTACTCAAAAATAGGAAAGTATTCCCAAAATAACTTGTGACAGCTTGTGACAGCTACCTTTGGCCTAGTGGTTTAACCTGTTTTGAGAATAATAGAATCCTGTTCCACTATGAGTTCCTGATAGAAAAATATCAGTCGAGAGTGGAATAAATCAATAAGTCCCAACCCAGGCGTTAGCCCAGGTTGGGATATTGATTCATCACATCCGAGACTGATATTTTTTCTATCTGGAACTCAATTGTGGTGCTTGATTATTTTTCTCACACATGCATTGCTTGAAATCCTGTTTGTTTACATATACATGCATTTATCAGTTTTATTTATCTTAATAACTGCATCACTCACCATTTTTCACCCACTGTCTACAAACAAATATAAACCCATATTATACAAACATATATTCAATTCCTTTCAGACAAATTTGGTAAGATTTTTGTGTAATTAATATTACATTTTAACAGTGTAAAGTATTAACATGAAAATCTCCTCGATTTACCGTGTTTACAAACAATGCAGACGGCATGTGTAGATATACAAAGTGTTCTTGATCAGCATTAGTTCTAAATAGAAATTTTGCAATACTGGTAAAACACAAGATCAGTCTATCGCATGTGCGAGAAATATTTTTCTCATGATGTCCCTGATGCCATGGGACAATATTTTGTAGGGATGAGAATTTTTCTTCAATTGGAGGAATTCCTCCTTTTCAAAATTTTGGTGCAGCGTTAAATCTATATTTTTTTCCTGCATTAAACCCCTGAAAATAAGACATTTTCCACCTTTTTCACAAATATGGAATCACATACCTGATTTTGACTGATTTTTCCCTAACACTCATGAAATAACTGTATACCGTGAAATTTGTATACAAAGACTCCCTTAGGGACACAACAAAACCAGTCTTTATAGAGAGGTGGTCTTTATACAGAGGTTGATTTGTACATAAATGGTACTATTGGGAACAGCAAAGAACAGTCTTTGTGACCAGAGGGTCTTTATACACAGGTGGCTTCTAAAGCAGGTTTTAATGTAATATCATTATTTTTTTCAGAGAATCCATCAAACAAGTTGTGTGCCTGTGTAGTGGAGTTGGAGCAATGTTGCTTGTCACACTTATTCATTGAGACAACTTCTTTCAGCATACAGTATTCATCGTGAAGAATATTCATTGAATTCCCAAAACGCCATTCAAAATGGTGTTTGTTTTTATTTCTCGGTGCTTTTACAAGGTCTTTTTGTCTCTGTTATGTTTTCTGGCATCAGAAAAAAAATAGTTTTGCTATAAAGTATCGGCTCACAATTTGTGTGAGATTTATAAATATGTATTTTAAATTTTTTTTAAAACCTGGTGACATTTATCAAAACATGGCATAAGATATCAACTTGTGCAAAATTTGTGCTGAATTAGTTAGTAAAATGCTTTTTTTTACATTTGCAAAGCAAAATAGTCTTCCTTGAAGTCCCAGATGTCAGTTTAAAGGGCTATTTTTCTTTTAATGTCCTGCTCAATTAAATGCCTTGGTGCCAATTTTTTGTTTCCATGACCTTTTACTTAGAGTTTCCATTTAGTGCTTGGGAATCTGATGGACACAATACAAAGAGAACCATTAGGGTTAGTGTTACTTTTTTTTTATTGTTAAACATTTTCCAGTATTCAGTATTCTGTCTCTCTTTTCATTATTCAGAGTTATCTCCCATGTCAGTAGGTGTCGATTGTGATGTCATGACAATACTTGAGAAAACATTGCCTTTTTCACACAAACATATGACATCACAATCAATACCTGATATGAGGATAATGAAAATACCTAATTGTGTATTCTAAAAGCAGTCATATCATAGATATAAGATGATGACTAAAACATCCCTAAATATAAATTACAGTGAAACTTGTCTTGACCACTGAAATGTGGTTCTTCAAGACAGGTCATATCTCAAAGAGGTTTCATTTAAAGAAATATTTAACCAAGTGGTTTTCAGAATGTGATCTTTAAAGTCAGGTTCCACTGTAGTGTGGTCACTTACTCCAGTTATGTCATAAATAAAGTAGCCATGTCTGTGAAGTGGTGTCAAAACAATTGTGTTTCTGATTCAGTGAGATAACTTCTTTCAACTTGTATATAGGGACACAAAGAAAACTGATCTTAATAGGGAGGTGGTCTTTATATTGAGGTTGATTTCTACCCAAATCATACTATTGGGGACAGCAAAAAACGGTTTTGTGACCAGGTGGTTTTTATACACAGGTGGTCGCTGAAGCAGGTTTAAAATTATGTATACACTTATTTGGTTATGTCACCATAACTGTTATTTCAACTGTAAATTAATGTGCAATGGTGAGTTATAATCTCTGGAAAAATACAGTGGAACCTGTCTTGAGTGACCACCCCCTCTGCCACTAAAATGTAGTCTCTCAAGACAGGTGGTCTCTCACAAGAGGTTTTTATTTAAAGATTTACTTGAATAAGTGATTTTCAGAAAGTGGTCTTGAAAGACGGGTGGTTTTTTATGATTATTGGTTTTCCGAGGTTCCACTGTAGATGAAATACATGTAATAGATTGGCGTAGTGTTACTTTTTTTTTTTTTTTTAAAGATATCTAGTTTTTTATCCCTTTAACTTGAACTGTTGAAGCCCTGTTTAATAATCAATCAAATCAGAGAGATTTAAAATACATTTGCATAGAAGCACAATGCACTCAATGCAGGTGTTGTTTTGATGTTATTTCTCTATACATTTTATACAAGAAGTTCCTGTTGTTGATGTAAAGTTGGCAAAATGTGAACATAGATTTTTTATATATCTTTCATACATGTATATTAAAGTTTCTTGCCGTTGATGTTAACAGAATGAGAGTTTGAAACTATTTATAGATAAACAATATAATTGTTGTACTGGTTATGGCAATAAACTTTTAAAACTTTATTTTTATTTCATAGAATATTGTCAGTCAGCATTGTTGAATAAGATTTTTTTAATTTCCAGTGAAGGGAATAGACAAAAGTAGCCGTTATAGACAGATGGCCTTTATAAAGAGATTTATGCATTATAAAAAAACTTAACAAAGATTATGTTTGAATGGCCTTTATAGGCGGTTCCCTTTACAGCGAGGTGACCTTAAATGCAAGTTTGACTGTACATCAACATTGAAAATTCTACTGGAGACTGGGATACAATTCTTCACAAATCTTGGTTCATTCTGATGACTTGGTTCACAGATTCTGTATTTCTGAATGAAAACCCAAGTCTTAAATACAACTTTCTTCACATATCAGACTCTATTGTTTTTAATACTCAAATTTCATCATGTTATCACTTGACTTTGATTGTTCCTTTTGTTTCCATGACAACAAGTGTACAGTCAAGTGTATCACAATACTGGATGAAATGTTTAAAAACTATTCCTGTTGAAAGATTTTTATAGAACTTTGGTTTTAAAGGCAATGCATCTTGCCTTATTGTCATGAGTCTAAAATTTTGATGATATTTTCCTTTACCCTATGTAAAAATTTCAGCATTTTTAAGCCTGTGTATATCTCTATTTTTGTTATTGTGCATCATTCTTAGTAGTAAAAACAAGAAAGAAACATTTTGGGGGGAAAAAACACAACTTACACCCCTTTAACTTTCGGGACTTTCAATCCATTAGCTATGACCTTTGTCGGAAGGGTCATAACTAACTTATGTGTTAAATGTCAACTCCAGTCATACTAGATATAAAGTTTCATTATGTCGCAATCGGATGAGTCAAAATTCAGGTTATGTCAAAGTTGAAAGGTCAGTCTGGATTTTTAAGGATAGAAAAAATGTGTTCATTAAAAATTGGGTTACGGTATATGGCATAATGGTATCTCCAGTCTCGGATATCTTGAAGTACTATAGTGATGGTCTTGTGAATTTCTAGATAACGAGATTTCACAATATGTGTTTTACTAATATAATAGTATTTTGTCACGTGAAGAGCTGTTTGGACTCATTTGTGTAATGTAATATTTGGAGTTTGAATACAGGGGCCCGTTTTACAGAAGGTCTGAAGTCTTTAATTCTAAGTTGTAGTCCTAATTGACATAGGATTGACAAATCAGCGATGTGTTACTATGGTAGTTAGGACTAAAAGTTAGAATTTTGGACTTGGAACCTTTCTTAAAATTGGCCCCAAAACATTAAATGCTCTGCCATTTTAGTGAAGACATGTGTTTACATTTTAGTTTAATGCAGATTTTTGTGAATAAGCAATTTCATCATATTTACAACAACTTTGTGCAATATTTTCCTAGTGTATTTGAGATTTAAGTGTATTGTGTTGATTTTGTCATAGGTGACATTTTTTTTTTCATGAAAAATTTAATTTATTCTTAATTTAATTTTGCTTGCTTTACATGCTTTATGTAACAGTATATAAAGTCATATGACTTTCAAAGTTATCATGGACTACAGATGATAGTATATTGTATGCCTTGATATTTTTGCACCTGCTTAGTTTTTCGCCATTTTCACCCTTAGATGAGATTGTGAATTGACAATGAAAACAAAGTATTGAATTTCAATAATTGAAGCACAGATACCATAAATTGGGCTATTAAAATGGTCAAAATTGAACCATCCATAATTTGTGTACAATATTTCCGTCGGTGCTTTTTAAAAATATTTGAGTGTTTTTCATGAACAGACAAGGGATTTTTAAAATATCACTGTGTAAATGCTAATCTTAATTAAGTATTATGTGACATATCATTTAAAATTATTTGGTACTTATTTGATATTTTAATATTTCAACCACCTGGAATGTTCGATACAATAAGATCAAGGTTTGATGGAATGCCATATTTAAAGATTATATAAACATAAATGGCCAGAATTTGACTGGCCAAAAAATAAGCCTTCAATTTATGACCAAAGTGGCCAAATTTTAGCAATGCCAAAATATTCCAATTTATGGTATACTGAGACCATGGTGCTCTAGGTTGAATTTAAGACAGAGTGAATATGATTTCTGTTATAAAAGGATGAAAATTACTGGGGGCGAAAATTTACAGGTATACAGTAGATATTATTAAGATTGGTATCATTATGATACATGTATAGCTCATTATGAATTTTATCTTGGTTGTTTGAGACACAATGGCCATTCCCCAATATGTCCATTAGCATCACTTGTCATGTGACTACCTCATGAATATGCATTAGTATACATGTTAAAACGTTATTACATCGAAATATCATTAAATGAAATTTTTAAAACAATTTTCAGTAATTCTCCATTGAACAAGTATGAAATAAATATTTAAGTGTCATAAAATGATAACAGTTTGTCATCAGTTTCTATCTTATTTTTTACTGTCAGTACAATCAATTGATGGAATTTATTTCATACTGCCAGCTGATGTTGTTTGTTACTGTCAGCTGATGGGGTTATACTGTCAGCTGATGGGGATTTGTTCCACAATCAGCTGACAGTAGTTGTTTCCTGCAGTTACTATCAGCTGATCTTGTTTCATACAGTCGGCTAACAGAAGTTGTTTTCTGCAGTTACTGTCAGCTGATATTGTTTCATACCGTCGGCTAACAGAAGTTGTTTTCTGCAGTTACTGTCAGCTGATATTGTTTCATACTGTCAGCTGACAGAAGTTGTTTCCTGCAGTTACAATCAGCTGATCTTGTTTCATACTGTCAGCTGACAGAAGTTGTTTTCTGCAGTTACTGTCAGCTAATCTTGTTTCATACTGTCAGCTGACAGAAGTTGTTTCCTGCAGTTACAATTAGCTGATCTTGTTTCATACTGTCAGCTGACAGAAGTTGTTTTCTGCAGTTACTGTCAGCTGATCTTGTTTCATACTGTCAGCTGACAGAAGTTGTTTCCTGCAGTTACTATCAGCTGATCTTGTTTCATACTGTCAGCTGACAGTTGTTTTCTGCAGTTACTATCAGCTGATCTTGTTTCATACTGTCAGCTTACAGAAGTTGTTTTCTGCAGTTACTGTCAGCTGATCTCGTTTTATACTGTCAGCTGATGGGGATTTGTTCCACAGTCAGCTGACAGTGGTTGTTTCCTGCAGTTACTGTCGGTTGATCTTGTTTCATAGCTGATGGGGATTTGTTTCATACTGTTTCATGCTTCATGCTGTTTCACACATTCAGGGTTTGTTTAATATTATCAGCTGTTTTTTTTCCCACACTGTCAGATGATGGTGGTTCATTGCTGTCAGTTAATGGGGTTTGTTTCATAGTTTCAGCCGAGGGGGTTTGTTTTGTTCTCCCAGCTGACAGGGTTTGTTTCATACCATCAGATGACAAGTATATGTAACATAGATTTGTCTAACCATTGGTAATCTGATGTTACCCGGCTGGAACCTGAGATGATTTTGTGAGAAGTTCGCCAGTTTTCTTGTGGAAGGTCGATGGTCTTTTCCTGGGTACATCATTGTAACTAGGTACATTTCTGTTAACTGCTGAACAGAGTTTCTTTCTGATCAAGTACTTGGTTACTCAGTCACTTTTGTAAGAATGCAGTTTCAGAACCAGATGTTATTCACAGTGGGAGGTGCACATATATATTTATTTGCCCGAGGAGGTATGCTATCTTATATCAGGAAAAACGTTTAATCTTAAAACCTCTGTGGGTCATTCTATAGCTTTCGGACACTACATAAGGAAGGACCTATTTGTCTTATCTCAATATGTACATATACAGGAACTCCATACAGTGTTTGTATGTTTTGGCATCAGTGGCGTTTTACTCCACACTTAACAAGTTTTCAGTTATATTCCAGCAGCCAGTTTTTAATGGTGGAGGAGAGACCCTGGATATAATGTCCCTGGAAAAAGACTAACATCCTTCTTCATGTAAATTGGCTAACAATCTCACATAATCAGCTATGGCTCCAGTGGGACTCAAACCCTCGCTGACTATGAGGTGAGACTTCATGGTTTAAAGCTTGATGCCTTAACCACTTGGCCACGGAGCCGCCCCCGCCATCCCCCATGTTTTTGTGTTACACAGCGCTTGGATAGAGTAGAAAGGTATGTACATTCACGTTTGTGAAACAGTAGACTGCCTTGAAATGTTGTTTTATATCTTGTATTTTAGCAGAACTTAAAAATTCCTTGTCGTTTTAGCTTTCAACAACTAGAGATAGGATAATATTTACATCAATGAGCTATGCTTCTTGATGTCAAATGTCTTGACAGGAACATCTTAGTTCCCTAGTATGATAGTCACATTAATTATTGAACTGCTTTAGTTTGCTGTTTCTTTTTTTAACAAAATAAAAGTAACTGTGATAATTTTGTACATTACTGTCGGGTATAGTATATATATGCTGGTAAAATATAGACCTAACATACATGTGTGTATTTAAAATAACGATTTCACTTCATATTAAATTGCATGACTGAAATCATGTGTAGATCTAGATCCTTATGTAGCCTACTTCATGTCATTAATTTTACACCTACAGATGTTCTCCCGTTAATAGGAATGGGAAAAATCACGTAAGTGCTAGCTTACTGACATTTTCTTTAGTCCTAAAAGTCACTGTGATTTGAAGAAATGTTGCAAACTCCTTCGAGTCTTGACCTAGATTTCCATAGCATGAGGCCCGATATGAGGCACCTGTACCACATTGCTTTAATCATAATCAAATTCCTTGTTAAAGCTATTATTTTTTCTAGCCGTCAATGTCTTAATTTTGTACTTGACATATTAATTTTAAACACGTTACACAGGTGAAAAAAATTAATTTTACATGACTTGGTAGTGTCATTGTGAAATAATTTTTACATGACCTCCTGTATCTCACCCCCAGATGTTTGCCAACTTGTGGACAGTCGGTAACACATGCTTCGCTTGCATTTACCCATAGGACTAATAAACTTGAAAACAAAATAAAGAGTGAAACTGATATTGAATATCGGTAAGAATTATTTATTTATTTGAAATTTTATTGAAGTTGTAGTTTTAATGATTGAATTTTCTGTACGGAAGCTTGTTACGACACTTGTGACCGTCAATGTTGAAGTAGCCTATTAATATGTCGGCTGTTTTTGAAGGTCTCAGTTTTATCTCAGATCCCCTACAAAGGCTAAAACAACACAATTATTTAAAACAATAAACAGAATGACTGGTTTTCTTATGCTATTTCAATACTTACCAGACATTTTGTGAAACTTTTATCAGTGAATTTACAGAATGTACATTACGATTTTTACCTTGGTAAAAATATTGGGGGACATGGCATTTGTCCGTACAAGCGAAAAATCCAGATAAGTGGCGTTAGACTGTATAGAGTATATTGTTGTTTATCTCTAATGAATTGTTTGATATTGATATATATCATTATATATTAAGTCCCTCCCTTGAATTGCTGGGTATAACATACTGTAGATTATATCCCATGAATTGTTTGATAGATATATATATATAGAGAGAGAGAGAAAGAGCATATTGTAGATTATCTCCCTTTTTTTTGCTGGATATATATATATATATAGCATAATGTAGATTATTTCCTGACCTTGAACTACTGGATATATATATATATATATATATATATATATATATATATATATGGAATCTCATTATGTCGAAATCGGTTGTTTTGAAATTCCGGATATGTCAAAGTTGAAAGACCAGTCCCGATTTTTATAGATATAGTAATTATATATCAATTAAAAATTTTGGTTATCTGGAATTCTTGATATCTCAAAGTAATAGGGGTGGTCTTGTATTTTCGAGATAACGAGATTCCACAGTGTGTGTGTATATATATATATATCTATATATATAGATATATATACACATATATATATATTATTGATTAACTCCCTTAAACTTCATTCTATCCTTCAATTTTTCTCCATAAGATTATAACCTAATTAAGTTGAGATGAATCTTGATTTTTTACTGAATTTTTTCACATATATATGGGTTTAATGTCGTACCACCCATTGGTGTCATCATTGATATCAGTAGACAAAAACTTCAATCTGGGCTTAGATATATTTTACATATGCAGTCCTTATGATCAGCACTTTCAGATGGTACTTTGACCTTGTGACCTACATAATGCCTTTTGACCAACTTTTTAAGCCCAAATTTCAGTTTCTGAAATTCAATGCTACGTATACAACCAGCAAGCTATGTTGTCTTCTGACAATGTTAGTTTATGTTGTCTTCTGACAATGTTAGTTTATGTTGTCTTCTGACAATGTTAGTTTATGTTGTCTTCTGACAATGTTAGTTTATGTTGTCTTCTGACAATGTTAGTTTATGTTGTCTTTTGACAATGTTAGTTTAATTTTTAGCCTCCCCTTTCCCCCCCACATATTGTTTTATGATTCTTAATCCCCCACTGGAAAAAAACAACTGGGGGGCTATAGGTATTGTCCATCAGTCCGTCCATTTAATGGTTTGGATAAAGTTTCATAATTGGTAACTATTCACTTAATGGTTTCACAGGTAGGGGACATTTCATTGATCCATCACAGAGGCAGATCCAAGATTTTTTTTTAAATGGGGGGTGTGTGAAATTTTTTATAATTACTAAATGCGATAGCCTAAGATGGGTGCCTTCAGAGGGAGGAGTCTGGGGCCGTTTTGAATTTTTCAAAGGAGGAGAGTTTGCAACTCCTGCAACTCTCCACTTGAATCTGCCAATGCATCAATACTCTTAGAATGCTTAATACTCTTTGAATGTTTGTTTACAACAATAGTAGACAGTCGTTAGCAATCCATTATACATATATAGGCTACAATGAAAAGATTTTTGAGGATGGTCGAAGAAAATTCAAGCATAGGTTATGGGAAATATTAGGTTGGCAGAAAAATTCAAAGCTGACACACATTTACTATCTATAGTCTTCAGCAGTGAAAGATAAAGAATTATCAATTTCAAGATTCCTGGTTCAGGAGTATTGTAGATAGAGCAGAAATTTCAAATGATTGATAGGGTCCTGTTTACAACCTGTATCAATAACTCTTATTGGCATAAGAGGGTGTTTACTGTGGGAGGAAACCGGGATACCCCCCACCCCCAAAAAAAAAAATATGTGTCTAAACTTACCATACCATCTCACATAGTTCCCTGCCAAATCTGAGGATCCAACTAGAGTTACACTCAGACTGGTGGGTAGCAAGTGTACTAACCACAGTTAAATTTGGATGCTGTTTTTTACCCGTTAAGCGCCCAAGGCACTACAAAAAAGAGGAAAAAGAGGTGGGGGCTTAACGGGACCAATTCAAATTGACGTAAAACAGTTAATTTTTTATAAGGTACAGTGGTTAAGTTGTTGTAGTTATTAGCGAGGACACCTATCAACATAATTCTGTTGCTAGGGGCGACAAATAAGCTGTTACTTATGGTTTTTCAGGTCAATATCTCCTTGTCAATCTGCTAGAAAAGATTCTGGAATGTATGTAAGAAAAAAAGGGGGAGGGGCACTTATAAGGACAAGGGTGCTTAATGGGTTGAATACAGTAAGGAGTTTTGAAACATAATCAGTATTTCAGTCTGTTTGTGTTTGTTGAATGAGCATATTTCAGGAGAATCAGCTGCATGGTCACAAACTTCACCTAACCCATTTACCCCTCAAGGCCTATGGGTACACATTTTCAGAATAGCATGTTGTTCAAAATGATACAGAATACAGATATATATTGTAGAATCAGAAAATTTCGTTTGAGTTTCAATTTTATTGTTTTCTTTTATCAAGGAAAATAAAATCATCACAAAATTTTATATGAAATGCACCTTGTACAATAATAGTGGAAATTTCTTATATAAATGTCCCATATATTTTAGGTTTGTAATGTACCTTGTTTTGTTTTTGTTTTTTTTGTAGTCATAAACTTATTCAATGGAAAAAAAACGACACAAATTGAGTAAAAATATTATCTGACACTGGTAAACATCGAAGTGGAATGTTTGGCTTTCTTTTTGGTATTTCAACAAAACTAAATGCCAACAAATTTCTTTAATTTTTTTAAAACAAAAAAATTTTAACCTTCCCAGATTTTCTGATTGTACAGTAAAATTGGTTCATACTTAACATGTTTTCATGTGTAAAATTTATAGTTTATTTCATCATTTATTGTTTTGCGTAATTACACATTTTTGATGGAGTACCCACATAAATTGCCACCAGTACATTGAAGTGTATTTCTGTTGATTTCTCAATTGATCCAAATTAAATATTTATTTGCTTAATTTAAGCACCAGATACAAGTTTGTATAATTCACTCACTTTATTGTTTATGCATACTATTTATAGAAATGACATAATCAACATATATGGGTTTCCATAAACAAGAGTTATCTCCCTTAATTCACCAAATTAAATGAAGTATTCTTGTGAATTAATAGTTAGAACCAATTCTTTTTGGACAGAAATATTAATTTTAGGTCTTCTTTAATCTTAACAGCTAATATGGGTAAAAATTATGATGTCCTGTTCACTATTACTGTTTAATCCGAATTGGTTGCTTAAAGAAGAAGAGCCGGCCTGGCTCAGTCGGTAGCGCGCTCGACTGTGGATTGTACGGTCATGAGTTCAAGTCTCGCTGGCGGCATGTTGGTTTCCTGTCTTTCGAATGAGACAGTAAAAACTGGAGGTCCCATGTCACAGAAGTTGTCGGCAAGTTAAAGAACCCTCACTGCTCAATGGCCGTAAGTGCCAAGCATAGGCCAAAATTTGAAGTCCTTCACCGGCATTTGGTGACCTCTCCATATGAGTGAAATATTCTTGAGTGGGATGTTAAATAACAATAAACAAACAAAACTTAAAGAAGAAAAAATATCAAGTTGATCCATAAGATGGCTTTCACAAAATACTGCTAACTTAATTATCATTTATTGACAGATTGTATTTTACACTAAATTTGTACTTTAAGTGTTTTAATGACTTTGTGTGTATTTTCACATTGATGCAGTTGAACTTAACATGATGGTGACTTGGCACATTCACATACGTTTTTGACATGATTGTAAATATAATGTACATTATGTAATTATTGTTATGGACTTACTACAACAATGGAAAACTAATTAATAGTTTGTGACTTAATCTATGCGCAACTTGGGTAACTGCAGCCAAGCTAGTACCCCAGTAACCCGTGGCTAATTCCCTGTGTCACCAAACCACGGTGATAATATACCTAAGAACATTATTGTATTGTATAAAAATATCAAATCGTCCAGTGATAACATCTCTTATATACCCGAGAACATTATTGCATTGTGTAATGATATCAAATCGTCCAGTGATAACATATCTTATATACCTGAGAACATTATTGTATTGTATAACAATATCAAATCATCCAGTGATAACATCTCTTATATACCTGAGAACATTATTGTATCGTATAAGTATATCAAATCGTCCAGTGTTTTTTAACATTTTAGATGCACTTGAAATATTTTGCATACTTTCTGGGGGGATGGGAGAATTCTGATGAATGTAACAAAAATCAAAAGTTTCAATAAAAAAATTCTATGAAGCATTTGTTGTTTTAATTCTACATCACCTTCCAAGAATGTAACTGTGGCTATGATCCAAGGACCCTGTTCTGCGGTAATCATAAAGACAGGACTGGGTTTTGTTGTAAGTCACAAGTCCAGGGGCCCGGTTTTATAAAAGGTTCAATGTCTTAGACTTGGTCTCAGTACCAAACTTAAGCAACCATTTTACAAGACATGAGACCAGTGTCGTACGACCAAATCAGGTCAGGTCTTTAGGACATAAACAAAAAAACGAAAAAAAGTTGGAAATTACAAGGAAAAAGTTGGGAAAAGCCAACTTTAAAGTCGGCAAAACGAGAAAACAAAATTGCAAAAGCCAAGAAAAAAGTTGGAAATTCCAAGAAATAAGTTGGAAAATCCTAGTTTAAAGTTGACAAAACGAGAAAAAAAAGTTGGAAAAACCAACTTCTAAGTTGGCAAAACGAGAAATAAACAAATTAAGGTGGCCCTAATTTGCTTCCGTAATTTACTGTTTCATTTGCATAAGAATTTTAATCCAAATATAATCGCCAATACATCACAACATTATGTAATCAAAGTATCGAAAGTACTGATACGAGTTGATGGCAATCGTAAGGCAATCGTAAGTTTTAATGAGGTATAATACACTCGGAATACTGAATACTTTTTAATTAGGTTTTACAAAAAAAGTAACAAAAACGTGAGTATACTGATGGCTTATTTATTATGCAACAAACTACTTAGAACAGCGATATGATTATAAAATCATGTGCTTATAAACATCGTTTCTCTAAAAATGGCAAAACGAAAAATAAAGTTGGAAATTCTCAGAAAATATTTGAAAAAGCCAAGAACAAAGTTGGAAATTCCAAGAAAAGTCAACTTTAAAGGTAGATATTCCGAGAAAAGAATTGGAAAAGCCAAAAAGAAAGTTGAAAAAGTTGGAGAAGCCAACTTTAAAGTTGACAAAAAGAGATAAAAATTTGGAATTCAAAGAAAAAAAAGTTGGAAAAGCCAAGAAAAAGTTGAAAAAAACGAGAAAAAAATTTGAAATTCCAAGAAAAAAGTTGAAAAGGCTAATTTTAAAAATGCCAAAACGAGAAGTAAAGTTGGAAATTCTCAGAGAAAAGTTGGAAAAGCCAACAAAAGATTTGGAATTTCCAAGAATAGTCAGCTTTAAAGTTAAAAATTCCAAGAAAAAAAATCGAAAAACCCAACTTTAAAGTTGGAAAAAAGAGAAGAAAATGGAAATTGCCAGAAAATAGTTGGAAAAGCCAACTTTAAAGTCGACAATATGAGAAATAAGTTGGAAATTGCAAGCAAAAGGTTGGAAAAGACAACTTTCAAAATGGCAAAACGAGAAATAAAGTTGGAAATTCTAAGAAAAAAGTTGGAAATTCCAAAAGAAATGTTGGAAAAGGATGAAATATTAATTATCTGTTTGTTGCTGTTTGTACGTTGTAGAAAACTCCACTTTAGGCACAGATGTTTATTCTCGTTGAAATGTCCGTGCGTTTTATTCAGCCTCTGGGACTTCACACGTTTTGCGTTGCGAGTACAGATATACAATGGCCACTGATATAAATATTATAAACATAATACCAAAGTTATAACTAACCCGCCTTTTATACCTGTTGTGGGAATTGTACTAGTAATTTATTATCCTCTTTGTTTCGGGATTTCGGGGTATCCTGTGGTCCAAGCCACATGTGCATTTCACGTGTTATCGTATAAATTGTATAATATTTGGTATTCATATGTCCTAAAATAAAAGAAATGATTGGTCAATTCTTAGAAAATATCAGAAAATAGTTCTATTTTTGAAAGGAGTCCTTGTCACATCATCGTCGTAAAACCAACGTAAGCGACAAGATCGTCATATCAAGATTTTATGTCATATATGATTATTGTATGCCATATCACATAATTTCATTATCTTGATTATTTAGTAACATTTTGTTGTGTTATTTTCTGTTAACATTACATTATGTATTTAGTGATGTTCGATTATATTATTTTGTCAGGTAGATTATAGTTTTCGTTACTGTTTTTTTTTTTTTAGATGCGCATGAGTAGTTATAGGCAGCTCCATGGCGCGCATTTCAATTTTGGCCGCTAGGGGGCGCCACCAGTGGCGACTGTTTGATGACGTCATCAGAATGCTGGCTTCTGATTGGCCAATTCAAATGCGCGTCATGAAGCCGCCTGTTACGTCATAACCGGAAGTGAGGTCATACTGGAAGTGCGTCATACCGGAAGTGAGGTCATGTTGTCGTAGCAGGAGAAAAAGCCAATTGTTGAGCTTGGAGGCGTGTCTATGACCGGAAGTGGAAGGTTGTGGGGGCGGCCATCTTGGCTACCAAGCAAATGAGAGCCTTCGTTACAAGAGGTCGGGGTCACGAGAAGTCAACGGCTAGAGAGAGAAGTGGGTTTTTCCAGTTTTGGGTTGAGAGTGAATCTATTTTTAGAACCGAAACTTTGGGTTTTTCCAGGTTTGTGAAACCAGCAGTAGGTGTCGCCACATTCGATGACAGTCCTGTATCAAGTGCGCATGCGCGAGAAGCGGTAGGCCGAGCTCGAGTCAAGCTTGAACTAAGACTTGTACTAAGACTTACGAGTATGTACAAAGGGAGATCACTCTGTATACCTTGTATGGATCTGAACTATCATAAACTGTATAGTGATGGGGTTTTCCCAGTTTTGAGGTCTAGAGTGAATGAACATTGATTAGATGATGGGGTATTCCCCTGATAGCATAATTAAGTTATAAGTAATGAAAACCTTATTAACGTTGCTAGTTACCTAATTTTTTCCTGAGATATTGAAATTTACTGTTTGTACGTTTCATACGGTAAACACTAAGCCTATGTAATAAAAATTTTAACACTCACCCTATGCTGGTAATGGTTTTCTGACGATGTTGACTCTTCGAGCTCCGGATCGCAAATGAGCTCTCAGAGGTCTAACGAAACCTATACTCTAGTCATGTGACTTTTTTTTCTTCTGAGATATTTATCATTTTTAATGCATGAAAAATAATCTATCCCTATTTAATAAAAAATGAAACACTCACCCTGCTGATAGAAGTGGTTTAGCACCTCGAGCTTCGGATCTCGAATGAGTTTTCACAGGCTTAACTGAACCTCTCTCTAGTCACATGACTTAGTATATTTAGACTTTCATCTAAAGAAGTGAATACATCATAACAAAAACACAAAAACACAAACAAAAGTTTAATGTTGAATATACACGGATAAGTAGTTTGAGTCACTACACTATTTTTACAACTCACCGCTACAGAATAACACAAACACAAATCCTGCATACCTTTAGTTAAGGTTTCTTTTCGAATAAGTTGGGTGGCCCTTAAAAGAGCCGTTGATTGCTCCGAAAAGCTGAATAAGAGAGAGACTCTAATATCTGTCGAGTAGACGTCGCCAACGACGAACTTCTCTTTCTTTTTCTATCATCAGTCGATTAATTTCGTCCTTATGTTGTCGAAGATTGGCTAATGCTTCCTGAGCTAATACGTATTGTACAGGTACTGGAAGTGAAGGGTCAGGTCTAGGTGGTTCCTCCTGCTGTGTAGTCGGTGTCGCAGGGGTCCTACCAGAATTTATTGGACTGCGTGGCCTTACTACAATACGTGTCCTCCGTGTAAGAATGATTTTCACGTTTCTCTCTTCAGGTTGCATTTCCATGTCGGATGAGTTATCCATGATGAACTAATACCGAGACTCAGACAGTACTAGCTTATATAGAGTTAATGACGTCACGTATTGATTTTTTTCCGTCTAGACATCTGCGTCTAGACGTCTGGCCACCTGTTGTTGATGATTTTTCAAGGACGAGTTTCATTTTTTTTCGTCTAGACGTGTGGCCACCTGTTGTTGACGATTTTTCTGTCTAGACATCTACGTCTAGACATCTGCGTCTAGACATTTGGCCACCTGTTGTTGATGATTTTTCTGTCTAGACATCTACGTCTAGACATCTGGCCACCTGTTTTTTAGACAAATAGTGTCACTAGTTTTTAATATTTCTAATTCTATATGAAAATAAAAGGAAATAAAATAAATTCTAGTTTAATGGGCCTGTAAAACATAAAAAAACTAGAATAAAATAGAGTATATATGTGTGATACTTCGTTTGAGTATCTATACAGTTACTTCCTTTTCATTATAAATACATGTGTACAGTTACCGTACTTCATTTTAGATTCGACAACGAAAGCATACACACGGAATGGCTAATTTACCGAACTTTGATTTATTGTTAAATGAAAGACAAGATCAGGCGAGAAGTCAAAGGCAGGCTCACCAGAGAGATCAACGGGGTGGTGGATTTAATGCATACAGACAATTTACCGATTATAGTGATTACTATGAATTAGAAAATCTGAGTGAGCGTAAATCACGGAAATTTAAAACGGCCTCGAATGTGAACCAAGTCAAGTTTAAACATTTTTCTAAAGATGCCATACAGTTGGTATCTGAGGTAATAGATCATATGTTGACTTTTATCAAGAATAAACTACAGTGTGACGATCGGGATAAGATGCGAGTCAATATACATCATCCATCTTTAAAAAGTGAAGTGTGGGTAGAAATTACGGATGCCAAAGACCTGAATGCTGATCTACTCATGGAGAAAATTGAGAAAGTACAACAGAGTAATGAAAATTTTAGAATCGAAGATGGGTCTACCACCCTGTCAGTTATCCATGTCATACACCCTGTAGGTAGCGGGTGTGGAAAACGGAAATATCATCTCAATTTTGATAAAAAGGTGTTTCTGAACAAGAAGAGAAGTTTGATACAGATCAAGAATAAAGACAAGACCTGTTTAGCTCGTGTCATTGTAGTTGGTCGTTTTCATTGTCAGAACAGTCGGTAGCGCGCTCGACTCTGGATCGTGAGGTCGTGAGTTCGAGTCTCGCCGGCGACAGGTTGGTTTCCTGTCTGTCGGATGAGACAGTAAAAACTGGAGGTCCCGTGTCACAGTAGGTGTCGGCACGTTAAAGAACCCTCACTGCTCAATGGCCGTAAGTGCCGAGCATAGGCCAAAATTTGAAGCCTTTCACCGGCATTTGGTGACGTCTCCATATGAGTGAAATATTCTTGAGTGGGACGTTAAACAACAATAAACAAACATACAATCATTGTCAGAAACCTGGACTTGAAGATGGAGACAAATACAAAAACTGGCAACGATATTGGAACACTTTGATTTATGGTGATGCAAGTAGACATACTCTTCAACAACGAGAAGCTCATGCCTTAATGCAACAAGCTGGATGTGATCCCCAGGAAGAGAGTGGGCCTGAGGAATGGCAACGTTTTCAGACTGTGTTGTTACCACACTGCCGTTTGAAAATCTACGAACTGAATACCAACGCTAAACGATTGACAGTAAATGTACTGTATAGTGGTTGTAGGATCCGGGGGCCCCATTAACGTCTTATACGATGAACATTTATCAATACCACAGCAGTGGAATCCCACTATAGTGAACAGTTTAGGAGGATGGACAGACGAATTAGATGGCGATTCTATCTTATCCTTTGTCTCGGGAGGTCCTAAAAATTATGCGTACAAGACTCGTCAGGAGAAAACGGTGTGTAAAGTCAAAGGAATCACTTTTGATAGTCGTACCACTTCTACGGTCAACGTAGACACATTGAAACAGTAGTTACGTGGTCAACAAAAGAAAGTGCTTGTATCGTACCCTCATAAGACCATGCGAACGAAACAGCATAAAGTCAAAACAAAGGCGATGACTAAAGAAGTGCGTGTTGTGTATGATAAGACACATCGCATTGAAAACTTTTGTACCTTATGGTTATTGAAAAAATGAGACTGTTTACAAAGTTGTTTGAATAAAGTATTTTGAGTATTAAACACTATGAAACTTTACTTTGGTGTTGTTGTTGTCGATATAAAACAGAAGGAAGTGAAGGGTAGGGGTTCATTTATACAGTTTGATCTCAAGTACACGTGTCATGGCGACTTTCGATTCTAAAGATCATGGTAGTTTTTACCTAGCAATGCTAGTTTAAAAGTCTTTCCTGATAATACCTTAACAGAATTCAAAACTCATTTACCTCAAGCTTTAAGTATGATGGATAGTGAGTGGGAAGTAGCTTTGTGTGAATTGATCTTTCCCAACTTAATAGAATCGATAGGATCCGATGAGAATTACATAAATGTCATGGTTCCCCTTCACGTTCCTTTGGAATCCGTCGTGACACCTAAAAATCCCCAGGACCCCTCTACGTATCCTAAGAAAAAGGAAATGAAATATCGTCAACATGAACGTTTTACTGTAGAATTGATTAAGAAACACGTCTCGTTAGATGATCCCCAGTTTGATCATGTCATCTCTAAAACTGATACGAAGTCGGGGATCGCTTTTGTAGGAAGTATTTGGAGACTTAAATTTCGTTCAGGGTTTTATGCGTCTCCTGCTGCTTTAATAGAAGATTTCTAGAGCCTTTTAATATGTCATTGATGGTATAGAAGATCTCTCTCATAAAAATACTATTCAATTCAGGTATGACTCAGCTTTAGATCGATTTGTGATTGAGTTTAAAGGCCGATCCATCTATTCCATTCCCTTTTTAATACGTTTTCCAAGTCTACTAGGTTATAAACTTGGCTTTGAAGCCATTGACATGAATGAGGAGATGACTAAATGGGTCGATGTCACACACATGCCACGGTATCCACCCGATTTAAATATTGGTATGAGTGGTATCTATGTCTACAGAAACATTGCCGAAAGTCAAATTGTGGGTTCACAATCCTTACCGTTATTACGTGTGGTCCCTTTTCAAACGGGTCAATCGCTCAATCATCAACATTGGGAACCTTTTCATTACAATTATGTGGGTTTAAATAAAAAGTATTTTGATACCATTGAAATACAATTGAGAGATGACATGGGACGTAAAATTCATTTTCAAGGAGGAAAAATGATTGCCAAACTTCATTTTCGTCGTGTCATTTAGTCATAAAATGAAGTGCATCACAAGACTTTAGTCAGTTGATGACCGAGAGTCATCGTGTCCACATCGGGTATTGAACTTCTATCAAGAAGAAACGAAAATATGAAAGCGGTGGAAAGGGGAGAAACAGAGAGAAGAAGAAGAGAAACAGAGAGAAGAAGAGAAACAGACAGAAGAAGAAGTGAAACAGAGAGAATAATGGAAACAGAGAGAAGAAGAAGCCGTTGACTTCTCGTGAACTCACGTGACCTCTCATGACCCCGACCTCTTGTAACGAAAACTCTCATTGGCTCGTTAGCCAAGATGGCCGCCCCACAACCTTCCACTTCCGGTCATAGACACGCCTCCAAGCTCAACGATTGGCTCTTTCTCCTTATTGCCATGACAACATGACCTTACTTCCGGTATGACATCACTTCCGGTATGACGTATTCCCGATTATGATGTCACAGGCCCCCTAGCGGCCAAAATTCAAATGTGCGCCATGGAGCTGCCTATAACTACTCGCGTGAAATATTTTGCATATTTGGGGGGGATGGTAGGGATGAATGTGACAAAAATCAAATGTTTCAATAATATTCCTATGTAATTTTTGTTGTTTTGATTCTGCAACATCACCTTCCCAGAATGCTGCTGTGGGTGTTATTTAATGCTGCATACTGGCTCGAAGTAGTCATAAAGACAGGACTGCCTTTGGTAGAAAGTCAGTAGTCAAGGAGCCTGCTTTACAAAAGGTCCTATGTTTTAGACTTGGTCTTAGGAGCACACTTATGACTTGCGCCATTTTACAAAGACTTAGGACCAGTGACTCACGACCAAATCAGGTCTTTATGACTACCCAAGGACAGTGCAAGATATAACTTATCTTTGTTTGTGTCATAATTTATCTTTGTAAATGTAGCAGGTAAAAATACTCATTAACTATCAAGACCTTATTTGAAAATATGAAAATGTCCCTTAAGACTTAGGATAGTGTTGATAAATTTGTCCAAAGATTTGTTTTTTAAATCAAATAACTTCAGACGACTTCTTGATAATTTTTTTATTTTCAGACATTTTTACAATATAGTCGACATAAGGTACAAGGAAACAAACATAAAAAAGAATATATTGCATACTCTCATTCAATCACTTGCACAATGTGACATTGACTGTATTGCTTTTATAAGAGAGAGAGAGAGAGAGACGGGATGAGGATAAGATTAGTACTCTATACTATATACAAGTGTGTCAGCCAATGTCAGGGTTAGGGTACACAATCAACTGGAAAAAAAAAACATTAGGAATACATAAACTCGAAGAGTCTTTTCCACTTTCCCCACCTTATATCTATTTTTTTTTCTCTGAAAAAGGCACCCTTACAACTTGCAGTGCACATTTGAACATTATAATTATCCTTTATAACATTGACTAGGGCATTTAAGCTTAGTGATTTGTGTTGACATCTTACTCTATAGCTGTACTGTTTTATAATAAGAAGAATTTCATTGTCAGAGATATTATAATCATTGTCAGGTCGCAATTAACCAAGGAGAAAAGACTCCTTATTAAATAAAAATGGAATATTAAGGGAGTCAAGCAATATTTCCAAACTAGAAAGCAATTGCTGCACTTCTTGACATTCCCAAAGTAAATGTGTAATTGTTTCTCTCTCCGAGTTGCAGAGTATACATTGGGGAGATATCACCAACCCTGTTTTAAACAGAACATTATTTGTTGTCAAAATATGATGGACAACTCGGTACTGAAACCACTGAAGTTTTGTATTATTAGTAATTTTAAAGGGTATTTGAAAGATTCTTTCCCATGTATGGTCATCAAATCTAAACAGCTCATTCCACTTTTTTTTGCCCGTTGGGACAGTCTTATTTTTTATGAGGGTATTATAAAACTCTTTTGACCCTCTTTTGTTTTTAGAAAATACTTCAATGTTAAGTGGAATGAATGGTTTGGTTATTGATTTTAATTTAAAATTAAATGTAGAAATATAACTTTTCACCTTACATATAACACCATGGAATTGTAAGACATTTGATTTAACACCATATTTCTGTAGGAATTCATGAAAAGTATAAAATATAGCCCTTCTGGTGATTTCATCAAATCACCTAAGGTGCAAACACCATTGTTATACCAATTGTCATAAAATATTATTTTCCTACCTATGGTAATATTTTTATTATACCATAATGACACTTTAAGGACTGATTCCTCCTTAATGTTTTTCACTTCATCAGTTTCTGAAAAATGAAACCAAGCTTTGAGGACATCCCTCCAAAACAAATTTTGACAATTGTATGTACTCATAACCACAATTGGCAAGTAAATCAGTATTAATACAAGTTTTAAAAATAATTTGCCAACTTGCAGTTGTCTGAAAAAGTCTCTTTAGCCAACCTAGCTTGAGAGAGTATATAAACGCTTTTAAATTAATCAATTTAATACCACCTTTCTCATAGCTTTGGGAAATAACATCTCTTTTTACCTTGTCGATTTTACTATTCCATAAGAAATTAAACAAAATTGTATTAATTTTATCTAAAAATTTATCACCAGGAGTGGGAAGGGCAATAAACAAATGGTTAAACTGAGATATCAGTAATGATTTTATTATATGTACCCTACCTATTGGAGTAATGTTTCTTCTACTCCATGATTTAATTAATGCTTTTAATTTAATTAATTTTTTGTCAAAATTAATTTTAGGAATCTCATGTAAATTTACACTAAATTCTATTCCTAAAAGAGTAAATTTATATTTGCCCAGTCTAACTTTAATTCTGGTAAAAAAAATTCTTCACTAAATTTTTACTCCCTATCCATATAACCTGTGTTTTATTTATGTTAATTCTTAAACCTGACATTTTGGCAAAGTTGTTTAGCTCACCAATAGATTCGTTCAGGGAGATTTCAGATCCGTCCAGTATAAGAGGTGTGTCGTCAGCATATTGAGATATTAAAATAGGGTAGTCATTTACATTAATGCCTTTAATTTTTTTATTGTTCCTAATACAAATTGCTAAAATTTCTGCACAGAGAATAAATATATATGGGGCAATAGGATCACCCTGACGACATCCTCTCTGAATTGGAATAAAAGATGACAGGTTCCCACCTTGATTAATGGATGAACTGACATTTTTGTGAAGTGTTCTAACCCATGTAATAATACTGTTACCAAAACCAAAAAAGTGAAGCACTTTGTCAATGAAGATCCCAAAAAACGAGTCGAAGGCTTTTTCAAAATCTATCATTAAAATCATTCCTGGTATATTTTTTTCCTCAGTATACTGCATGATATCATATAATAACCTTGTATTTTCCCCAATATACCGCCCCGAAAGAAATCCTGTCTGGTCTTTACTAATTATTTTGTCAATTTTTTTCTTTAATCTACTAGCTATAACACCGGATGCTATTTTGTAGACAATATTCAATAAGGAAATTGGACGCCAATTTTTTAAGAAATGCCTGGATTTGTTAGATTTCGGAATGCAAGTAATTATGCCTTGGCGCTGTGTTACTGACAGCTGACCTTTAGTATAGCCAAGGTTTATGGACCTCACAATAAAAGTACCAAGATATTTCCAAAAACATTTGAAAAATTCTGTAGTAAAGCCGTCTGACCCAGCACTTTTATTGTTTTTCAATACGGAACTAGTTTTTGTAATTAACCCTAGAGGTAAACTACTCACTGACAAATTATTGACACAGGGATATCGAAAACCGCGTTTAATGTCAACGTTCCGCAAATTTTATGGTCGGTATAATAGTCTTGTTTGCGACTACTCTGTTTCACTAAGTGAAATGTTGAGTTGCCTTTTCGTTGGCGGTTGTTGAGACGTCTGTACCAATTGTGACGAGGATACACTCCTCACGTGTTTCATTGGATTTGACTGTGGACTCACGGCGGGTGTGACCGGTCGACAGGGGATGCTTACTCCTCCATGGCACCTGATCCCACCTCTTGGTTTCCAGAGGTCCGTGTTTGTCCATTTTTACCGGATTTGTATCTATGTCCTGGACATCCTATTGATTTATACTTTGGTATCTGAGATTTTTATATTCAAGATCATTCAATTTAAAGATATCATAATCTTTTAATAATTCTTCTAAGTTTACATCATCAACAGTGTGCTTAGTGTAAAGTTTTTTATAAAAAGAACAAACTTCTAAAATATCCTCTTGTTTTGTAATAATTTCACCATTTTCTTTTTCAATTTTTGGGATAATTTTTGATACAAAATTTCTATTCTCTAAACTGAAAAAATAGCTTGTCGGTTTTCCCCCCTCTTCGACCCATTTCGCCCTCGCCCTAATTAAACCGCCTTTAGCTTTGTTAATTTTAATATTCTCTAATTTTTTTTTTTTTTACCCTCTAATTTTTCTATATCAAGAAACTGTTGCCCTTCTAGTGTCTCTATCTCTTTTTTAGAGTTATTTCTTTAATGTTTTGTTGTTTTTTTCTGAGATGAGTACGAAATTGTCCTGCCTCTTAAACTTAAACTTCTAAAAATAATTGATCATCAATAATGAATTGTAAATCATCATCAAGAATATCATCAATTGACTCTATATTGTAAATGGGGGACAGTACTGTAGTTTTATCTCTAAAATACACTTCTTAATTAAACTGAGATATTATCTTTCCATTAACATTGAGTTATTAAACTTCCAAAGTCCTTTACCCTTTTTAAACTCATTTATTTTAAACACAATATTTACCGATGAATGATCAGTCCTGTAACCAGGTTCAATTCTTGACTTAAGGATACTATTTAAAAAGTTTTCAGATGTAAGAAAAAAATCTAAACGAGCCTGTTTGAGTGGATTATTTTTTCTCCAAGTATAACGCCTACTATCTTAATGTAATTCTCTGTAAATGTCAACCAATGCATGACTTTCAATAATTTCTAATAATTTATTTCTGGCTTTAGGATTATTAATATTCTTATAATTTTTGTCATAATCTACTGTAGGGTTAAGGACCAAATTAAAACCTCCACAAATGATTATATTTTCATTACCAAAACTTTCTATAGTTTCGGATACAATGTCAAAAAAACCTGGATTGTCAGTATTTGGACCATACACTGTAATAAGGGTTATATTGTAACGTTTCACCCTAGCGTGAACTACACACGCAGACACGGGTGTGCTACAAATATAAACAAACACGGGTTCGACTGCCCCTTTCGGTTGCAGATTTCCATAACCGCCGACCGGCTAACTCCTTCAGAAAATAAAACGACAATTAAATTGACTTTAGACACTAGAACATTTATTACAAAATAAATAAGAACCAAAATACGAAGACAACACAAAATTGAAGTGGTGACAAAAATAACAGGTCTAAAATTACCTGTCCGAAGGTCTAAGCCTAGGGACACTTAAACACGTGAAAAACCGGTCACATACCGGAATACGTTTTACTGGCCACACATTGCCAAATAAAACCACCAAAGTAAACTAATAACACTCATTCATATTTCAGTCTTCCTAAAAATAAAGTATGAAAATGAATAGTAATTATTTTTACTTAACCCAAACTATTTCACAGGTGCCTCGTGCCCCGTGCGAGACCGACGACAAAAATTACCACCTTATAAAATTATAATATAAATTAACAAAAACATTAAAACATACTCAAGATACGCGAAAACACACACGACTAGTGTCCAAAATAGTCATTTAAGTTGGTGGAAGTGAATGATGGCAACAGACAGGAAGGATTAGAAATGATATAAAAATGAAGTTCACCTCACACGAACATATCCATAGGACGAAGGAAGAAAAATAGAGAGCGTAACATTGTGTCACACGTGTTTCATAATTGTAACACTTTCCGGAAGTACCCGAATAAGCCAATAATATTCATAGAAAAGTGACCTCCGAAGACATAATGTAATCTAGCGGAACCTGTCGAAGCTTGCTATGTTAAGACTGTTAAACGAGGTTAGTACTGTTAAAGTTTGGTAATTAGAAAATAAATGAGAAAGAAATAAAATTATAATAAACTAAATGATAGATCAAAGAAAAATATCAGCAAGAATAGACAGGCTCGTCACATTCCCCTCCACTACCTGAAAGTCACGACCCGGTGACTTAAAATTTTCAAAAAGATAATTATAGAAAGTTTCAAATATTGTTTCAAACTTAAAGTTAAGTCTGTTGCCATCGATGAATAAAAAAAAATATGATGAAGATGAAAATTTATATGAGCAGACTAGATAATTTTAATCATGGGAAATACCGAGTATTTCAATAATGAAATACCATTACACCTGTATTTCAACTACATTATATACCAACTTTCACAGTTGAAATATCTTTAAATTGAAAAATTCAGTAAGTTTCCTTTCAAAAATAAGACCCACCTCATATACCAACTCTCAAAATTAACAAGAAAAGTTCAGTAAAGCTGATTACACCTCAGCTCCACCGTAAAAACCTAATTACAAAGATGAGGTGATTATGCAAAAAGTTAAAGTTACACAAAACATGACAAAACAAATCAAGAATGTGTTCATAAAATTACACTGAAATTTAAAGAATTACATTAAAAGATTTCTATGTGTGAGGTGAAAAGAAAGGAATTTTTGCTCGAGGGATGATATAAAATAAAATAAGTTCAAAGAATCCCAGTAAACCATGGCACAAGCTTATGACAAACATTTCACCTACTTTTAACTTACAAAATTTAGCATGTTCATAGTGAGAACCGATTTATCATCAAGCCACCCCAGCTATAAACAAGGTTGAAAAAAATATAACAAGTTAAATTAAACATATTTAATCAAAGATTATTTAAAACATTAAATTAACTCAAGTGACCAATCACCAGAAAACAGCAAGAAAGTACATTTTTACAGAAAAATTTTGATCCTGAGTGAGAATAACCGATTTATCATCAAGCTAATCTCAAGCAAGAGAAGCAAAACCCCCAAAACATTGAAAAAAGTTCTCGAAGCCCCAGTGACTAGCCATCAGAGTTCTTTAAATTGCTTGTACCATGACCTGGGTTTCTAATTTATTAAGGGCCTATAACTCTGGCGACAGTCACTTGCCCTATAAAGTCAGGCACCGATCTCAATAGGTAGTTCGCTCCTATTTGTGATAAAAATTAGCTTGGTTCATAAGAAACGCCTCGTCAATCGGCATATGGGATAGAAGTCTTATCTTCCTATTATTATTCAGGACCACAAACAATTTTCCATCCATACTGTATGATTTTTTCACGCACTTCATATTATACGCTTGTTTTAGACGCTCCTGGTTCACTCTGGTCAGATCCTCAAATATAGTGTAACAAGTACCCTTGAGTTTCCTTCTTGCTCTAATTAGTTGGAAGTTTTTTTACTCCTTTGCACAAATTTGACAATCACACTTCTGGGTTTATCTTTCGAGTATTTACCCAATCTGTGAGCAATGTCTATATCATTATTTCGCAAATCAATATCAAGATGTTTTTTCACAAAATTCACAATACGATTCACGCACTCATCAATTTCTTCATTTTCAGATGGGTCTTCAAGTCCGAAAATTCGGACAGAATTTTTTCTGCCGTATTGCTCCAGATCATTAAGATTAGATTCTAAACATTTCCTAGCTTCTTTCTGTGTCTCAATCTCTTCTTCGAACTTCATCACTGACTGTTTTAGGTCCGCGTTTTCGGTTTCTAAATCAAAAATACGACTCTCTGTTTTCCGACCTTATGTCCTCCCTCAATTTTCGGACTTTGTTATCTAGATAGTCCTTCGTTATCATAGATTCCAACATAATAAACATTTCGTCAAGTTTTTCGTTTGTAGTTTTACCCTCTGCAGGTATGTATCCAGGTGTATTAGCTGATCTAGACGGTCTTCTATGTGACATTTTAATTCCAGTTTTCTCAATCACGGAACTAAGCTGGTCCAAGTACAGGTGAAGCGAATATCTCGTGCAAATACGTGGTGAACAGTATTCAGAACTCGGTCAGTCAGTTCATATTTCCAAACATGTACAAAAATATCTAGAAAACAAGATATTTGTTTCCAATTTTTTTTCGGTAGTTGTTACCCACACCTTTCCACTAGTTCCTACTCCAAAATTCAGAAATTCACAGTAGTTATAAATGTGTTAAATCAATGACTCTCGCGGAGCTCCAGAAAAGCCGACCAACCCGGTCCGTATCTTGACCTTGACCCCCGGGCTCCCTATGTTTTGTAAAATCACTGTAAGTACCGGTATTGTCCAGAGACCAAGGTCAATGTGCTTAAAACTAACATATTACTCAAGTCTGAGAATATTGCTCAGCTTCACCTAATTCTTAGCCTGGCACCATAAAGCTGAAGAAATTCCTAAGTCGAAAAATTTTACTCAACTTTGGCTAATCCTGAAATCTGATTGGCTGAGCAGGTGATCAAGTTAAAAATATTCTACAACTTTCCAGTAATTTGACACTATTCTAAGATCTAAAAGATCTTTTCTTAAAAAAACATGACTTTCTTGGACTGTATTTTACTTCTCATAACCTTTGCCATATCATCTGACTTGAGCCGAGCCTTGTCATATCATCTCACTGGAACCTTTTCATGTTATCAGCTCACTGGAGTCTTGTCATATTAACTAAATGGAGCCATGTAATATTAGCTAATTGGAGCCTTGTCTGAATATCAGCTCACTGAGAGAAATTCCTTCCTGACTAAATGGTAGATACGCCAGTTCAAGGCGGGAGAAAATGTATTCTACATCAAACGACCTCTATCCTCCCCTGTTTCCACCCGTGTTTAAAAAAATAATCAAAAGAAGTATATACTGCAAATGATTTACTAAATAAAACAACATAAAATATATCTTTATAAATGTACAAAATATAAGGAAAAAGTATTCAGTAATTATATAAATAAATATCAAAATTTTGTAAAAATATAACACCTGATAAACAACTGGAGTTTTGTATGATTGAACACAAAATATAGGTAAATCCCCCCCCCCTCTCTCTCTCTCTCTCACACACACACATTAATCAGATCTATATACGAAATGAAGATAATGAAATATCAAAAACCTTAAGCAATGCAGACCTATCACATGTTTATATGTACAGAAAAATTGCTTGTTAAAATATTAAATATATATATGAATGTCATGAACCAGCATAAATTCTAAATAAATGCTTGAAATATTAAATTTTAAAGATTATTTCATCGAACTTTTATATACACCTCTCTCTCTCTTTCTCTTGAAAATTTATTAGATATATATACTTAATAAAGATAATAAAATATAACAAAAACCTGAACAATGTAGACTCTCACATGTTTATATGCACAGGAAAATTCCCTGCTAAAATACTATATATATACATGAATGTCATGAACCAACAAATATTCTAGATAAATGCTTAAAATATTAAAATTTTAAAAACTGTTTCGATTTATATACATCTCTCTCTCTCTCTCTCTCTCTCTCTCTCTCTCTCTCTCTCTCTCTCTCTCTCTCTCAAAATTCATCAAATAAGATCTACATAGTTAAATGAATAGTAAAACAATGATATTTGTATATATATGCGAGACATAAGCTACAGTCAACCTTGTCTATAGAGGTCACAAAAGGGAACTGGCAAATTGGCTGTTAGAGACAGGTGGTTTATATAGTAACAAAAATTCATAAACAAGATTTCATTTTCCATTTGAGTGATTAATTTAATCTACATTTGTCACATGTCTGTGAAATATGATTATTACCATATTTTATAGTCCAAAACTCAAGTTATTTCGTAAGCTCGCGTACAGTTGAATTAATCCATCAAATAAACGAACTGTATCCTTTAATATGACGTAATCTCTCATATAGCGTTCGGATCTGTTTGAAAGTGATCGAAATTTATCACTCATAACATTGCATTGCACGTGGTCGTGCACGTGTGATCCAGAGTTCACTATATATGTGACTACCTCGCAGGAACAGTCATAAATTTTATCTTGTATTTTTGACTGATTCATGTACCAGTTTTTCATTTCGAATTTGGCTTCGTCCTCTCGAATGGCCTCTACGAAGACTGCCACCTCCGATAGTTTCTTAAATACTCCTGTCTGTGTTTGCGTTATCTGCAAAGAGATGGATCAGATAAGTAAGAAGATGAGATCACTTTATTTACAAACTGAGTTTATATAGCGTAATCTAATTCAATTTGACAATGTTAAGTATAGGATGAAATATAACTTTCTCTACTGTTACACAATTATAGATTTAATTATGTCCGATATCCTAATGGCAATGTTTTACAATTTATCAATTTGTACGGAACCTGGGAGGTGGCACAATGCTGAAAAAATATATATTCCGTGCGAACGGAATTATTATTGAGAGAAAAAGTATTACTCAGTACGAACGGAAACATTTTATTCCGTGCGCCTCCCGTAAATTTGTAATAGAAATATTGAAATAAATAAATAAATAAATTAAAAAATGTTTGCCAATAATAGTGATGTTGGAAAAACAATAAGGTATGATTGGAAAATGATATATAATTACATGTATCTATATACATGTAAAACATTTTTGGTTTCTTCTGTTGTTCCTAATGATTCACAAATGCGTAGATAATCTAGGCAAACAAGAGCAGTTTCCCTTTACAATATATTTTAAAGACCCAATAAAAAGGTGGCAATTTAAAAATTGAAACATATCTTTTTTATTTTGCATATGCACACACTTCAAATTCATTATACAGACGTTTCGAATCAAAAAAAAAAATACATGTAGCATGGGCAAAGTTCAACTTACAATTTATGCTTACGTAGTCGTCAGAGGCAATCCAAGCGGCTTTTTGCGCTATTGTGAAATTTAAAGGGGTATTAGCTCTGTTTTCTCCCAAAACAATTCTTTTTTTTACCACTTATACTAATGCACAATGACAAAAAATGGGTATACACAAGCATAAAAATTCTTAAATCCCTTTATATTTTGTGAAAATTGCTTAAGAACCTCAATTCGTCCCTTTTTCAATTGGAATTGATTTATACAACGTTACTATTTTTGTATAATTATGCATATTACACTGGACATGGCCTTATTTTTACAAAATATATAGAAATTTAAGATTTTCCATCCCTGTGTATAACTCTTTTATGTTATTTTACATCTAGTACAAGTGCATTGTAGTATAAGTTGAAATTTTGGTAAACACGGTTAATGCCCCTTTAACGCAGTTGGAGAGAGAGAGAGAGAGAGAGAGAGAGAGAGAGAGAGAGAGAGAGTTCTTACGTTTTCCTGTGCATTTTCCGTGTCATTGATGGTCGTTGATGGGAAGTTTTCTAAGTGGAAAGTCTCCAGATGCTTGATTAGTAAATTACTCATTATCCGTTCTGTATCCTAAAATGATTGAAAACAGTTATACTGTTATTGACTTGAATAATGATTATCTATCTATGGCAGTTTTAGTCATGAATTTTGTACGGATTTTTGCAATATTTTCTATAAATCTGCAACTATATCAGAATAAAAATATCAATGCTTGGAATGTTCGGCTTCACCAAAAACTTAACACTTCGAATTTTCTTTTGAATATAAAACTCTTGACTTCGAATTTTCGGCTGCAAATCGGGAAACGGCATAAATGTACAAAGTTATATTATATGTACATGATTTTGTCCCTCTAATACCACCCCTCATACGTAATGTATATGACTTTGTATGCCATACACCACAAAATAGCCCGGTTATAATGTACTCATAAAGAGACCACCGACCAAATATTCCTTATAAAATCAGAGGTTCCAGTGGAAATTGATCCCAAGCTAATTAGAAGTCGACTTGAACTTCATGTCTTAATGCGCGATGCCCTAACGATCACTCTTCCCACAGAGAACCCCATATATGAAATATATGTAAAATGAAACTCACATATTTGTTTTTTAAATCATTAACCAATGTCCGTCCTTCCGTTAATTTAATGATAGTGCGATTTATGTTTTTAATTTTTTGCATCACTGTGAACTCCTGTTGAAAAATAGACAAAAACGTGCCGACAGCATCACTATCCATATTTACAGTCTCTTCTCCACATGGGGTTACCCAACGCCCCGGATCCTCACAGGACATAGTGTAACTAACCAATAAACATAGACCTGAAAAAACAAAACAAAGTAATGGTAATGGATCTATTCAACATTTTACAGTTTACATAAAGTGCTTCCCCGCTCTATAGATCCCGCCAAACCACCAATCCTTGATTACATGGTATCTTGAATTTTCAGTTATGCCTAATTCAACTTAATATGAAAACTAAAGCTCAATCTCTCTCTCTCTCTCCCTCTCTCTCTGACAGATATTTCTTCAAGTTTCGGTTATTGTTATTATGATAATTCTTTACATTTCTAAATTTAGTTATTCTAGAAAATATATCAATATTTTGTAAAAGTCTGCATAAGTTGCAATGCCATATCATTATATATGTCGTATAGAGCTTGGGGCAAAGATTGTTTTCTTTATAAATTATTTGATATTGATATTTTTATTTGAAATTAATCGTACACGTTTATAGATAAATTCTAACTTTTTTAACGTTTTTTTATTATTATTATTATAATTTTTTTTTTTTTTTTTACCGTCGATAGCATTATATAATATGATGAAGAAATCGATGAAAATATATTAATATAGACCTACCTATAAGGTAACTTATGACAATTCTGCACACCATGGTTCTTAGCTTGATAAGATGTAGTCTTAAAACTGATGCATTTCATATTTTGATGTATATATATATACAAATTGTTTGAAAGATTCCAGAGCTTTCGTTTCAAATACTCTGAATATTTCGCGCTCTGTTTCGAAAAGTTGATGAAAGTGAAAGTAGGTAAAGCTATGGTTTGATTGGTAGTCGAGTTATATTGTCACGCAGTCTAAATATAAATATATAATTCCACAAAGGATTTCAACTATTTTTAGAACCTAGCGTGCTCTGTAAATCTAGAATTTAATTAGTTGTCCAAATATATATATATATCGAATTTATTAAGTCAGTGCAAGCACACGTACATGCATTTTATCGTGGTATTGAAAATGAAGACGATAACATTGGGTATACCGTGAACCAGGAAGTTGAGAATTTAAATACTAATGACTTTCCTTTCATAAATAATACATGATGATTAAATTGTAAAATTGAAAGTAAATAAGTAAGATACTTAAAAGTGTATATATAAATTTAAAATTATCGAAAGAAGACTATGTATGTACAATAATCACTTACGTTTGCCACTTTCAAGACAAGTTACCGAAACAATCGATATACCGGCCTAATGAATTGTTTAAACACGACACTTTCGTGTAACTAACTTGATACACGCTATTGATACGATATATTTTGACATATTCGTATATTAAGACATACACCTTTCACTTCAATACCTTACCTTAGGGTGTAACCATTTGATTTTAGGGGGGGGGGGGTTAGGATCAAATTTTTTATCGTGGATTTTTTTTCGTAGTAATTTCCACTTTATTTTTTAGTTTTTATTCATTGCTGTCCTGGATTTTTTTTTTTTGGGGGGGGGCTACCCACTATGACAAAGTTACCAATGACTGCACATAGGCGTCGGAAGCAAATTGAAAGTGGGGGACTAAACCAACTTAAAACACACATATACGCCAATTTTCAACACCTATGTCTATCTTTGCAAATAATAATGTGGGGGCTAAGCCCCCCTATCGCCCTTCCCCGGTTCCGACGCCTATGCTGCATTAAACTGCTTTGAAAGAAGGGGTGGGTGGGGTTGAGGCTGGTAACATCAAAATGAAACTACATATTTACATGGTTTTAAAACTTTTATACATGCTAACACGTAGCTTCAAAACACTAAATCATAACCTCTTGACCTCTTCATCCTTCAAAATTATTCCATTGATAGACTGCTTAACACCGAAAAAGAGAAGAAATTAATAAAAATAAGCTGAATGCTAAGTCCCAAGAAGCCTTTTTTATGGCTTTCAAACACTAAATTTGGATATGTTTTTCCTATACAAAGGGTCCATTGATAAAGGCTACACATTCTCCAAACTGAAGTGAAACCTAGTGGCGGGGAGAGGAGTTGGGAGTATCATACCTGGATACATTTTGAATTAATCAATTGGGAAGCTTACATGGTATTTTCCGGCTGATTCCAGACACAAAATCACAGGTTCCCCATGGTCTTGATTTTATCGTATTTCTTTAAGTGAAATCAAATACTCTCTTGGATTTATCAACTGATTGTTTGTGTGTTTGTTTGTTTGTTTATTGTTGTTTAACGTTCCACTGCATTGGGAACAAATATATAGTATAGAACGGTTACACGCCTTTATTCCGGTGGTCCGATAATCAGACGGTCCGATAGTTCGACAGTCCGATAGTCCGACAGACAAGGGAAGGGGGTATTACTCCAGGTAAATAAATGTAAAAAGAGAAGAGAAAAGGATCGGACCGAATGGCAGGGCATTCCAGAGCCCCCTTCTCCGGGAAAATGATAACAATTAAAAAAGAAACTATATGATTTATTATAGTCCGTCCGTAAAATTTTCACATTTTCGACTTCTTCTCAAGAACCACTAAACACAATTCAAACATTCTTGGCAGGGGAAGGGTTTTCAGTTGTGTTTATGTGGTGATTATCTCCCCTTGGAAAGGGGAGATGATTAGCAAAATCATTAAAAGTAATAAAATATTTTAAAATATTCTTCCTAAAAACTGCAAGCTGGACAAAGCTGACATATTGCATGCTGCATTGCAATGATGTGCAGTTCAGCTTTGTTCAAGGGGAGGCCCTCGCACCACTTATGTCCCCGTCGTAAGGGGACATAATTTTAAAATTGCTGAAATCAATCAACAATGTTAATTTTTCTTCTCAAGAACCAGAATATAGACACTTTGCATCGCTTTTGTGTATCTATATCAAAAAAGTAACTCTTAGTTCCTATTGTCGGACCCAATCCCACCTTTTTGTCGGAGATTTTCTCAAACAAGTCATTTTGGTGCTGTAACCATTTGGGAGTAAATCTTCCTATGTAATGGTATATATACAGACGTTCTGCTAGAATGGGGCATAGTATGATACGTTTATGGAAATCCAATATATGTTTAATATAAAATAATATGAATAGTTTTAACGCACGTGGAGATCAAATTTAGTGTCCCCCGTGGCCTGGGCCCGCTTTCATGACGAAATAGAGCAAGCCATGTCTCGTCGACGAGAAGGGATACATAAAGTAAGAGTGGACTTCGAAATGGAGACTCCCCCGCCCTGAAAATCTAAAGTCTGAACTTATCCAGTAATAAGCAAAACATTATTAAACTACAATGACTACATCTTAATTTTCATATACTATACCATTTATGTTAAAATTCACCTCGTAATCATGGCTACTATCCATATAAAAACTACCACCGTATGGAACACTGTGTGAAAATGAAATATAGGTAGCTATTAGTATATTATAGATATAAACATATCTATTGAAACATTATCTCGAGAAAACGAACTAATATTCCGTTTTTCTCGAGATATTTTATATCTGATAAAAAAAACCCTAATATTTCATTTTCCCCGCGGTATTTTTATTGGATGAAAAAATATTTCCAGAAAAAGAAGTAATAATAAATATTTCGTTTTCTCTCGAGTGGAACGTGCAGATTCCGACGCTCCACCGTTTTTCTGCAGTCGGAAAACAATATGGAAAAAATATACAGGGTGACAAAAAAATTTTTGAATCCTACAAAGGTCCAGCAAAATTTTAATTTGCTGGACATAAATATGCTCCAAATGACCTCCGCCGGCGTTGGAAGCAAAATTACTGATACTTTTGGGAATGGTCGTACACATAATAAACTTTAAGACCAGCAAATTAAAATTTTGCTCGACGTTTGTAGGATTTAATAAATAAAATTTGGTATGGGTCCTATTTTTTAATGATTAGGGTTTTCCACTTTCCGATGGAAAGACCTTTATGTTTTGTTCTGTTTATTCTTATTATTCTTTTTCTTCCTAGGATGTTTTGTCCACACATTTCTAAAAAACAGTAAGATTTACAGACATGAAACTTACACCAATGTTAGATCACCTTATAAAGTTGTGCATGAAAATTATTCAAGGTCATTTGGTCTAAGGTCAATGTCACAGAGGTCAACACGTGAAATTTACTAGTTTAAGACTGAAGCCAGGAACATGAAACTTCAGTTAGTCTCCTAGACATTTTCTAGAACTTAAGTATATTCTTTTTCAAGGTCGTCAGGTCAGAGATCAAGGTCACAAACATGAAAACGTCAAATTTTATGAAATTCGATAACAAGTGAAGAAATGTGGCCGGGAACATGAAATTAAGGTGAGTTTCTAGGGATTCCCTTATGACCACATTATCAAAAATCACATCTCAAAGACAATCTCTTTGACCACACTATAAAAGATCACCTCTCAAAGACTACTTCTCACAGACATTAACCGGGAAAGCCCGTGTCTTTGTTTCGACAAAGTCTAGTTTCATTTGTTTTCCTTTTTTTTTTACTAATTTCAATTACACAAATTAGGAACTGTCAGATAAAAATGAACAAAAAGTATGATAGATGATAAAAACAGAATTCATATATTACATAAGTATATATTGATATCATTTGCATCTCTGTATCACCCTGGAGTTTTGAGGTATAACATTCATGTAAAAGCGGCATTGACTGCAGGAGAGAGAGAGAGAGAGAGAGAGAGAGAGAGATATTCTGATTCTGAGCCTTATGGTCTTAATTATGGGGCGCCGTTTTTAATACCAGTTAATGATATCACACTCTAGAATAGGTGATATCACTTATTCGAATAGGCCTAGGTGATATCTCTTATGCAAATAGGTGATATCACTTTTATAAAGTCTGGATTGATATCACTTTTTCGACTAAGTGATATCACCTATTCGTTTTATAAAGTGATATCACATATATCACTTATGAATCAATGCCAAAGATTGCTCCCTACACAAAAATAAAATACATTCCTGGGTCTAACCAAAATATGACTTGTGTCATCTTGGCCATTTTAATTAATTTATTTTTTTTGTTTCCTTACATTTGGTCCAAAGAATTCTGTTTCTACATTTATCTACATTTATGGAAGAAATGGGGAGCATAAGGTTTTTACTGTTTCCAAATTTGAATATTAAGGGATACAACTTATTCGAATGTTCGTTTTGTAAAGTGATATCACCTATTCGAAAGAGTGATATCACTTATACAAATAGGTGATATCACTTATTCGTTTTTATAAGTGATATCACTCATACGTATAAGTGATATCACTAATTCGTATAAGTGATATCACTCTTTCGAATAGATGATATCAATTTTTCAAATATGAGATATCACTTATTCGAATAGGTGATATCATTTATTAAGTATTCCAAATGCTGATATCACCCATTCGAATAGTTGATATCACTTACTGATATCACTAACTGGTATTAAAAGTAAAACGGCGCCCCATTCTAAATATTGTATTCTCTCAGGATCTTTTAAGCTAAATAATATCATATTCACTGTTCAATTGTATTTTATCATTATTTTTATATTTTGTTTATTAATTTCCTGGGACCTCCGTGGCCCGGGTGGTTAGAGCATCGCGCTTTGAGCTATGAGGTCTCAATTGCGGTCAGCGCAGGTTCAAGTCCCTCTAGGACCTAAGCTGACTTTTGTAAGAACGTTTGCTAAATTTCTTACGGAAGGCCGATGGTCTCTTCATGGGTGACCGGGTTCTCTCCTCATTCATTAAAAACTGCCGCCACCATATAAATGAAAAATTGTTGAGTGTGGTGTTAAATACTATTCAATAATCAAGCGTACAAACTAGGAACTATGTGATTAAAATCAACAAATCTTTGAAAGATAATTAGGCCTAATATAGATTTGTTTTGTTTTTTTGTTGTTGTTTAACGTCCCACTCAAGAATGTTTCACTCATAAGGAGAGGTCACCAAATGCCGGTGAAGGACTTCAAATTTTGGTCTTTGTTCGGCACTTACGGTCATTGAGCAGTGAGGGTTCTTTAACGTGTCGACACCTATTGTGACTGTCTCATCCGCAGGACAGGAAACCAACCTGTCGTCGGCTGGACTCGAACTCACGACCTCACGATTAAGAGACGAGCGCGCTACCGACTGAGCCAGGCCGGCTCGCCTTATATAGAAGGCATATATGACATGGGTATGTATAATGATACAATTTGCATTTCTGTATCACAGTGGAATTTTGAGGTATAACAACATGCATGTGAAAGCATTTATAATTCTCGCTCTGATTAGTGAACACATATACCACCATAGCATCAATTTTTATGGCGCATTTTGACATTATTTTATTCACGAGAGCGTGTGCTGAATGTTGGTTGCGAGTTAGCAATTTAGGCCAATATAGTCATCCTGTTTATTTGACAATAAGACTAGGGGGTCAAACTGGTAAACTTACGGACTGGTGAACCTTCGCACTAGTGTACCTTCGGACTGGTGAACCTTCGCACTAGTGTACCTTCGGACTGGTGAACCTTCGCACTAGTGTACCTTCGGACTGGTGAACCATCGCACTAGTGTACCTTCGGACTGGTGAACCTTCGCACTAGTGTACCTTCGGACTGGTGAACCATCGCACTAGTGTACCTTCGGACTGGTGAACCTTCGGACTGGTGAACCTTCGTACTAGTGTACCTTCGGACTGGTGAACCATCGCACTAGTGTACCTTCGGACTGGTGAACCATCGCACTAGTGTACCTTCGGACTGGTGAACCTTCGCACTAGTGTACCTTCGGACTGGTGAACCTTCGGACTACTGAACCTTTGGACTGATGAACCGTGACCAGTGTAACCCCCATACCTCTTTGATATCTAGATCCACCAAAAGAATGCATAGTGAATAATGATATTGTATATGAATAGTTCTGTACCCTCCTAAGACTCATATCATTTGACAGTGGAATGGAAAAAAAAAGTATGACACCATTAAACCTAAAAACAAAATTACCAAACCAAACCTAAGATATCAAAACTCTCTTCCACAGTACATTTTGCTATAAAATGCAATCAGAACAGCCTCAATTGAACATGAATTTGCTATTCAACCAGATTTTTATATATAAGAATAAAAATAATTTATAACACAGAATAATTCCATGTCAGATGAAGCATTACGATTAAGGTAGAGATATACAAATCAAAATCAGAATATGGAATTGTCGTGAGTATATATAGGATCTACAGTTTTATTGAAGTTGATTAATGTCTGCAATTGTTCGAATTGGTGCAATAAATAACGAAAAAACAAAAGTACATATAATGATGAACTTTCAATGTTTTTGTGACTGTTTTTCTACCATTTGAATTGTGTTTTTTTTTTAATTTTGGCGTTTTTTTTTATTTTTCTTATTCATTATTAAGTGATTGTCAAGAATGATCAATCTCGTCTCATATTGGTTGTGCCAAAATATTTACATTTTATTTGTTTTTGTTTTATAATAATAATAATAATAATAATTATTATTATTATTATTATTATTATTATTTATTATTATTTTTATTATTATCATTATTGTTTGTTGAATATAACAGTTAAATTACTTTTATTCAGCTTTTAAGCAATCCCTGAAAATGGTCCGGACTTTTTTTCATCAGTTGCATCCTGACTTTTTATTTTAAACAATATGCTAATCCTAGTAGATTTTTTTCACCATGAAATCTGGTCCTGCCTTATCACTTCAAATTTGATCTACTCCCTCCCCCTAAAAGACAAATGGTCGTCCCCTTAAAGGCGTGCGGGGATGTTCGCAGTGGTATTTCCATTTTGCAATCCATACTATCTTTCCATACAACAACATTGTTAATTTAGCCCCCCCCCCACACACACACACACTTTCAATTTGCTTCCGACGCCCATGGTATTAACAAGTGTTGAGATTATAAATAAACTGTTAACTGTACGGAAATATACGCTTATTTCACTTAACGAGTCTTTAATTCTGGTCGCATCCCCCTGCATATTTCGTATGGAGCCACGTAAATTACTGTGGGACAAAACAGCATTTTGACGTCTCAATAGCGGATCTATAGATGGAGTCTGTGATTTCGTTTATTTGTCTCTGTACTCTACTTTTGTTGGCACATTTTACCAGATCAGTGTCATTATTATACTCATGTACATTTGAGCGAATTCACCTGTAATTATAGGGGACATTTGCGCGAAATATTAGTACCTGTGTTAGCAAAAGTTAGCAAATGACACCTGTATCTACGTAAGACAATCGTTTACGTGTTTTGTGCCTTATAACTAGTACATGTACTTGGGGTACATGAGCCAACGATATCTGTTGTAATATCAATCTAGACGTCAAATTATAAGATTTCGGGTTGTATCACAAATATTTTAGATCCCTAAACATTTTAGAGAATAGAACACAAACAGAAAGATATTTTAAAACTTCTTTACTTTGTTGTTGAAGCAAAACATGTCATAATCCCTTTTGGCGACAGAAAACACTACTTAATCCAAGAGCCGAAAAGTACTGGAAATGGTTCGACCCGAGTGAAATTATTCAGTATAAACCACAGGGGCTTGGCCCCCTAAGATTTTCAAGTCTCAGTGGGCCCGATACCACCATAAAAACAAGCCCTTGTGTTATAAAAATGTGCACAAAAATCACTAGGCTACATCTGTGTACAGTGCGTAAATAATTCGAAAAATTTAGATGTGTCAATACTTATGACAGACAGACAGACCAGCATTTGTTGGTAGTTTTGAGCTGTTAGAAACTCGCTGATACATAAAGACGTGTCAAATTTGATATAACTTTTAATTTTTCTTTATATATCATATAAATTCACTTTTTATAAACCCATGCGTGTGTCCGTATGTCCGCTTGTCCGGAATACATTCATACTTTCTCAGAAAAGATAATGTGTCATGAACTTGCCTTATGGTCATATCTCAGAAGTCAATGCCACTGTGACAGTCTGCCTTTTTTGTCCGGAGCATATCTCGCACACCACAAATGAGAATATTTTCAAACTTAACACACCTATTGTTCTTAATGAGGCGGTGTCATGACCTTGACTTTAGGTCATGCCACAGAGGTCAAGGTCACGACGACAGACTGTAAAATATTTTTGTCCGCAGTATATATAACCACGGTATACTTGTGGTCATAAAAAGAAGACGCTGAAAAGTTCGTAATTAATAAAGATTATTTTAATTTTGAACTGATGGTAGGCGGATTCAGGAATTTGCCTAAATCGCGACCGTGTTTCCATACAAAGGCCTATACATATATATCACTATTTAATGATCGCCTATAATGGTTCTTTAATCTCTTTAGCAGTTTAATCAAGTATTCTCACCTGTCCACACAGGAAATATTAACCTGTGGTGCCACTCATGGTCGCTCTCTATTGAAGATATTAAACGTGTTATTTCAAATATTGCAATCACAATAGTATCGCCTTGAAAGGTAACAATGGGAACAGTGGAAACAAGATTATGTACGTTTGTAATTATACACTTTATTGAAATTACTTTTAGATAAAATATTGAACTAACACAAACTATAGTTTTCAGTCTTAAATGTAAATTTAGCACGGTGAACTATAGATCTATCTCGCACACCAAAACTTGGGAATGTTTTCAAACGTCACACAACATTTGTTATTAATGGGGTCATAGGTCAACTGAGGTCAAGGTCACTATAGCAAATTAACACTTGTAAAAATTTCATATCTGAAGTGTACTCTCAACCATACTTTATTTTACTGTTATGATGCCAAACAATATCTTTCTTAGCACATACTAACATTTATATCACAGAGAAACCCAATCTCATACACAGAGTTATCGGTCCTTAAACTCACGATCAACTCTGTAAACGTCTAAAATGCAGTCTCAAAACACGTGATCATGTAACACACAGAAAAAATATAAAAACCAAATTACATGTATTCGGAGTAATTCACAAAAATTAGCCCCTCTGTTTCTAGCCATTTTAAGAAAGTATTATAACATCAAATAGACATAAGTATTTCATTCTATGTCATCACATATATATATATATATATATATATATATATATATATATATATATATATATATATATATATATACAGTGTTTTTCACACTTTTTTTCAAAGGTACCCTCTACCCTTTGAATTGGGAAAAATAGCGACAAAAATGGTGAAATTGGGAATTTTCTATCAAGTATGTTTAAAGCTAACTTGCAGTTAGAATACTCAATACAAGTCAAATTTAGTGTATGACATGAATTTATTACAATTTCAGTTTGCGTTGTTTATTGTATTTGAACATTGTGACTAAGGAATCTAATTCGGATTCAGACAGTTCTTCATTGTAATGACAAATCTTCATGGTGTAGTCCAGTGTTCTTTGACTCATCCTGTTTCGTTTTTTTGTTATGATATTGTTCATCATCCTTTCCACCACAGCTGTAGAAGATGGTATTGTCACAATGAGCTGGAGTAGGTTTAACACAACAGGGAAACACCCCTGTAGTACTTTATCTCGCACAAAGGCTTCGTAGATAGAGTTTGTGGTGTTGTGACCTCCTCTCCTGCATGAAAAAGTACAAAGATATAAACACAGAGATTGATGTTTGGAGAAATAGTAACATAGTACAGACCTGTTACCAGGAGTTGTAAAACATTTCCATCAACACAGTGGGCAACATTCAAATGTTTCAAATCGGAGTGCACAGTCCCATAGGTGTTAAACTGCATTGACATGAGTATAATTACACCTCAATTTACCTTGTGATGTTAGAAGACACCAATATACCCTGTGATGTTAAGTTAAGTTCCAAATTGTGTTTTTTGCATTTTTTTTCCAAAACACCTGATCTGTTATGTGTAAGGTAATAAAATGAGAAGCTAAAGAAACTCAAACAATTTCTGTTTTCATAATTTTTCCCAAAGCAGAAACTTACCTCATTCATTCCCATTCAATTTGAAGGTCATAGATCAGTTGACTAAATGTTCCAATGACAGAGATTAGCTGTAAGTCAAAAAAGTTTAAACAAAAAAAATTAGAAACATAATACAAAACAGTTGTTAGTTGTAACTAATAGAAATATAAATTATGCATTTCAGTTAGTAATGAAGTAAAAACTTGCTATCAGAATGTCACATAACTTCTGTGAACAATATTTTTATATTCAAAAAGTAACAGAAATAAGAACTCAAAAAAAAAAACACAAACTAATTCACAAACTTTTAAATGATTAAAGTTGACTTACTTTATTAGGGTAAACATCTGCACCTTAAAGCTCTCAAGCTCCGTTTTCATTATTGTAGCATCAAAGAGTTTGTCCTTCCTCACAATATCTTTTCCAAATGTATCTTCTTTATCTGTGGCATAGAAGTTAACCAATCCCTGTATGGCATGCTGTTATCACTCGTATCCATCTCACTTGTATTCGGGGTAACAACTTCCATGTCTTTTGAACCCGAAGGAACATCGTCGGACTCGGAGGGGCAAGTAAATTTGGGACGGGTTGACTCTGCTTCTGGTTCTCATACCAGCTCTGGTGATCCATGCTTCGCCTCGTGAACAATCGATTTTGTCTGATATTTGAACGCATCTGTTATTTTTTTTAACCCCTTTGAGTCTTTAAGCCGAAGTTTTTTTTGTGTAGTATTTCGCATTATGCGACATAGTTACATCTTTAACGGCTACACGCTTAACCTAATGTGTGCAAGCATTCACGCAAACGTATAAGAGATTTAGATTCATATATCGAAATATAAAGTCTGGGTCCGTTCTGGGCGGATTTTTACGGATATAACGACGATTTTTAAAAATTTTGACCACAGCCTAATTGGGAATTTTTAGTTGATTTTTGGGGGAAATTTAGGTAATTTTGCCGAGGGGAAATAGCCGATTATCGGCTAAAAAATACAGAAGTGTAAAACACTGTATATATATATATATATATATATATAGAAGACCAATACCTTATAAATAGCCAGGTCTATAGTAGATTTATATATTTTTCAAGAAACTGGAAAAAGCCAGGACGATGACGGAGACTGATCGAGAGCGCAAGGACCGACAACTCTGTGTAAAAGTCATTTGTGACGGGCGTATCATGTACATTTACGGTACTCTTGTCTAAAAAAATAACCTAACACAATCATTATCTTATTCAATTGAAATACACATTTCACTGTTAAGCATATATCACCGTGCTAAATTGACATTTTAGACTGAAAATTATAATTTGTGATATTTGGACTTTTATCTATAATTTCAAATAAGTGTACATAATATTATTGTTTTTCCATTTTACATTTCAAAGTTTTCCATTAGCATCTATTGTGACTGTAATCTATGAAACAACACATTTAATATCTTCAATAGAGAGCGACCATGAGTGTCACCTGTCACCACAGGTTAATACTTCCTATGTGGACAGGTGAAAATACTTTGTTTAATTGCTCAAAAGATTAAAGAACAATTACAGGCGATAATCACATAGTACTATATATTTTTTGTACATTGATATTTTAGGCAGTTATGATTCAGGCCTTTGTATGGAAGCACGGGTGTGATTTAGGAATTTCCTGAATCCGCCTACCATCAGTTAGAAATTAAAATCATCTTTATTTTTCAAGAAACCTTCAGCGCCTTTCTTTTAACGACCACAAATTTACCGTGGTTATACATATATGTTCAGAAGTTTATGTGCTTGTTTTGTGTTATATATATATATATATATATCTCCATTTTTTCGTTTATAGTACTGATGAGTTGTGTTGGATACAAAGTTTTACTGTCTCTGTTTAATTTATCAATGAATAGGGAAATTGTACATGTACTGATCATTTGGCTTTCTGTTAAAATCGTTGAATCTTGAAAACAGAAAATATAAATATTATGAACAAATACTCAGTTTCAAATGACTTCAAAAACTTGAAAAATCGTACATTTATATCGGAAATAATTTACATAAAAAAAGATTAGCATAAATTTTGACACGTCACTGTAAACCAAAAACCTTTTTGAAATATTCATTGATAAGGGAGGGACAAAGAGGTCCAATACAGGGTCATGTGATAGAATTCGTATGTCACAAACTTCAATTAATCATGGATATCCTTTCTTAGAAAAGTGACTCGGAAAACGGATCAAGTATCTACAAGTATCGGTCCACTGAAGTCAACTTTGAAATATGTTCCCACGGGATCCGTTTTCCTTTCATAATCAAAATTCTGATAGTATGAATAATTCTATTTAGTTATAAAATTATTCTGATGCAAAAGACAAGATTATATTTCTGATATGCCGAGTCAATCATGTCCTCTGGTACGAAATGACATTTTCTCGAAAAGATCGAATGGAAGATAACCCGACTAATCCAGTCGTTATATTCCGATGTTCTCCGATTGCTCCATTCCTCGAGAAACGGTAGTGGATAGAGGGCTCTGCAATTATTCGAGTTAAATGTAAGATTTTTTTTTCTCAAAAAATCTCGAGGCCTTATGTGATTCCGATTAGTCAACTTAACTTTTATGCGCTGTACAGAGATCGAATAAAGTTGCAATATTTCTATTTATAAATACATGTTGCTTAAATTAGAACGTAGTCATATAATAGGCAATCCATAATTTCAAGTAGTAGAAGACACTGATGCATTCATATATTCAGTATTTTGTATTTCCTCAATAATATGAGATTTGTTAATAGGAAAAACAATCAAAATTCAGTACATTTCGTGGTTATGAACTGATTATGTAGTGCGAGAAACACGCGTACAACACAATATTATATACACATGTATGTCATGTAATAATGTGGTATGACAATTTACACTGGATTCAGATATAATTGCTGATGATATACTAATGTTGTACTTGTAAATATTACACACATTGTTATAATAGAGGGCGAAGCCCTCATATATGTACATTTTTATTCCTACTACATCCGGGGACCCGTACTGCTAATGGTAAAAATTTTGCTGACATCGGAATTTTTTTTCGTGCGTGACATAAACAAAATGTCGGAAATGCAAAGTCATTATTTAAAAACGGGACATTTACGTGATAAAAACACTAAATATTAATCCCTTTGGGGATCCCAAAAGGGATTAACTGAACATGTAAAACTGTTGATGATAGGTTTACCTATGTATTATTTTTAACACATTGTAACACATAAGTTAATAATATCAGTCTACGCCAAATTCTTCTGGCTCCCACAGGTCATTCGGACCTGTGATGTTGGGTTCCACACAGGTCCGAACCGAATATGGTGTGTCCGAAAACATTTATAAGGTTAATCGATAAACCACAATTATTAAACCGCCTTGATGGAATCCTTATCATGCAGACGCAGTCATATTGACATGTAATGCTCTACAACAATAAGAAAATCACTTTTCACGTGAACCAGTAGTTTTACTAGCTAGCCAGGGATTTTTAATATATATATATATATCCGTGTGTGTGTATTGAGAATATTTCTCTGCATGATGAAATGAAAGAAAACACATTTATTTAAAACTGACTTGATTTTATTATATTCAAACCGTTATAAACGATGTTTATTCTTTTTTTTTTTCGCTCAGGCCAGGAGTGTTTATAAGCCCACATATTTCATATTGTTATGGCAAACTTAAATTTCTATTTTTTGAATTTTTAACGGCCGATTCAACGTATAAATAGTCTGCATTTCGATAGAATTTACAAAGCAAGCGTCTGTCGCCTCTTCGAGCACTAGCCACGACTACATACCACTGTATATGATAATTACATATCACACTTTATGATTACATTATATTATATGATTACATACCATTGTATATGATTACATACCATTGTATATGATAATTACATATCACAGTTTATGATTACATGCCATTCTATATGATTACATACCATTGTATATGATTACATACCATTGTATATGATAATTACATATCACAGTTTATGATTTTATTATAGTATATGATTACATACCATTGTATATGATAACATACCATTGTATATGATAATTACATATCACAGTTTATGATTACATGCCATTCTATATGATTACATACCATTGTATATGATTACATACCATTGTATATGATAATTACATATCACAGTTTATGATTTTATTATAGTATATGATTACATACCATTGTATATGATTACATACCATTGTATATGATAATTACATATCATAGTTTATGATTTTATTATAGTAAATGATTACATACCATTGTATATGATTACATACCATTGTATATGATAATTACATATCACAGTTTATGATTTTATTATAGTATATGATTACATACCATTGTATATGATTACATACCATTGTATATGATAATTACATATCATAGTTTATGATTACATTACATTATATGATTACATACCATTGTATATGATAATTACATATCACAGTTTATGATTACATTTTATAGCATAAATTATTACTAAAATCATATGATAATCACATATCATACTACTATCACATTCCTACTTTTTGATTTACCAGGTGTTTTGCCAAAAAGTGGTAAAACCCCTGGTAAATCAAAAAGTGGGAATATGATATTACTATGATAACATACCATAGTATATAATTACAAATTATATGATAATCACATCATTCTATGATTAAATAACATAGTATATGATTACATATCACAGTTTATGATTACATACCCTTGTATATATAAAGAATAATACATGGTAAAATCTATATCGCATACCAAATCAACCCGTGACTCCAATATCAGCCCGAGGCAGATGTGGACGGAGATGTAAGAGCCCGAGGCAGATGTGGACGGGGATGTAAGAGCCCGAGGCAGATGTGGACGGGGATGTAAGAGCCCGAGGCAGATGTGGACGGGGATGTAAGAGCCCGAGGCAGATGTGGACGGAGATGTAAGAGCCCGAGGCAGATGTGGACGGAGATGTAAGAGCCCGAGGCAGATGTGGACGGAGATGTAAGTTCATACACAGAAACAAAGGTACGACCTTTAGTGAAGCTTGTTTTTTAATCATTTTTTTCATTCTTTCAACATATCAATGGTACTTTGTGTCAAAGGTGACAATTTTATGTGATGAAAAATTTCTTAGGGGAAAAACAGACTTCCGTGTTTCACAGTTTGACCCAATATTCCAATGTTCTATAAGATCAATAAACACCAAAACAAAAACAAAAGTCACAGAATATTCCATTTTCGTTTTTTGTTAATGACTAGTTTTAATAGGCAACTGGAAATTTAACATCTGTCATATTACCAGTATGTAATCGTTCTTGTACTGATCTAAATTTCCAGAGCGTATTACGACATAGCAATCTTTGACCAATCACTCAGTCTACGCTGCTTTGCTTTGTACTGAGAGAAATACCTGTGCAAACACTATGAACTAAATTTCCAGAACGTATGAACTCAGTCATTGACCAATTATTCAGCTTATGACGTTTTGCCTTACATTTAGAGATGATACGGTCAATTCTAGTAAGGTAAAACTGCGGAGGCGTTTAAAATACCTGTGCAAACACACGCGACGTGTATCCTTGACACACAAATCCAATAATAAAAACTCAATATATACTTAGTGGGTGGTCCTTAGAACTTCCACTTTAAAGAAATTTGCATTAATTTTACAGATTTATTCAAATACTATATCAGTAGGTAAATACGTGTATAATAAATTTTAAAATACATTACAATAATTCGTGCAATTAACCTATATATGAATATACATATATACAGTACATGTATATCTAATTCCAAATTAATATAATTTTATGTACATTTATATTTACAATGTATATGGATTGTCCTCTTTTTGTTTGTATCACTGATTCATGGAGTAGGAATATGGTCGGTTTTAGCAAAACTAAGAGCATGTTTAGTGCCTATGATCGTGATATTGAGAGGGATAGACGAAAAAATACCATAAATCACAAAGCATTGAAAATGAAATTCATTTTTGTGGTAAGTATGAAATCATGTAAAACAAAGAAAAATACTTTAGGATTAATTATTATGTCACTTTGGATTTCATTTTTATGTCCATTGATGATAATGTAAGGTCAAAATTATTGAATTCTAATTCATTCTCTCTCTTTTATGACAGAAAACATATTTACTCCGTCGGCTTAAATTATCCGCACTAAATCACCAAAATATTATGGATATCATTAAATTTGTAACCCAACTCACAGTCAATTGATTATTTGACTTGAAAATTTCGCTTTTATCTTAAATTCGCCGTCTCATCTAAGAGCGAAAATTAAACAGGAGCAAAAAATTATACATTATGCAAAAAGATCTACTCTACACATTCATTTGGAATTACGTCTAACTATGACATGCATTTTATGATCTTGGTATTTGTCCGTGATATTAGATTACCTATTGTTCTTAATAAAGCTGTTGCTACTATGTGTCAATACTGCCAATCTGTAGATATATATACTACACTGAAACTTACTTTAATGATATATATATATATATATATATATATATATATATATATATATATATATATATATATATATATATATATATCTGCATTAATGTGACATTGTTGTCTAAATTATGAGCTCGATATCTAATAGTCGCAAGGAAGATAGCTGGTGCAAATAATAGTCGTCAATGTGTAATATTAATGCTATTAACATTATTTTAATCTTCAATTATTGTCACATCTGTCGTGGGTGTCTATGAAATAATAACTCAGGAATTTCTGCATTGTATACGAAACGAATAAAGAAACTGAAGCCACGGAAATGCTTTTCAGAAAACTGATTACCTTGACCGTGCTAAAAATAACTTCCCGGAAGCGCGCTATCAAGTGTATCCGTTGACAGACAAAGGCCCTTTGATCTACCGTGTTGAATGCTATCAATAACTTAAAATATAGAAATGAAAAAAAGTTAAGTGTTTGATTGTAACGATGTAGCGGGGAATGCATCAACCTGATCACATGTGTGTGTGTGTGTGTGTGTGTGTGTGTGTGTGAAGGCCTACGTATATAAACTATTCAGTTGAAATACAGCTGTTTCGAACATCAGCGTTATATAAAGCTGATAGCTTTATATATCGCTGCTAACATATACAAATATTTTGACGCCTTTTCTTATGGCATTTTATTTAGTATTTTCACTGTTAAACAAAGAAATGAATATAGTTTCATTAGATATTTTTATTTTTCTGAATTAGAAATTAAAAGATTCATCAATGTCATCAGAAAGTTTAATTTTTGTGATGAAAATTGTGTATTGGGTACAATTGTTTTATCTTATTTTTACATTTTGTGTAATTGTCAAATTTTTGAAATTACAAATTAGAAAACTGTATCAAAATAAACAATGCAACTTGGAAATATTCTCTGTTTTACAGTTAATATATTCAAATGCGATAATAAATGGCTTTACAATATTTTTCTTATATGAAATGTATAGTAAAACGCTAGATAAACTTTTGACATTGTGGCTGTATATCTAATTCGTGAGAAGTTGGAACATAATTAGCTTAAACTGTATTTTATTTCTACTATAATACATTAAGGATGTGATTTGGAGAAAAAAAAACGTAATACTTTTATAAAGTTATCTGCCAAAGCATGACGTTGGCAATACTTAAGTTAGTCGTTACTTACATTGATAACAATTTTAAAGTGGAAATTCAGAGAGAGAGAGAGAGAGAGAGAGAGAGAGAGAGAGAGAGAGAGAGAGAGAGCTTTACAACTGAGGTGGACAAAAACTAGCATTTTTTAACAACAGTAGTGTAAAATGAAACACAATGCAAATGGCATTCAAAATAAAGTAAATACATAATTAGGAATGCATGTAAGAATTTTTCATGACTTTAGTTATATTTGATAATCGCATAGATATTGTTCGGTCAGGACAACTTCTTCATAAAATATATGTATGTACATGTATAGGCTACATATATTTACAAAAAAATCATTTTGCACGTGTAATCCCTTAAAAACATCAGAAAAAATACTAAATAGATTTTATTTACTAGACAAAGTCTAAATGATACAATCTACCAAATATGCATGTATTATGTATGGATAAATTAAACTATTCATAACAATATAATATTTCATTCACTGTCCGTGGTCCGTCGTCTGTCGTCCGGTGTCCGTCGTCCGTCCACAACAATTCTTGTTATCGCTATTTCCCAGAAAGTAGTGAAGGGATATTTATAAAAGTTAACATACAGGTTCTCCTTGAGATCTTATTGTGCAGTGTACATTTTCAGGCGGATCGCATTGCAAAATGGCTGCTAGGCGACCATGTTGGATTTTGACAATTAAAGATCTTTATGAAATTTGATATGTACGTTCCCCTTGAGGCTTAGTTGTGCTGTGTACATTTCAAGGCTGGTCGGATCACAAACTGACTGCCCGGCAGCCATATTGGATTTTGACAATTAAAGATTGTTATCGCTACTGATAAGTACTAAAGGGATATTTATGAAATTTGACAAACATGTTTTCATTGAGGTTTAGTTGTGCAGTGTACATTTTAAGGCAGACCTGTTCACAAAATGGCTGCCAGGTGGCAATCTTGGATTTGACAATTAAAGTTTGTTATCGCTATTTCTCAGAAAATCCAGAAGGGATTCCTATGAAATTTGACATATAGGTTCTCCTTGAGGTCTAGTTGTGCAGTGTACATTTTCAGGCGGGTCAGATCACAAAATGGCTGTTAGGCGGTCATCTTGGATTTTGACAATTAAAGTTTGTTATCACTACATGTATTTCTCAGAAAGTACTGAAGGGATATTTATGAAATTTGACAGATTCTCCTTGAGGAAGTCTAATTGTGCAGTGTACATTTTCAGGCGGACCTGTTCACAAAATGGCTGCCTAGTGGCCATCATGGATTTTGACAATTAAAGTTTGTTATCGCTATTTCTCAGAAAGTCCAGAAGGTATATTTATGAAATCTGATATATAGGTTCTCCGTGAGGTTTAGTTGTGCAGTGTACATTTTCAGACGGGTCGTGTCACAAAATGACTGCCAGGTGGCTATTTTGGATTTTGACAATTTAAGTTTGTTATCGCTATTTCTCAGAAAGTATTGAAGGAATATTTTAAAATTTGATATATAGGTTTTCCTGCAGGTCTAGTTGTGCAGTGTACATTTTCAGGCGGACCTGTTCACAAAATGGCTGCAAGGCGCCATCTTGGATTTTGACAATTAAAGTTTGTTATCGCTGTTTCTCAGAAAGTACTGATGGGATCTTTATTAAAAATTTGACAAATAAGATCTCCTTGAGGTAGTTGTGCAGTGTACAAAATGTCTGCCAAGTGGCCATCATGGGTTTTGACAATTAAAGATTGTTATCGCTATTTGTCAGAAAGTCTAGAAGGGATCTTTATAATATTTGACATATAGGTTTTCCTTGAGGTCTAGTTGTGCAGTGTACATTGTCAGGTAGATCGGATCACATTCTGGCTGTCAGGCGGCCATCTTGGATTTTAACAATTAGAGTTTTTATTGCTATTTCTCAGAAAGTTTTGAATGGATATTTATGAAATAAGATTGTTGAAATATATGCTATTAAAGGTCAGTTCAGCATCCTTTATGAACTTTAAGATATTATAAATTTGTTTTAGAATGTTACTTTTCAATCATTTTTTACCATTTTGCTCTTGTGTTAGAATTGACATTAAAAGCGATTGACTGGACTGTTAACAATTCTTGCGCACGAGTAACATGCAAATGAGTTTTGGTTAAGTTTCCCTTACTGTGCATTGGTCATGTACTCCTGACCCAGCAGAAATCTCAAAGAGAAAGTCACCGATATTGGAGTCTGATGATAATGGTCTTCAAGGAAGTAGGGTGACCAAGTGCCAAAGGACAAATAGAGCTGTTAAACAAGTTTCTCCTCAGGTTATCGATGTTGGTGTACAAACAGGGACCAGTGTTTGGCATGTCGTTGCTGAGGTTTAGACAGAACCCGTACATACAATTTCAGATACGATCATAAGTGACAAAAATATCGCAGTAAATTTGTTCAAAATCAAAGCAGTAAAAACTACTACATATGGAATTGAAGGCGTCAAGACCACCATCCTTGAAAACAAAGAATATATTGCTTTCGAGTAGAATGTAGCTTCATAAACATAATATGATTGTTCATTTCTACATAATGACTTTAGTTTTGTTTATAATGTGGGACGTATTGTGATTAGAGGCGTGGGTAATGTGACTGTTTCATAAATGATGTATTTATATTTGTGTTTAGTTTTATAAGAAAAACGTTCAAAACACTGGAACTAATTAAAGTAAACGTATTTTAGTTCATAGTTTCATGACTGCACAAAAAGGCACTCATAATTTATCTTTGCCGTGATACAGATAGCATGTAATCTTATTTTATCTACTTTTGTGCAAAAGAAGGATTGAAATCTGCAAAGCAGCAGCCATTGAAATTCAAGAATTATTTACCAATCAGCGTTGACCTCCGTTTATATAAATAAAGGTACCAAAATTACTTGGATTCAGTCTGGAAGTTGCAAGTTGAACCAACAACATCAGCAAAAGCAGATAATTGAACGGGACATTAATAATCTGTTTATCACAGATAAACAGTGACTGTTGTCTTCTAGTTTTGGGATAGTTTTGTATAAGGCTGAGACACTAGTCACAGAGTGGTGTTTGGAGCCCTAGGTCTCAGACTCTATTGGCTGAAAAAACACACTAGCTGGCAGTGTAGCCTAAATACATATACAAGTGTTGAGACCCACTGTAAATAGTTCAAACTCTGTAATTAAACTGTAATTTATTGTGATTCCCTGAAACTCTTATAATAGTTACTATAGTTAAATGACAATTCTTGTTAGAATAGTTATAGTTGTCGTCGTACTTTATCGTTAAAGCACAAGTAGTGTTTGCTTCTTACTTCTATATATTTGTTTATGTTTATATATATTGGAGCGAAGATCCCTCTCGGATCTCTTGTTTAATAAATTTTGGAAGACTAATATGAACAACGATAGTATATCGTTAAAACGCGTTATTTATCTCGTTAAACGCATTATTTATCTCGTTAAAACGCGTTAGTTATCTCGTTAAAAACGCGATAGTATCTCATTAAAACGCGTTATAAACAACTATATAGTATACTTAGTGATCTTTGATATCTTGTACTGAAGTGAACGGGTACTATCGTAGTTAGGGAGTATCACGCCATTACAAGTATAGCCCCAATAGCCATCAAACAGTAGATTATACGGAACACTAGGCACCCGGTTTGCATGTCAGCGTCCACCACCCCCACATATCCTAACCCCCTTATTCCACCTACTCTCAAATTCACGTATACTCCACCCATTTAACCCTTAACTATCCCCTCCGCCTTCATCGGACACGGACGCGCAAATAGGGCAAATATATATAACTACTCGAAACCCCAATACGTATCCGCTAATTAAAATTTCTGTGCTTTTCTTAACGTGTGGGTGTAAAGCAAACGTCACTTCATCACAAACGCTTAAATGCAAATATAAACAAATAAACTTTTTGTATAAAAATGTAAAAGCCGATATAAACAAGTTTAATTCCATTTGTCAGCAGCAAATCTTGAATTAATTGCATTGCCAATAACAACATTAAAAAAAAACTACAAATCATTGCAAGAGTGTAGGTCACTACCACGGAAAATACAGTTTTGAAAAACAATGTAGTTGACATTCAGCAGTTTTTACTAATTTTACTAACTGACCTTACTTTAGATAAATAACGCGTTTTAGATAGATAACTATCGCGTTTTAACGAGATAAATAACGCGTTTTAACGAGATAAATAACACAATTCATTCTATATAATTGACTTTAATTCAGTTTAAAATTATAAAATATCAGTATATGTGTAGGCTGAGACAACGACTGTGAACGACTCAACAGTGTCGCTCATCACAGTACTCAGTGGAAGGCTTGTTCCAAGTGTTAATTGTCCTATGAAAGAAGGATTGCTGTTTAGTTTGTCTTCTGCGTGATCATATTTGATAGCAAAAATGCGTGCATGTTTCGTGTTGTCTGGTTGGTGGAATTAGTCTGTCTGTTTTTACGGAAATTAGCTCATTTGATATTTTACAGACCATGACAAGGCGGGCATCTGTTCTTCTGTTTGATAGCTCTCTCCACATTTTTAAGTTATGTAACTTGTCACTAACACTTGATGTGTTTCTATGTCTGTTAGTGACATATCTAGCAGCCCTTTTTGTATTTTTTCTAATTTATTTTTGTCCTCAGTAAGGTAAGAATCCCACACTAAACTGGCATATTCTATTGATGATCTTACTAGAGACGTATATGCTCATTCCTTTACTGAGTTGGAACTGATGTAAAGGTTCCTTCGGAAAAAGCCAAGTGTGCTGTTTGCCTTGTTGCATATAAAAATCTCAGATACCAAAGTATAAATCAATAGAATGTCCAGGACATAGATACAAATCCGGTGAAAATGGACAAACACGGACCTCTGGAAACCAAGAGGTGGGATCAGGTGCCATGGAGGAGTAAGCATCCCCTGTCGACCGGTCACACCCGCCGTGAGTCCACAGTCAAGTTCAATGAAACACGTGAGGATGGAATCCTCGCCACAATTGGCACACACGTCTCAACAACCGCCAACGAAAAGGCAACTCACCATTTCACCCAGCAAAACAGAGTAATCGCAAACAAGACTATTATACCGACCGTGAAATTTTTGAACGTTGATATTAAACGCGGTTTTCGATATCCCCGTGTCAATAATTTGTCAGTGAGTAGTTTACCTTTGTATATGAAATCTTCATAAGACAAAAGTTGTGAAGTATGAAGTTGTTCACTTACGTCGTTTCAACAAGGATCAAAGTTCAGACAGTGAAAACTTCATATTTTTTCTTGTACTACTGTATATACATGTAAAATAAAAAATTAAACACTCACCCAGAGGAATTTTTCTGACGATGTTGACTCTTCGAGCTTCGGATGCCAAGTGAGCTCTCAGCAGTCTAACTGAACTTATTCTCAATTTTTTAAAGTTTTTATTTTTAGAATTGACTACTACTACTCTATAAACGCGTCTTCTCATAAACCCTATCACTCATTTTATTGTCTCATAAACCCTATAACTCATTTTATTGTATACACTGCACATTCAGTTTAAGGTTTCTTTTCGTAAGATTAACGTGGGGTCCTGAAAAGGACCGTTGTTTTTGTAATATCTGCAATGATTCATGCACAGAATCTCTTGTTAAACGGAAAACACTTCTCATCTATCTGCTTACGTTTTCTCTCTCCTCTACCAAAGAATTCGTCTCAGGTGACCATCTTCTTTTCCCTGATGAAAGTTCATATTAATCTTTCGTAACTTCTCTTTAGTATCACAAATAATCTGACAGGTTTGATTAGAGGTTCGTTTTCTTGTTCAATAGTGTACTCCATAGTATACTCCATGTTTGACTTCTTTTTATTTTTTATCACTCTTAGACTGATTTCTCCTAGGTGTCTATCACTCTTTGCGCTTTCATTGGCGGAATCACGTTGCCAACGACGCATAGACCAACCATTTCAACTCACCATTTCACCCAGCAAAACAGAGTAATCGCAAACAAGACTATTATACCGACCGTGAAATGTTGACTCTTCGAGCTTCGGATGCCAAGTGAGCTCTCAGTAGTCTAACTGAACTTATTCTCAATTTTTAGTTTTTATTTTTAGAATTGACTACTACTACTCTATTAAACGCGTCTTCTCATAAACCCGTTGAATGGATTGAGCTTGTGAAGTTTGAAAAAAGAAAAAGAGAAAGACGGCAGAGAAAATGGACATAATGTCTTTTATGCCATGGCATATAAAGCCTAAATCACAAACGGCATTTTTCAGGGCCACCTAACTTTTACGAAAAGAAACCAATGACTGATTAGAGGTTCTATACAATAAAACATAGATCCTTTGTATACCCTTATTTTCTCTGTATCTCTTCTACTGTAAGTGTTACACGATTACGCTTGCCATCCTTCTACTCATAGTTTTGTTAATGGTGTTTTACACCAGATCACTCTTTGTACCTTTGTGTCTACCTTGTAGATACTAGAGCAGGACTCTAGGTGTACTTTAAACGTGTACACCTTATATCCAATAGGTTTAAACTCTAAGTGTACTCTAAACGTGTACACCTTATACCCAGACATAATACACAAACACCAGATCAATTTGTAATAAGTTTAATGCCCCGCTAAAACCTTTTTAGATAGTCGACAGAGGATTAGTGCCGTCCCTCTGTGACAATATACAATACATACGAATGAACTATGAGAGCACTGATTAACTGTAATACACTGATTAACTTTGCTAACACTGATTAACTTTGCTAACACTGATTAACTTTGATAACACTGATTAACTTTGATAACACTGATTAACTTTTTGAAACGCAAACAAACTTTTGTCACTTTGTCTTACTACTACGGTTGATCTAACCCATACAGCACGGAGCAAAAGCACGTCAGCTTTTGTCCTAGATCGGTCGGTTCGGATTTCTTGACGTTGTGACAGTAAACGTATTTACATGATAACAGTACTAAAAATCACTGCTGTTCGGTTTCCACTTTCACTTTCTTGGTGGGGTTTCCTCCCTTCATGAGCATCAAGTATAAGTTTACGTTTACTCCTGTTGAAGTGTGTTTGGGGACATTCATAAGCCCAATGACCTGACTGATGACATTTATAACATTGGTCCGATTGACGAGATCGTTTTTCTACTTTGTTCTCAGGTTCTACTCTTACTGATGTTGTCGCTGTTGTTGTTGTTGTTGTTGCCGTCCCGTTATTCTTAGGACATCTAGGAGATCAATGTCCAATTTCATCACAAATGAAACAAGGATGAGTATGTGGGGAAGGCTTATATTCGTAACCCATATACGATGTTCTGACTTCTGGCTGTAGTTTATCCTTCAATTCTTTCAGACTAGCTGTAATGGTCAATTTCTGTAATGTAGATAGCAAGGCATCACGTAACATTCCCTTGGTCGCATCATGTTCTTGTTTTTCTTCCAACTGGTCTAAAGTTTTGAGAATTCATCAAACTCATCAGCCCCTTCTATGTACGGTGTACAATTAGGTGAATAATTAGGGTGCGTCTGAGGCAATCCTGGATAACTCATGTTGATTACTGATGCAAATAATGTTTGGTAATTGCACTTCACTTTGCTTTATACCCGTTCTTCTTATTCTATATTTAGGCTTGTTCCCGTCAGGCACTTGTTTGTCCCCAGAAGGGAGGCTCCACACAGGTTTTTTTGTTTATATCACCAGTTGACTGAAAGCACAATCTTTAGACGAACGTCGATGTTCTGTATAAGCATTTGTCGTTCTCCATTCCCTATCTTTTAAACCGATGCCACAACAAAAAACATTGAACGTGGTCACTGTTCCCCTAAATACACAAATCCTGCTCTGGCTAACTCTATCTGCTTAGGTCCCGGTAGATATTTTGGCCAATGACCTGGATTCATACGTACAAAAATTAGGTAAGGCTAAAGGTATTCTTAATTACTGATGAAACGATTACCCGCTGACTGTAGCAGGTCTTAGTTTAAAAGTGGTCACACCTTTCTGTAGGTGGACTCCTTGTCGCTTCTATCAGACACGTTCTATTGACACGTTATCCATTTCTACCCTATGGGTTCGTGGTACACTATCCACTTATACCCGATGGGTTCGTGGTACACTTACCATCATGTCTAGGTTCAAGGGAGCGCTATCCGTGACGGTCTGACTGGCATCCATCGTCGATGAAAATAAAGTTTCCATACATTCTCACCCCTTTTTATAAGCCCCATAAAATCTATTTTTAGATCAGACCAAAATTTTTTTTTACGTTTTTTGTCCTGAAACACAAATTGTTTCGTTGGTACGTCTGCACTATGACCAAAAGGATCCCATGCTACTTGTCGTTGTTCTTTATGCACATGGTACATGATGGCTGCTCGGTTACCATTAATATCATTTAATTGTAAATAAAAAGTGTCTCCGTACATGGGAGACTGACGACAATCGCTTAACCATTGTCGTAAAAACTAAAATATCATGAGGTATTTCTTCCTGTTCAACTTTTCGTGGTCTTCCCCTACTTCTTTTCTCTCCCTCATTCTGTCCTTCTTCTCTTTGTTCTTTTGCTCTCTCTATGGATACTTTCGTGGATGTCCCCTCTTTCTTCTCATTCTCTGTTTTCCTTATTTACCTTGATCTCTCTGTCCTTCTGTCTTTCTCTCTCCTTCTGCCTTTTCCTGACTCTGTCCTTCCATCGTTTCTCCCATTCTCTGTCCTTCCATCGTTTCCCCATTCTGTCTCTCTGTTCTTTTTCTTCTCTCTTTAACTTCTCTGTGTTTAACTTCTTCTTATCTCTGTTTCTCGTCTTCTTCTTCTCTGTTTCTCCGCTCTCCACCCCTTAACTCTTTTCATTTCTTCTTTTCTCACGTCTTTTCTCATTTCATTTTCTCTTTTCGTCGGTTTCATATTGAGAAAAGTTCAATACCCGATATGAACACGATGACTCTCGGTCATCACCTGACCAAGTCCTGTGATGCACACCAACAATCCCACTTTGAGTACCCCTTCCGTAGACAACGTGAAGAATTTTGGATTAAACAGCTTGGCACTGCATATCCCTATGGATGTAATGATAATATCCAAAGTGTGGGCAATATATCAAGCCCACTGTGTAATGGTGTTAATGTGATGGAAATTCTTTATTTTAACGTAAGACGTAAACGAAGTCACGGACATCTTTCATACAACCGACCCTACATACATGATGTCACTTTTTCCATCTCTTTTACCGTTAGGTTACGTTAACAAATAATTTGGGTCTTCATCATCATTCGCAGCAAACTTTATTCTGTTCCTTTTACAAATTTCAATAATTTTTTTCAAGAAGCAAGAATGAACCCCTACACGGATTCTTCAACCTCAGAATACATACTGAACTCCATTATAATGGACATAGCTTATCATAGACTGTTTATGTCTGCACGCGTTACAAACGATGACTGTTCTGAACAGAAACGTCTTTTCCTTAAACTTAAATTTACAAATAAAGGCATAGACGCTTTAAACACTGGCAATGTTCTAAATCACAAAAAGTTCAGTCCTGTATTCCACCATATTTTAAACTGAAGACCACACCTTGCATTTCATAAAGCTATACACCTAGCATCGCATTCATGCTATTCAATTACAAACAGGTTTTGCAGTGCCTAGACATCAACCATCTTCTACACAACACCGTCACTTTCATGTGCTTCATGTCCTTTTAAATACAATACTATCGGGCATGTCATTACCGGCGACCTTTCTATTGTTGAAAATGAAAGCCTCAAAAATTTTATTTTAAGGGGCCCTAAATACCGATAAACCCGTTCCTTTAATTGGCGTCAGAATTTCAGTTTTGTTATGGATTCTGTCGAAGATTATGCAAGACGATGGACCAAGCATGAATACGTAGAACCAGACACTTTGTCTGAATAGCTGAACGCCATACGATGGTTGATAAAATCTCGTATTCGAAAACTTAAAGGGACAATGATAACCCGTCATCCCTCTGTATTTAATGTTCCAGAAGTAGTAACTGAACTGGATAGGTTACATGTCCAATATATACTGGTACCAGAAGACAAAGCCTCAAATAATCTAGTTTTTTATTTGTAAGGCACATTACTCTAATTGTATTATTAGAAGAACTTGGGTTTAATACGAATTCTGGAATCCTACATACACACGTAGCTCACTTTCAAAGGACGAGATCCTTCAAAATTATGTGTCCGTATTACCAAAATATTGACAGCTGTTAAGGAGAAACTTCAACAATACTGTACAGTTGCTTATTTCAGAAGCGGTGTAAATCAGATACTTAAAAATTCTAAACAGCTTTTAGAAAATTTGAAGGCACACAATTTTTCTCGAATTCACAGTATCAAAACTTATGACTTCTCTACTCTTTACACTACTATTCCACATAAAAAATTAAAAGGAAATACTTTTCAGCATCATAGACAACTGCATTTTCACTAAAGGTGGTACCGAAAATTTTAAATATCTAGTGATTGGCTATCAGGATAACTTATTTCGTCAAAGCACCACTCTGATTCTACACCATAAATATACTGAAGTTGATATAAAAAACATCCTGGAATTTCTAATAGACATTATATTTGTAATGTTCGGAGACGTGGTCGTTCCTATGGGAACCAATTGTGCTCCTTTATTGGCCTGGCCTGTTTCTTTATTCATACGAGAGCAGACTTTCATTCAGAAAACTGCTGAATCAAAAAGAAGAAAAAGTTTAGCGGTGTCCTTTAATTTGACATTTTAGATAATATCGAACGCACGTTTTGTCAATTAATAATGACAATTTTCATACATATGTCGAATGCGATATATCCCAGCGAACTAGAATTAAAGATACAACAGGAATCAAGCACACAAGCTTCATACTTAGACATTTTACTTAATATAAACACAGACGGGGAAAATAGCAACTAAGCTATACGATAAACGCGACGATTCGGCTTTCCATCGTAAATTTTTTCAAACATTTAAGTAGTAATATCCCTCATGTCACACGCAAATGGAGTTTATATTTCACAAATGATCCGATATGCGCCAGGGCGTGGCACAACATATGAAGATTTCATATACAGAGGTAAACTACTCATGACAATATATCGACACATGGATATCGAAAACGCGTTTTATGTCAACGTTCCGCAAAATTTTATGGTCGGTATATAATAGCCATGTTTGCGACTACTCTGTTTCATTAAGTGAAATGTTTTGAGTTGCCTTTTCGTTGGTGGTTATTGAGACGTCTGTACCAATTGTGACGAAGGATACCACACCTCACGTGTTTAGTTTTAAAGACTTGACTTGGAACTTGACTCTGGACTCACTGGCGGTATGTGACCGGTCGACAGTGGATGCTTACTCCTCCATGGCACCTGATCCCACCTCTTGGTTTCCAGAGGTCCGTGTTTGTCCATTTTTACCAGATTTGTATCTATGTGCGGGACATTCTATTGATTTATACTTTGTTATCTGAAATTTTTATATGGTTAAATCACACGACGAAAATGAAGTTTGGCAATCACTTTTCCTCCTAGAAAATGAATTTAACGTCCCATGTCATCTCTCAATTGTATTTCTATAGTATCAAAATACTTTTTATTTAAACCCACATAATTGTAATGAAAAGGTTCCCAATGTTGATGATTGAGCGATTGACCCGTTTGAAAAGAGACCACACGTAATAACGGTAACTATTGTGAACCCACAATTTGACTTTCAGCAATGTTACTTTAGACATAGATACCAATCATACCAATATTTAAATCGGGTGGATACCGTGGCATGTGTGTGACATCGACCCATTTAGGTCATCTCCTCGTTCATGCCAATGGCTTTAAAGCCAAGTTTATAACCTAGTAGACTTGGAAAACGTATTAAAAAGGGAATGGAATAGATGGATCGGCCTTTAAACTCTATCACAAATCGATCTAAAGCTGAGTTATACCTGAATTTAATAGTATATTTATGAGGGAGTTCTTCTATACCATCAATGACATATTGAAAGGCTCTAGAAACCCCGACTTTCATCTCTTATCAGCAGGAGACGCATAAAACCCCGAACGAAAGTCTCCAAATACTTCCTATAAAAGCGATTTCCGATCAGTTTTAGAGATGACATGATCAAGCTGGTGATCATCTAACGAGACGTGTGTCTTAATCAATTCTACAGTAAAATGTTCATATTGACAATATTTCATTTCCTTTTTCTTAGGATACGTAGAGAGGTCCTGGGGATCTTTAGGTGTGTCACGACGGATTCCAAAGGAACGTGAAGGGGAACCAGGACACTTATGTAATTCTCATCGGATCCAATCGATTCTGATTAAGTTGGGAAAGATCAATTCACCCAAAGCTACTTCCCACTCACTATCCATCATACTTAAAGCTTGAGGTTAATGAGTTTTGAATTCTGTTAAGGTATTATCAGGAAAACTTTTAAACTAGCATCGCTTGGTAATGTCTTGTAAAAACTACCTTCATCTTTAGAATCGACAGTAGCCATGATAAATCGTTGTACTTGAGGATCAAACTGTATAAATGAACCCCTACCCTTCACTTGCACCGTCCTTCTGTTTTTTATATCGACATCAACAAACACCAAAGTAAAGTTTCATAGTGGTTTAATACTCAAAATACTTTATTCAAACAACTTTGTAAACAGTCTCACTTTTTCAATAACCATAAGGTACAAAAGTTTTTCAATGCGAATGTGGTTCTTATCATACACCACACGCACATTCTTTAGTCATCGCCTGTGTTTTGACTTTATGCTGTTTCGTTCGCATGGTCTGTATGAGGGTACGATACAAGCACTTTCTTTTGTTGACCACGGTAACTACTGTTTCATGTGTTCTACGTTGACCGTAGAAGTGGTAAAGACTATCAAAAGTGATTCCTTTGGACTTTACACACACCGTTTTCCTTCCTGACGAGTCTTGTACGCTAATTTTTTAGGACCTCCCCGAGACAAAGGATAGAGATAGGAATCGCCATCTAATTCGTCTGTCCATCCTCTAAACCCTCCCCTTCACTCTAGTGGGATTCCACTGCTGTGGTATTGATAAATGATACTGTCTATATCCAAATATACCACACGTTCTCCCAAACGTTCTAGGGTGGCATAGAGATGTAACCGTGCTAAAGACGTAGTAAAGGCTATTAGCACTACATTGCTAAAACCATTCGATTCATCAAAGTCATCCTTCAGCTTCGAATTCATCAGCAACATGTCAAGCTCATCATGTTTTTCGTCATTTGAATCAATTCTAAATGTAATATATCCCGAGTGTCATCTTGAAGCAACTGTTGTAATGTTTCGTAACTCTCCACAAACTGTGTCTGAGGTAAATTAGTCCGTTGAACAAATTTACCTTCAGAAACAGTTTAGCAATGGTACGTAAGATACGATTCTTCTCTACATCTTCTTCTCGTATGATCAGTTGTTCTCTCGTTTCAATCTCTTTGAGGTACTGACGACGGTTTCCACTGTTTGACAGTAAGTAGGGAAACCACTAGCTACGAAGCAAAGTATTGGACTGATCAGGGAAATGCCATACTTCAAAGATAAGATCTATCACATAACCTTTCTCTATAGCTTTATTTAATTCGCACGTCCTCGTGTACATAACAAACTTCGCTCTTGATTCGTATGAGAACATCGATAACTAATACCCAACTCCTGATTGATTCCTTGTTGAACACAAATACGGCATAAAGGAAAAGTAGTTTTCCTCCTGCAAGCCGATAAGGTAACATGGGATGAAACAGCTGACGAGGAGGAATAATTCGACATTGTACCAGTCCAAATAAAATTGATCTAGACTTTTAAAATCATGAGAAATCACGTCTGGGTGTCAAATTGGAAAATGTCCTTGTTTCAAGACAAATGGGTACAAAAACATACATCCACGTAACGAATGTCTCCTTCTTTACAAAGCAAAAGAGTACCATTCGTTCGACCTCCAAATAAAGCATCTTTAGGAACTAACGGGTTGGGAAAATCCTCACATGTTTTATCAATGAAATGTTAAAACTCTGGATCCGTCTTGTACCTTTGACGATAGTCATGTTCCCCACAACGTTTCTACTTGATAGTGTTGACGCAAATACTAATCTCTCTCTGAGGTGTTTTGATACACTTCTTCATACATTAAAGAGGGATGAAACGGGTGTTGCTCTTGCTTTAAGTTATGAAAACACAAGAGACATCCGTGCCCAAAAAAACCATGAAACTATGGCCCGAGAGTCTTCACTATAACCATCCACTTGATAAGATTCTACTTGGACTTCACGTCCATGATGAGCATTTCTAATCGTTTGACAAGTTTGATGTTCTTTCCAACTCAACCAGCGTAATGCTAGGGTAGAATACTGTCGTGGCGAAGGATATCCCTGTGGATAGCAATCGTATCTTCTTGCATATGATTGCGACGATATGCTATATTCCCCGTACTAGCAAACGTAATCGATTCGAGAAATGGTTCCACATCGGTTAGTTTCAAACACATGCTTTGAAAATGCATACAAGCCTGTCGCAAAATAGTCAAGTCCGATTCACAATATTCTTCTAATTCGCATTGCAAAAGAAAAATATCACCCTTTTGAATTTGGTCTTGATACCACCATTCAAAATCACGACATACATCAGGTTTCATACCTTCTTGGTTGTAATACATAGCTGGGGGATATACCCCTATGTCATCAGCATTAGCTTCTGTATTGAACAAATGCGGAAAGTAGCCTTTCTTGAGTTCAGTCAATCCAGATAGGTAACGAAGCTAAAGGAAATGACAAGAAATTACACGAATCTTTAAACCTGATCTTTCCTGCCGTCATGGACATAATCTTAGAACCGTTCATGATCACATCAGGTTTTTCACAGGCATGATGTACCAGATGATGTACCAGAAACTGTCCATCGTACCCTTTAATGTTATGAGCACTAGCTATAGCCCAATCATGTAATAAAAATTATCTTTGATGTATGTCGTCATACACGGTCGTTTCATATAACAAACTGAATGTCGTGGGGCCTCGGAATGTAATACGATGATCCTCAATGGTTTTACATTGCTCACACCAATCATCCGATATATACTGGAGACATACTCGATGAGCAATACATAGATTAGGTTTGTATTCTCCGGTATCCTGGATACACTCAAAATCATAGAACATGTAATAAGGGGGTGAAGATGATGCATCCTGAGAAGGGATTCGTTGTTTAAAAGAACGATGATCTAGATCCACGATCTGTTTATAATGGTGACATGTTTTCTTCTTTTCTTGACAGCAGTGTTGTGTGAGTTGTTTCTTACTCATCCATAATTGACAAGTGGGACATCGAGTCATTAGCTGACATGGAGTCCTGGTCGTATTACTACTATAAGGTTTCAAATGATTCCGTAACACTGTGTCGATATGAATGTCCCCGACAATGTGTACATTCTATAGGTTTTATCGTATTATCGGGAACACAGGGCTACGGTGCAAAACAACGAAAGCAGCATTGAGGACATCAGTGATCTTCTACATGATTATAACCCACATTACAACGGTCACAATAGTAATTATATTCCAAGAGTCCAGACATAGATACTATACAATCGTAATGGTGATCATCGTATAAGACGTGAATGGGGGCCCCGGATCCTACACCCACTATACAGTACATTTAATGTATAATAGTTTTGCGTTGGTATTCAGTTCGTTGATTTTCAAACGGTAATGTGGTAACAAAACGGTCTGAAAATGTTGCCATTCTTCAGGGTCACTCTCTTGTTGGGGATCACATCCAGCTTGTTGCATTAAGCATGAGCTTCTCGTCGTTGAAAAGTATGTTTACTTGCTTCTCCTAAAATCAAAGTTTTCCAATATCGTTGCCAGTTTTTGTACTTGTCTCCATCTCCAAGTCCAGGTTTCTGACAATGAAAACGACCAACTACAATAGCCCGAGCTAAACAGGTCTTGTCTTTATTCTTGATCTGTATCAAACTTCTCTTCTTGTTGTGAAATACTTTTTTATCAAAACTGAGATGATATTTTCGTTTTCCACCCCCGCTACCTACAGGTTGTATGACATGGATCACTGACAGGGTGGTAGACCATCTTCGATTCTAAAATTTTCATTACTTCGGTTGTACTTCTCAATTTTCTCCATGAGCAGATCAGCATTCCAGGTCTTTGGCATCCGTAAATTCTACCCACACTTCACTTTTAAAAGATGGATGATGTATATTGACTTTCATCTTATCCCGATCTTCACACTGTAGTTTGTTCTTGATAGAAGTTAGCATATGATCTAATACCTCTGATATCAAGTGTATAGCATTTTTAGAAAAATGTTTAAACTTGACTTGGTACACATTTCAGAGCCGTTTTAATGTCCGTGATTTACGTTCACTCAGGGTGTCTACTTCATAGTAATCACTATAATCGGTGAGTTGTCTGTTTGCATTAAATCCATCACCCCGTTGATCACTCTGGTGAGTCTGTCTTTGACTTCTCACCTGTTCTTGTCTTTAATTTATTAATTTAGAATAAATCAAAGTTGGGTAAATTAGCCATTCCGTGTGTATGTTGCCGTTGTCAAATCTACAATGATGTACAGTAACTGTATACATGCATATGTATTTATAATTAAAAAAAAGAAATAACTGTATAGATACTCAAACGAAGTATCATCACATATATACTCTGTTTTACTCTAGTTTTTCTTATGCTTCTTATGACGGAAAAAATGAAACTCGTCCTTGAAAAATCGTCAACAACAGGTGGCCAGACGTATAGACATAGATGTCTAGACGGAAAAATCGTCAACAACAGGTGGCCAAATGTCTAGACGCAGATGTCTAGACAAAAAAATGAAACTCGTCCTTGAAAAATCGTCAACAACAGATGGCCAGATTTCTAGACGCAGATGTCTAGACGGGGGAAAATCAATACGACACACGCACGTCATTAACTTGTTAGTACTGTCTGAGTCTCGGAGATGCAACCTGAAGAGAGAAACATGAGAATCATCCTTACACGAAGGACACGCATTGTAGTAAGGCCACGCAGTCCGATAAATTCGGGTAGGACCCCTGCGACACGTACTACACAACACCAGGAACCACATAGTCCTGACCCTTCACTTCCAGTACCTGTACAATACGTACTAGCTCAGGAAGCATTAGCCAATCTTCGACAACATAAGGCCGAGGATAAAATCGTCTGATGATAGAGAAAGAAAGAGAAGTTCGTCGTTGGCGACGTCCACTGGACAGATATAAGAGTCTCTCTCTTATTCAGCTTTTCGGAGCAATCAACGGCCCTTTTAAGGGCCACCCAACTTATTCGAAAAGAAACCTTAACAAAAGGTATGCAGGTTTTGTTTATGTGTTAATTTGTAGTGACTAAACACTACTTATCCGTATATATTCAACTTTAAACGTTTTATTTCATTTGTGTTTTTGTATTAACTTCATTAGATGAAAGTCTAATATAATAAGTCATGTGACTAGAGAGAGGTTCAGGTAAGCCTGTGAAAACTCATTTGAGATCCGAAGCTCGAGGTGTTAACATCATAAGAAAAAAAAAACACTACTTTCAGCAGGGTGAGTGTTTCATTTTTTTATTAGATAGGGCTAGATTATTTTGCATACATTAAAATGACAAATATCTCAGTATTATAAAAAATAAGTCACATGACTAGAGTATAGGTTAGAGCTCTGACCTCTGAGAGCTCATTTGTGATCCAAAGCTCGAAGAGTCAACATCGTCAGAAAACCACTACCAGCATAGGGTGAGTGTTTGAATTTTTATTATATAGGTTTAGTGTTTACCTTCTGAAACATGTACAAACAGTTAATTTCAATATCTGAGAAAAAATTAGGCAACTAGCAACGTTAATAAGGTTTTTATTACTTACAACTTAATTATGCTATCAGGGGAATACCCCATCATCTAATCAATGTTCATTCACTCTAAACCTCAAAACTGGTGAAAAGCCCATCAATATAGAGTTTATGATAGATCAGATCCATACAAGGTATACAGGGTTATCTCCCTTTGTACATACTCGTAACTCTACAAGTCTTAGGATAACATGTTCAAGCTTAACTCGAGTTCGGCCAACCGCTTCTTGCGCTTGTGCACTTGATACAAGATCGTTAACCACTCGGACTGTGGCGACACCTACTGCTGGTTTCACAAACCTGGAAAAACCCAAAGTTTCGGTTCTAAAAATAGATTCACTCCCAACCCAAAACTGGAAAAACCCAACTTCTCTCTCTAGCCGTTGAATGCACGTGAACTCACGTGACCTCTCGTGACCCCAACCTTTTGTAACAAAGGCTCTCATTGGCTCGTTAGTCAAGATGGCCGGCCCACAACCTTCCAGGGTACAGGATGTTATGATTGTCTGCGTGTGTCATGATGGCGCTCACTACAATATGTTCCATAATTCTGCAACATATGCAAGTTAAGGAAATAGGTCTATAGCTCTCTGGGTTATATTTAGACCCTTTTTGTAGATTGGGGTGTCATGTGCTGTTCAACAATCCACGCGGGAACTTCGCCAGTGTCTAATGACTTCTCAAATAAAACGCATAGGGTATGTGATATTTCATGAGCCAGCTCCTTAAGGAGACGTGGTTTCAGTCCATTGGGTTCACTTGCCTTAGTTGGATTTAAATTCAGTCAGAATTTGGAGACACCTTGGGTAGTTATTTTTATGTCTGGCATGGTCGTGTCTGATGTTTTATCCTGCATGTACTGGTTGTTTTTAAGTCAGTTGCTGTAACTAAATCTAGATTTGAGAAGACAGCCTGAAACTGCATGTTAAGAGCATTTGATTTCTGTTATAAGTTTCCCATTGTGTTTTAGTGATCTTATCCCAAAGTAATCGTTTTTTTTTTTTTTTTTTTACTTTTTATATATGACCCAATTTTTTCATGCTGGAGAAGTTGTTTTCCGCAGATTTTGATTTAACAATGTTTTCGGGGTTTAACAATGTTTTCTATATCCTTTCAATGAAGGGAATTGCAGTCAGTGTGTCAATATTAATCGTTAAAGGTTGTCTCACATTTTATATAAAAATACAAAAGTAGAGTTAGCATGGAAATCCAGAGTTGGTGCTTTTTGCGATTACCGCTGACAACAGTTACAGATGCACCAACCATTTAGCGTGAAACAGACTATAGTTTTTCTAATTCTATGTCAATTTTCTGCGATGCCAACAAGAGTCAAAACTGGTCATGTGACATGCATTTGAATAACCTTAACATTAGTAGGGGTGATTCACACACATGTGGTATTTGGGACACCCGACTTGAGAAAGTTTATATGTAAGCTTAAGATTAAACCGTCACATAAAGTACTTCAGTAGTTAAGCCCCTCTTTTGATTCCGATATACTCCGATGTGCACTCGGTGGTTTATCGGACGTACCGTCGGCACAATATCGGAGACACTCATAAACTCTCCTTAATACTCCTAACAGTCCTAGAGACTCGGAATGCGTCGGCATGTTATCCTAAATCGATCGGAAGCGCAAAAAAATTTTCAAACATGTTTAAAAAAATTTTTATCGGGGATAGTCTTAAATTATCGTAACAAAATCGTTACGAGCTCGGATATGGTCTGAAGAAATTGTAATGTGTCGCAAGTTATCCTAATGAGTCGGAAGAGGTCGGGAATTGTTTACGGTGCCGATTGGATCCGAGTGCTTAAGGCTTCTTACGATTATCTATCCGATAATATCCGACACATTAAGATTTTTCCCGACTTTTTCTTCCGATTTTCGTCGTCGTAGTTAGGAGAATGTCCGATCACTTCCGACACCTCCAACACCTTAGGACTAGCCTTACGACAAAACGAGACAATCACCAAGGTCTTCCGGTATCTTACGAGTCTTTACGAGCCCTTAAGATTTTTTCCGAGCAATTTTGACCAACATTTCCAACTGCTTTCGTCAGATTCTTAATAAGACATACCAGTTGCGAGGTAGCGCAGCGTAATCGCAATCCGCAGACCAGGTTCCAGCGGAGCTCTGAAGTTAGAAAACTGCCTGGCGATTCGTGGTCCATCCTGAAACAATTCTGCTCCAACCCGCTGGAAATTCTGGAACCCACCCTTGTCCTCCCTCAACAACTCATGCATCGGGTTCTCGTATTGACCAAAGACGGGTCTTCACAGCAACCAGAGCCGCGATTCACAGGAGCGCTGCTGACGGCGCTTCTCAGCCTTCTCTTCCTTACGCTTAATCCTGCAGGCTAGCAGCCTGAAAGCCTCGCCATATGCAGCCAACTCATCCACATCCAGCTCCTCCAGAACTTGTTCCTCCTCCATGGCACCTGATCCCACCTCTTGGTTTCCAGAGGACCGTGTTTGTCCATTTCTACCGGATTTGTATCTATGTCCTGGACATTCTTTTGATTTATACTTTGGTATCTGAAATTTTTTTTATATTCCATTAGGCCTACTTCCATAACATCCAATTTCGTCTTTAAAGAAAAACAAGCAAACTTATCAGGGGAAAACGCCTTTGGGGGTAACACAAAGACATAAATCAAGTTTTAAAAATGCCAACTTCCGGTAGAATCGGCAAAAAGTCGGAAAAATCGAAAAGACAACAATCGGAAATACTCCTTTTTCATCTTAGTATGTCACAACACATTTGGTTCTCGGGAGAAAATCGTACGTACTCGGCCAATTTTTAATCGGACGTGCTCGGGACGTATCGGAATACTTTATCGGCGCAGTATGAGAGGGGCTTAAAAGAGATATAGGCTGTCACAATGATGTCCCATGAGATATGGACTATAATACGATTAAATGTGTGTTCAACTACATTATCAAACACTTGAAACGTTGTAAAGGATCGTCTTATCAAAATTATTTGTTTTAATAGAATTTAAGTTTCCCGTAATTAAAAAATCCGGCTGTATTTACGTATGCAATGAATTCTTTCGCCATATCAAATGTGTTTCGTACCGGTAATTCGTTCAGAGGGCCTCGGTCATTTGCACGCTCGGTCTATCAGCAAACTAGGCCCTTGACACAATCGAAGTATGCTAAAGTTGGCCCATTTCTATGTGTTTTATATTTAATTTTTAATTACGGGGTGTGATTTTTATTGTAAAATATTATGTGAAATATGTGATTTCCATGCTATTTTAAATACCTGAAGCAAATCACAACCCTGCATATATAGCCTACGTTGTCATCGGGTGGGGTAAAGCTATTATCGCATGATCTGCATGCAATTGTAGCATTTATATCAATAAAGATATCAGGTCAATGAAACAATATTGTCCAATCTTTAATGTTACTCTGAAATGAATGCTGATATTGCAAAATAAAACCAATATAATTGCAAATACTATGCGTAGGCCAACTCCGTGTTTCACAATCGTGCTGCCATGTCCGGTGGGGTTGGCCAGTTTCAGTTTAGAGGACTATTATGCGCGTAAAATATTTTGAATGAAAGAAAATTAGTTTGGAAAATAAGTTTTTTTCTGTTTGTTTTTCTTTTCAAAACAATTCGGAAAGTGAGTAGAATCATCCGTATGATAATCAAAATTAATAATAATGATACTTCGCCCACCATCTTATGTGAATCAGACAATAATTAATTATAAAACAGTTATTCTAAACTGTAACAAGAAAGACACCAGCTACACACATATACACGTCATTTCTTAAATTCCGGATTGAAAAATTATGTGCTCTCTTTTAAATACTCAATTTAAAACTTTGCAAACGGCGACACGATATATATTAACAGTTTTATCTGTCAGTGTCCGAAAGAAATAAGTATCTGACATTGATATTAATATCATTTATCAATATGAATTTAAGTTTCAGCTATGTGAACGTGTCATCAACACTCATAACGGTGTCATGTTTCGCCCACGGACGCACCCAGTAAATTCCAAATTTACAACATCACACCGTCATAATGACCGACTGAGTTCACGATTTCCGTTCCGTCATATGTCCATCTCAGCAGAAATAGATAGCCAACTTCCCGTCTCTTAGAGTTTCTGACTCGGTCTGATACGACATGATCATCTGTCATGCTTTTTGAATTGGAAAAAAAATCTCTTAATTTTTTCAAAATACTTTTTATTGCAACACAAAAATATATTCCATGAATACATGACAATAATTATATATATATATATAAGTGAGTGAATGTCTGTGTGTGTGTGGTTAGTGTGTGACAGAAATAAATGCAAGCAATAATAATAACACAAGTAATACATGTAATTATAATATCAATAATGTCATTCGTTCATTTCCATTTGTGTACTCATTTTGAATTTATCAAAATCAGAAATGATTAAATAATAATAATAATAATAAATATAATAATTTAAAGAAATGCCTACAATTGATCTTAATAAAAACAAAAAGTCTTAACAAACATTAACACACATGTAATATATCACATATTACTAATAAAATTAGAAGTTATAACGAATATTAAAATACACTAAAATAAAATATCACATATACTAACAAAACATAAAAGTTATGATAAATATTACACACACGTACGCACATCAAACTAAAAAAAAACTTAATCCAAAAGTTAGAACGAAGTTTACATCACAGAATATCACAGATGCTTTATAACATAAATGCTAAATCTACCACATATCTAAAATCATCAACAACAACAACAAAACCACACACGCACAAACACACACACGCACAAACACACACACGCACACACACACACACACACACACACACACACAAATGCAAGCACATCAAACTAAAAGGTAAACCCAAAAGATAGTAATAAAGAAACATCACAGAATAACACTGACTGATGTTTAATCACATAAATGCTCAACATATTAACAATTTTTAACAAAATTATTTTAACAAACATCAAAAGAATATATCACAGACTAATTATCCTCAGGAATGTACATGTACAAAGCTATATCCCTCAAGTTCTGAAAAAAATATTACTTCCCCAAATATCACAGATATACATCACATTTAATACAAAATATACCACATACCAAACTAAGAAAAATAAACCCAAAAGTTATAACAAAGTTCACTTAAGAGAATGTCGGAGACTGATGTTTTATCATATAAATGCTCAACATATTAACAAATTCAACAAAAATATTTTAACAAACATCAAATTTAAAGAATATCATTGATTCATTAACATATTTTAGTGTTAAAAGCCTTAACTTCATAAATGTATCCTCAATACTATATTTAAATGCTAGGATAATCGCATATTACAATACATCCCCCCCCCATCTAAGTTATAAAAAAAATATTACTTCCCCATATATCACAGATATGTTACATTGTATTTATCACAAGAGATGCTTTAGGATAACAAAATAATTTTAACAACAAAATCAACAAACATCAAAAGAATATCACAGAATCATTATCATATCATTTGCCAACATCCTCTAACTCTATTGGAGATTTATTTACATGGATTACAGCTTGAAGCAAAAACATCTGTTAAATATACTATCAGGTGATATGTTGGTCTAGGGTGGACACACATAGTTGAAAAGACCGAACATGATAGAATCCAGTATGTGTGTTTCATAGTTGACCAAAACAGCAACGTCAGACGCCGGACTCGTTCTACTTTTGGACATATCTTTTAATTGGCTCCCGTCAATTGGCGTCTACAACAAGTTCGTTTGTGTTCCATTTCTGAATTTTAATCATTTTTACGACCATTCCTCTTCGACATTTGAAACATTTTCCTGTAAATAGTAATGGAAGTTTGTCATCAACAACAACGTAACGTCTTTCCACAACAGATCAAATTTTGTGATCGTCATAAAATTATAACCCTAGGATCAACCGGGTGCTTTTAATAATAATTTTTAATTTGATGCTATATTTACTTAACGAGGATTCCTTACAGTCCGATGGTTATTTATAGGTCTCCTCACAAACACAAAATATGATATATACAAGGCAATGATACAAAAGACAACACATTTCTCCCATGCGTGTGCTCTCACTTTTATCCACACATTCACTTGTTCATGTAATCACATTCTCGAGTACATGGATATCACAAGAGAAGCTATAAGTAATAAGTTATTGGTAATAAACTGAGTAAGCACGTGTACATATATATCGAATTTGAGTACAAACAAACTGACAAAGTTTTTCATAAGAAGACCATACATACACATATACACACGTGTACTTTTAAAGTCTGAGAATAAATACATACTTTATACTTTATCATGAACATGAAGAGTTTCTGTAATATACATGTTGGTACATGGTGATTCTTAATTTAATGGTAGTGAAATTAGAAACGACTGGATAATTCGATAAATCTAAAAACCACTAAAAATAGAGAAATTTGCAGTATTATTCTTGTTAGATGACTCGGGCACAGGTGAAGCAACAGATTATTGCGTATACCTGTGCATAAGATATTTTTAATAGAGGTCAAGAAATTGTTTCTGATGGTATTGTATCGGTCACACGATACGAAAAAGTATAATAATAATAATAATAATAATTTTATTAGTTCAGTTTAAACTTACTTTATTTCAATCAGTTGGAAAGGGACTAGGCAACAAGTTTTAACAACATTATTCAAAGCCATATCCCTAACAAAATCTACATACTATGATTGTCAAAAGATGACGATATTTAATACACAAACATTATAATTTAAAAAAATGAGAGAGAGAGAGAGAGAGAGAGAGAGAGAGAGAGAGAGAGAGAGAGAGAGAGAGAGAGAGAGATGGTTGAAGAACCCTCACCGCTCAATGACCGTCAGTGCCGAGCATAGGCCAAAATTTGAAACCCTTCACCGGCATTTGGTGATGTCTCCATATGATTGAAATATTCTTGAATGGGACGTTAAACAACAATAAGCAAACAATCAAAACAAACAAGACTCCTACATTGAGAAAATTCAGTCAAATCTTTTGGAAGTTTGAATGATATCCTGAAGTGAGAGTATAATTATTTCATTATCATTTTCGTTTAGATTGTTATTTCCAAATAATAATTTATCGATGCTTGAAAGTTCATAACATCGTAGTTTGTGAAAGAAATATTCCCTTTTGAATTCTAAATTTTGAGCATTGAAAAAAGTAATGAAACGAATCTTCAAAAGGACAATATCCCGACTAGTATGTGTCATCCAAAACTTAAAATTTCCCTGATAATCATGATAAACAATACCAATAAAAATACAAATTAATTTTAAATAAATATATACATGGAATGTATATGGTTTATTTGATGTGATATTGATGTATAACAGTTTAACATATAAAATCAACAAACCATTTATAATTATCTTACATTTAAAACCTATGAAACTGTTACTTTTTAATAATGTAGATCTGCACAGAAAAAAAGGGAAATGCTGATTTTAATGGAAAACAATGTTTATGCTGATAATAATCCCTTTTTACCCCTGGTTCGGATTTTTATATTTTAGAAAATATCGCGAGTTTGAATCATTTCAAAACAACATAAGTCCTATAAATACATGTACTTCCCTATAGACACGAGCTAAATATATTCTAAAGCAATTCATACAGACTTATGTTATAAAAATTGCATTTTATTAAAGATGTCAAAAAAATATTTTTACATGAAATAAATGGATTCAATGTCCAAAATACTCGTGACACCTACTCAAAACCAGGCCATATTTTTCTTTCACACGGATAACGCATAAATTTTACTTATTCCAAACCCGTAGAAATATTTGATAACGTATCAGATAAAAATTCATTTTCTTAAACATTACCAACTCCTACAATAATTATGTAGACAGTGTAATTTTAACGCAAAATAATAAATTTGATCATGATGAACAGGCGTTCTTGATAACCAGTACAGTTGTATAACTCTGTCAGATATTATCTTAGATTCTACAATTTTAATCCAATAGCAGATCAAATCATCGATATGTTTAGCTACATGTATGTTCATTACCGGTGTCATTTGCTTACTTTTAAATTGAAGATAAATTCAAAAGTGAGCACATGACTACTAGTATCTTCAATTTAAAAGTAAGCAAATACAACCAGTATTTAACTTACGTACCAAAAATGCCCAAAAATTTATCTTTATGCAGAATAAATACCTAGACATAATAATGAAAGGTCCATGCCGTCCGAATCTGAAACACATGCACCTGGCTTATTTTTAGAACTAAATTACATCTGGCCTCTTTAACAGTAAAGGTGATAATTATTTGGTCATAATAAGGATATCCGATAACGGCTTGTTTTGTTTACTGGCCCCTTTGTGTATATAAATTCATTTTTATTGTAGTCCCATGTGAATTCACGAGTGATTACTTCTTTTGTCTAGTACCCCGAATTTTATTATTTACGTTGGTCTATGTATCCTAATTTGGTAATATATATATATATATATATATATATATATAAATAATATATATATATATATATATATATATATATATATATATATATATATATATATATATATATATATATATATATATATATATATATATATATATGCTACATACTTATTGTTTTTACACGATAAGGAAACATTTATTTTCAGCATGGAAAATATTGATATAATTAGGTGACTAATTTAATCATGGTGTATGGCGACTTAGTTGAATGGCTTACTAGGAGACGATTTTGTTAGCGAGTGAATTAAAGTCAATAAAGAGGCACAAGAGTAGACTGGAATGTATTTTGGAGGAATAAAACATTCTGCGTTTTATTTACAACTTTTAAAATTCTTATAATCGAATGCTGCGTCTAACAATATAGTTAATATGTAAAGGATTGTACGTCGCAAACCAAAGGCTCCGAGATTACCCGATCATTGCCGAAGTGAGCCGATCGGTGCCTAGGCATTTTTTAGTGAACGAAGCTAAATATCTCGATACCTGTGTGGTTTTCGACATTCGGGGTTTTGAATTATTGTTTATATGGACAAAACACAAATATATGCGAAATATTTTTTTTCGTGTCCGTTGACCTTTACTGTAAGTATCAATATGAAATCTTACCAGAATTATATATGCGTATTGTATAGACTTATCTTGTCTCCAAGTTCAGCTTCTCTCTAACCTCTGTTCCGTATATCCATCCGATCTATATAACGATTGCTGCAGATATCCTAGTACCGATAAATCAAGGAGCATTTTATAGCTTTATAAATTACGTGTAGAAACCAGAAACGAAATTAGACATGAAAAATCTTGTCGGATTCCTGTTCATTGCACCGAATAGTTTGAACATACACGTTATTATTGTTGAAATAGCACCCCGGTAAATAGCAATCAATGAGCGTCTTGTTTATACTATTGTTTACATTGAATCTGTTTTTATCTTTTTCAACACTACTGCGACAAAAAGAAAGAGTCAATCGAGGAACATGTAAAATCTCATTCAATAATCGCTTTTTAACTGGTTTTAGGCGTGTGTTCTTTGACCGATTATGAACTTTAAAAAACATCAATTAACCGAGGCAATTAATATGCCTACTAAGAAATCCTGCTTGTAATTTACCTGTAGTTCTTTTAATGTATAGGTATTGTGTTTATATACTATAATTACAAAACAAAACCTACGGGACATTTAAAAATTATATCGAATTTACAACTAAAATTAATTTTAACATGAATTTTTTACATATCGGTGTAGCATACTTGCCAACATTTGAAAGATTTCATGGGGAGACAACATGCGACAAAAATTGCCAGTGGTTAGCCAAACTGCGCGCGACCAGTGTTCAAAAATTATTTTTTATTAAGTATCTTTTTCTTACAATTTATTATAATTTCTTTTTAATTTATTACTTGTATAAATATAAAAATTAGAATATGTCAATTAGTTGTTTTCAATCAATATGTAAACTAATTTATGGATTTAAATTGTTAATTTTATTGTTTTTTTCCAACCTATCATATAGATGAATCTTTGTTTTGTTGGTGTTTTTGTTTTAGAAAAAAGAAAAAAAAAATTTTTTTCCACGTATTACTTGTATACTGTTGAAGGGGAAATCACAGAATACTCTTTGTTGTCAAAACTTTAATTGGATCAATGGATATTCTGTGAATATATTTTTTTTATTTTACTGACATCATTTTAAAATTTTCAAAGTATATTTAGAGATAATCTATCTATCATCGATCGGGTTTGGTGTTACTCTGATAATTTACCATATCAGAGGTTAAGAACAGCAGAACCTTCCTTGAAACGAGATATTTTCACTGGAAATCAATATTTGATGGAAATCTACTCGTCTAACAACCAGTTTTAAGTTTTTAGTCCAGTAGAATCTACACTGTTGTTTGACATCCTGCTGCTTCTCGAAAATACATGTTTAATAGATCGAAATTTTTATATATGTTGAATTGTATTAATTCAAAATCTCAGCGATATATAAAGCTAATATTAGCTTTATATATCGCTGAAAATCTAAACAGTTATTGATATTTCATCCATATCAATAACGAGTGAATATCCGCGTGTCTAGTAAGTCTAGGGACTAGTTAATAGGATGTCTTGTAATACCGTGACCGAGTTCAGCTTCACATTATTTACTGAGAAATAGTGTGCCATATCTCATTATCTTACTACATGTAATGCCAGCATTTGACATAGCATTTATTACTTCTCACTTTAGTCAGTGAGATGCATCTCATTATGAGTAATGCCAATATTTGACAAGATACATGTATTTGTCAATTATCATTTAATGAGAAATAAATGATTTATCTCACTACAGGTACTGTCAGTATATAATATCAATGAGATGCATCTCACTATAGATTATGCCAAAATGTATGTCCAACTGTATTGTCAATAGGCTCATTCAGTTATATATAAGCTCCCAGTCTAGTCACTGAGAGGTATCTCACTGTGGGTAATGCCAATATTGGACATGATTTAAGTTATTTCTCACTTTAGTCAGCGAGATATATCTCACTATAGGTACTGTTTGTATAAATTGTCAGTAATCTTCATCTCAGTACTTGTAATGGCAGTACTGGACAAAGCAATAAATAGTTCTCACTTTAGAGATTTATCTCACCAGATGTATTGTCTGTAGGCCTATGACGAGAGTTTTTATATAAGCTTTCTCTCTGGTCCCTGAGATGTATCTCACTATTAATAGACACAGACAGCCAGGAGACAGCCATACACAGACTAGAGACAGACATGTCTGAGACAAAAAAAAAACCCAGATAGACAGAGACAAAGACACACTAAAGATTATGCCAAGAGACTGAATGAAACAGGCAGGCAGACAGAGACAAAGATGGACAGACACAGAGTGACAAAGACAGACAGGCAGTCAGAGAGAGAGAAATACATAGGCAGACGGCAGATAAACAAAGAAAGGCAGAGAGAAAGACAGAAAGAAGGAGAATTATAGGCAGAGACAAGGACAAAGACAAAGACAGATAGATACAGATGGAGAAGGGCAGACACATACAGAGATAAAAACATAGATACAAAAACAGAGTCTAAACCAGATGGGCAATGATACAGAGACAAAAACATAGTGAGAAAGACAAGCAGAGACAGAAAAAGGCAGAAGACAGAAATGTATGGACACACATACAGAGACAGTCAAAGATAGAGAGACAAAGACAGAAAGACAGACAAAAAGACACATGGAGACAAACAAAGACATATAGAGAGATCGAAACAAAGACAGAGACACAATAACAGACATACACAGGAGACATGTCTAAGACACAAAAGACAGATCCAAAGAGATACACAGAGAAAGATTTACAGACAGAGACAAAGAAAAACAGACAAAGACACACTTAGAGGCAAAGAAAGACAGGTAGAGAGACACTGAGACAAAGACAAACAATGACAGTAGACAGGGAGAAAGAAAGACAAAGACATGGAGACAAATAGAGATATAGAGACAAAGACAGACTCAAGGACAGATAGAGAAACAAACACAAAGACAGGCAGATAGACAGAAATGGACAGAGAAGGACACACAAATACAGAGATAAAGAGAATACAGACAGAGACAAAGACAGACAAAGAAAAAAGGCAGACAGACAAAGACAGACAATGGTAGAGAGAAACACAGAAAGACAATCAGAGAGACAGAAATAAAGACAAAGAAAGACACAGAGACATACACAGAAATATAGTCAAACACAGAGAAAAACAAGCAGAGAGACAGAAAAAAGACAGAAAGACATGCACAGAGATAGAGTCCAAGACAGAGAGATGCACAGACCAAGATATACAGACACAGAAAAAGACAGACAGATAGACACATAAACAGATACAAAGACAGATAGAGACATGGATAGGAGACAGATAAGTCTGAGATACAAAATACAGACCCACAAAGACAGTGAGACAAAGACATAGGCAGAGTGACAAAGACAGAAAAAGAAAGACGCAGACAGATAAAGATAGAAAAAAAACAAAGAAAAACAAAAGGCAGACAGACACATAGACAGAGATGATCCAGAGAGACACACAGAGAGACAAAGACTTACAGACAGATATACAGAGACAGTCAAAGACAGATGGACAAAATCAGACACAGAGATAGAGACAAAGACAGACTCACAGAGAGTAAGACAGACAGGGAGACATACAAAAATACTGATGGAAAACAGACAGAAAGACATGGAAACAAATAGATCGAACACACAAAGACAACGAAAGACGCACAGAAACAAACAGAAAGAGACACAAAGACAGGCAAATTGAAAAACAAAGACAGAATTAGAGACAGAAAGAGAATCAGAGAGAGTGAATCAGAGACAGACATATGTAGATAGAGAGAAAAACACAGAAAACAGAGACAGCCTGACTTTGTCTGACTGACACAGACAGGCACAGAAACAGACAGAGATAAAGACAGAAACAGTGATAAAGACAGATAGAGACAAAGGCATTGAAAGAATACACAGAAAGACAGACAGAAAGACACAGAAGCCAAGATACAGACAAAGATGCAGACACACAGAGACAGAGACACAATGACATGCAGATAGATAGAGACAGACACAGGAGTCTTTAAGTCTTATACATCATTACATGTGTGTTTGTGCTTGTCTATTTATGTCAGCCTGTGCATCTGTCTGTATATATGTGTCTGTAGCCATTGTGTGTATGCATGTCCTTTAATGTACATAAGATGGCGGGGCAGAGTAACCTTTTGATTATCATTCAGATGATTCTATTCACTTTTTGGTTATGGCAAGCTGCATGGGGAAAATGTTTTATTCCTCATTGTATACTTTCTTAGGTACGGTGACATACTCTAGTCAGTGTAATTTTAATGTTATGCTTTATTACCTAAAATTTAAACTCTTCCAGGTCAAGAAAGGGTTCACAAGCCTCCGCCCCACCAGATTATATGGATTTTACCATAATACAATTTTTAATGTGTTGTCTCTGTTTTCTTATATGTATGTGTGTAGTTCTGTATGTATTGGTATGCAGGGTTCACCCTGCAGGTAGCCAATGTACCCATTGACTAACTTTTTCATCATCCTGACTAAAAATTTTGTAATTGGCTAATTTTCCAAATAAAATTTTGGCATTTTAAATTCAACATTGTACTTTAACTCAAAAGAGAGATTTTAGTGTATTACATGTTTGATTTTGAAAAAAAAAATTGTCCTGGAATTTTCCAAATCAAGTAAACCTCCAGTCCAGGCTTCTGTCACCACCATGTTATGTAAAATAAAAAACATTTGGTATCAAATTCAAGAGTCATTGACCTTTCTATATCTAGTGGCTAATCAAAATTTCAATTGGCTAAAAATATCTTGGTTCACAAATTATTTGGCCCATGCCTGTATGTTAGGGCATGGTAGTTTGAAAAACAATACAGAAAGTGCAAACCTCAACCAAAATTATGATAGAGGGTCTTGGTATTCTGGCCTATTAACTCAGGGGTCCACTTCTCTTAACAACACCTGCAGAAGATCCTATTGTGTGCTTGTGTCTTGACCTCTCTTTCACCCAGCTCTTTGACCAGAGTTTGACCTCTTTGATGAGTTGGTGTGAATACTAGTGGGTCTCTGGGATGGAAGACCCTAAACACCTTAGTTATTTTACCACTGCCACCAGTCGGGCTACTAAAAAGCTGTCAAAACAGTGGGTCGTTGTGACATGGTTCTGTAGAGTCAGGCATAACTTTCTGCATTTCTGAGTGTGATATAAACATTTGTCACCTGTCAGAATAGAATCTCAGTGTTTTCAATGGTCAATCTATGAAACATATCTATAAACATATATCCCTGGTCAAGCAGTATATTTTTCTATATCTACCGCTTGATTAGCCTTCACTAAATCTTTTACATCATTGTCATGGGACACTGTTTCTCAAAAGTGATTTTAGCATTTTAAACTTTCAGTGTCATTATAAGGCCATTATCTATGGGGAGTCATTTTACTCTTTAATACCATTTTGTGATATCACTTATTCCAATAGGTGATATCACTCATTCAATACATGATATCACCTATTTGAATTGGAGATACATGTATCACCAAATGGAATACAAAATAAGTGATATCACCTATTCAAATAAGTGATGTCACCTATTTGAATGGGTGATATCACTTATTTGAATAAGTGAAATCACTTATAAAAATGAATAAGTGATATCACCTATTTGAATATTCGTTTTTTGAAGCATCAGCGGTGGAAGCAGATTGAAAGTCCACGGAGGGGGGGGGGGGGCTAAACCAACTTAAAAGACATACACACGCAAGAAACGTCTGGGGGCTAAGCCCCAATTTTTAACACCTATGTCTATCTTTGCAAAAAAAGTGGGGGGCTAAGCCCCCTCCCCGTAGCCCCCAGGTTCCGACGCCTATGTGAAGTGATATTTTGCAAACAGTAAAAACCTATTATGCTCCCATTTCTTCCATAAATGTAGAAAAAGTTATTTCATCTATTTGAAAGAGTGATATCACTAAATGGTATTAAAAAGTAAAACGGCCCTTCATAATTATCAACCAGGGTAAGTCAGCAGCTGTGTCTGAGCCCAGCCACTCCTTGTGGCATCTGTAAAATCGTATATCATGAAGGTAAATATATCAATAAAATAAAAATATTTGTAAGAAAAGAAATCTAAACAGACAAAGATATTTTATTATTATTATTATTATTATTATTATTATTATTATTTCAACATTGGCATCTAAAGTTATTTACTTCAGATAAGCTGCATACACACCCTTATATTTATCATAAAAACGTCACAAAAAAACAATAAATATTTAAAGTTTGATATAGTTGTTTAAGTGAAATTGTCAAGGATCGATATGTAAAACAGGACGAAATGCCCGTTATCAATCCGGACGACAATTCAATCCTCTCTGTGCCTCTCCGTGAATAGGCTTAATACATATCAATTTTACTTTCGAGCCTAAATTACCTCATGTCACGAATACACCTGCAATCAAAACAATTACGCGTTCTTTTTCATGCCGGTATCTTATCAGCTGATCCCGGAAGTCACGCCTCGGCAGTGAAAAACATCTTTAAACATTGATAAAATGCATATTTGTGGCAAAGTAGGCCATAAAATTACCAAGAAGTATAAAAAAGAAAGTTGTTTTTCTTTTGTGATTTTGTTTGTTTGTTTATTGTTTTCTGCTATGTTTGGTCTGGTACATTCATTTTTTCTTAGCTGAACGGGAAAAATACTACATCATAAATTTTGAAGAACCCTAAAGTTTTGGAAGTGTAAAACAGGCCCTATTTTATAGAAGAAAAATAAAGATAAAGACAGAAAAAAAAAACTGCAAACAAACAATTTCATGGATTATTTTTCACAGATTAATAAAAGTGACAACTAATACAAGTTTTTCGGTATATATTTTTTCTGTTCGTATTTCTTTTGAATATATATATATATATATATATATATATATATATATGTAAACATTATTAATATATATATAATAGTGTAATAATACAATAATTAATTTTATTTTATATTTTTTTATTAAATATTGAGTAATATATTTTATTTTTATTTTCAATTTTTTTTATATGAATATATATATATTTTTATTTTTTTAAAATTATTATTATTTTATTTAATATATTATATATTTTTATTTATATATATAATTTTAATTTTATATTTTATTATTTTATTGATTATTTTTATTTTTTATTTTATATTAATTTTATTTTATATATATATATATATATATATATATATCCACATTTCTCTCGAAGAAAGCGACAATAAGATAAGATATTCACACCTTAACGAAAATTAAAATCTGGTAGCCCAGCCGGCGGCACTGTTGTTTACATCTGTACAAAATCACAACGGGTGGATCCAAGCTCAAATTAGGCGTTGCAAATGAAATATTTAGAATGTATCAAAACCTTGGCGCATCATTCTTAAAGAGAAAAGAGTAGAAGCCCAATGTATCTATATGTCAGTAAGTTTATGATTACCAAATAGTCGCTGCCCGTTGAGGATATCGAGGACCACAATATATAAAAACAAACAAGGGTGAAAAATTATAGATAATATTAGTAGAGGATCTAGATATCATTTCCCTAAACTGAAAATGATAAATGAATAAAATTTACTGAACAGAAATCAATGAAAACATGAAGGCCCGACAACGTACTAAATTTTCTGATACATATTTGCAAAATATAATCAAATGAACCCGTAACAGGCACATTTAAATTTACTAAATAAAATTAAAAATATCAACACAGTATATAGATAATTTTCGTTAATTCATTTATATAGATATACAGAAAAAAACGAACTCAACAGACACATTCAAATTAAAAAATAGAATATAATATCGGAGGTTTTGAAATGAAAAATAATTTACTGGTCAAACTGACCAGTTAATTACTAAATTTCACTGGGCGAAGCAAAATTTTACTGGTCCTTATATAAATATTACTGAAAAATAAAAACAAAGGTGAGTAAAATTTCAGAACTACTTGTCCAAATGATAAAATGGTGGCCCAAATATTTTGGACAAATATCATTGTAAAAAGTAAAGAAAAACACAAAGGAGGACCAGCAATTTATTATTTCTACACCAGTAAAAAACAAACACTAAATCAGTTATAAACAACTACTTTAATGCACATTAAAAGGATATAACAAATGTATGCCAATGGACCAAATGTGAATTCGGTTGGAAATCGTTGGGTCGAACGTCCCCTGTTTAAGCTGTTAACGATTACAGTTCAAAAATGTTAAAGGCAAATAAATGTTGATTAGATCTACTTCGCTTAACTGAAATGCGTTTTAATTAGCAGGAATCCTGCCACTGCTAGCTGCATTGAAATTTAGTCTATCCATTTACAAGCACTTTTGAGTAAACACATCTTTGATTTTCTGGGGAATGAATGAATCTCACAAGGAGTACATGATTCTCGCCGTCACCCATGGCAGGTCAATGTTTAATCACATGGTTCTCACATGATCACACGGAATAATTTCTGCGCGATAAGATATAACTTTAATATTAACACAAAAAGAGGATTATGTCTTGTCTAAAATAAATGACGGCCGTGACATTAATTTAGCAGGATGGTAGGGCAGTAGTTATAGGCAGCTCCATGGCACGCCATTTGAATTTAACCGCCACTGATGACGTCATCAGAATGCTGGCTTCTGATTGATCAATTCAAATGGCGTGCCATGGAGCCGCCTGTGACGTCATAACCGGAAGTGCGTCATACCGGAAGTGAGGTCATACCGGAAGTGAGGTCATGTTGTCATGGCAATAAGGAGAAAGAGCCAATCGTTGAGCTTTGAGGCGTGTTTATGAGCGGAAGTGGAAGGTTGTGGGGGCGGCCATCTTGGCTAAGGAGCCAATGAGAGCCTTCGTTACAAGAGGTTGGGGTCACGAGAGGTCACGTGAGTTCGCGAGAAGTCAACGGTAAGAGAGAGAAGTTGGGTTTTTCCAGTTTTGAGCTGAGAGTGAATCTATTTTTAGAACCGAAACTTTGGGTTTTTCCAGGTTTGTAAAACCAGCAGTAGGTGTCGCCACCGTCGTTTAGAGTGCGCATGCGCGAGAAGCGGTAGGTCGAGCTCGACTCAAGCTTGTACTAAGACTTGTAGAGTATGTACAAAGGGAGATCACTCTGTATAGACTCTATAGGTGGAACAAAGGGAGATTACTCTGTATAGACTCTATAGGTGACACATCACACTATAGCCTGTGTAGGTGAAACAAAGGGAGATTACTCTGTATAGCTTGTATGAGTAGGACTAAAGGGAGATCACTTTGTATAGATGAAACAAAGGGTGATTACTCTGTATAGACTATAGGGGTGGAACAAAAGGGGTGATGACTCTTTATGGGCTGTAGGCATTAAACCAGAGGGGTGGGTGGGTAGCGAAACAGGAAGGTTAGGAAGGGTAGCCATCTTGGCTATGGAATCATGGGATATCTAGTTTTTCAGGGACTGACTAATCTCACGGCAGGAGTGAGAATTATAGAACATGAATGTGTGTAACGTACTCAAAGTTTCAAAAGTGATCAAGTGTGTACCGTTCTCATGTTTCAAAGTTTGTCAAAGTGATCAAGTGTGTACCGTTCTCATGTTTCAAAGTTTGCAACGTGTGCAACGTTCTAAGTTATGATGTCTCAAAGTGACACAAGTGGCACAAGTGACAAAGTGACACAAGAGACAAAGTGACAAAGTTGCGAAGTATGAAGTTGTTCACTTACGTCGTTTCAACAAGTATCAAAGTTCAGATAGTGAAAATAGTATCTGTATTATTTTATATTATTTCTTGTACTACTGTATATAAAATAAAAAATTAAACACTCACCCAATTTTTCTGACGATGTTGACTCTTCGAGCTTCGGCTGCCAAATGAGCTCTCAGAGGTCTAACTGAACTTATTCTCAAGTTTTTAATGTTACTATTTTTAGAATTGCCTCGTTTTAAATTTTTGTCTGATAAAATTTGATGACTCAAGTAAGAAGAAATAGTGAATACTATGGATTAGACTTACCACTACAGTATAACACAACACATACAAAAAAAAACTGCATACTTTCAGTTAAGGTTTCTTTTCGAATAAGATGAATGGCCCTTAAAAGGGCCGTTGGTTTTTGGGTTTATAAACCTGTGCTTTACAGACACCGACAAAACGGTGACATGTCGATAGTCCGACGGTCCGATAGTCCGACGGTCCGATAGTCCGACAGTTAAATCTCATGGCTATCAAGAGGATTAAACAGAACAAAAAGTCACTTAAATATTTGACGCAGTGTCTGCTTTGTCACCACGCAATTTGTAATAACTTTTTAAAAGCCATCTTATTGGGTTCAAACCCATCTTTTCTCCATTAAATTGGTCAAATTGTGTCTTAAGACGGGCATCCCCTATTTTTAAAATAATTCTCTGATTTTGAAATTTTTATTACAAATTGTGTCGTTATTACAAATTGCGTGGTGACACTGCTTCTCCTCTGCAGCGAGTTCATCGAAACTTGACGGGAAGCAACTAGTTTTCTACTTATCAAATATGGCCGCACTGGCTTCTGACTGAACATGCATCGAACCGTCGGACTATCGAACCGTCGGACTATCGGGATGTCCCCCTGTTTGCACTACCCACTCCGCCGACAAGTCTCGTCCCGAAGCTTCGTGGGTTAAACCTAAAATCCACATGACGCTAAGACTTTCAGCTTTTTCTCCTGCGCTAAGGCCACAACACATAAGTCTCCACTGGCCTAATCACAAATTGAGAAAGTGGAATTTCTCAAAGTGACAAAGAGAAGAAATTCACCGAAACTGGTACAGGAGAATAGTGACAGTTTCCAGAAAGAGAGACACTAACTGCTCGTCACAAGTCAGAGTGTTAAACCCTCTATGAGTACAAGGACTCCGGGGACGTTTTGCAAAACCTTAAGGCTACCTTTTATAGCGAACGTTTAGGGATTTCGTCCACGCACAAAAGGTATATGTACAACTGTACAACAATTTGGGACTGTCACGAACTCTACAAATCACACCGACGTCCCGTTCTTCTACTGGCTTACAGTCTTCTTGGTGTTTGGGATGCCAATCGAAGTAGCCGAAAAGCTGGTGTTTAACCTCTACAACAAGGACCGTTATCTGCTTCACTACCGCAATCATCAGCACATTTTATCAATGGGAATGAGGTTGGAAAAAAGTCCACAGAGCATTGCAATTGTAAATGTCTTTTGAGTAGAGATACACTATGACATCCAGATCAACACATAGCCGTCTGGAAAAGGCAACAGGCGACTTTGAGAGGAAGCTACTAGATCTATATAAATTATAGAATTATTGGTTTAGACGTCATAAATGTATAGCTAGCTCAGACTTTGCCAGGGCCGGCAACGTATCCGCAATCATCTGTGTATTGTATGTGGGTATGAACGTCATATAGAATCGACCTCTCTAAAAACCTAATGAATACCGGTACCTTCTCATCGAATGAAGGCTCAGTACGCTTTATACCGCAGACAGCATGCTACTCCGGAGATTGAAACGAAAGATGTCTATAAGACTGAGCACATGCACCGAGCAAAATAAAAAAACAAAAATTTACATATTCAATTAACGAATCTTTGTGCAAAAGAAAAAAGATTAATTTTTTTCTTGGTAAAAAGTCCGTGTGTATGGGAAGACAGGACATTAAATTTTATTCACAGATTACATATTTATGTCCGTGGGGTAAGGTCCAAACTCCAAAACATGATAATTCCTTTCCTCTCATTATTGAATAATCGCTTATTGTATTTCTTTTACTAAATCCACGGTAAAGTAAAAACCATATGGAGTGATGTGAACTTCTACATAAGAGAGTATCAAAAGGTTTCTCCGCCCCGCCATCTTACGCGAATCGGAATAAATAGGTGGTTCAGTCACACGTCAATTAACACTTTGCCATTATTATTATTCGGCGTGAAGAATTTATACAGTATTTTGATACACCCACATTTCTAACACTGTCGATTCCGTTTTCATTTACAAACGCCACGTACGGAAATCAAATTTTCTGGGTTTTTTTTCACTTAGTTTAGGCATATGTTCGAACTGTCTCATCCAAATGAAGTGACCTGGACCCGCTGTCACCAAGTTTACTCAATACTCAGGGGCGGATCCAGGATTTTTTTAAAAACGGGGTGGGGGTGAGTATGAACTTTTGCAATATCAGGAAATTGCATATCGGTGGTATAAATGCAATAAATTGTGGATGCGATCCGGAACAACTGGTCTACAGGAGTGGATAGTAACTAATTTTGTTATAAAAGATTTACGTAACAATCAATCAATCAACATCTCTCAAATTTTTCAAACACTTCAATATGAAAATACAAAATGTAGGATACACAGAATCTATTCTATAATAGTGTACATTGTTATAATTATTTGTTGCATCTATCGATACCTTGATGAAAATTATTGCTCTTTAAAGAAAACTTTAGAAATGACAAAAACATAGTTTGAGCAGCGATATATAAAGCTAATTAGCTTTATTATATCGCTGTTTGAGTACGTAGACCAGTAGCTAGCCTGCAGAAACTCGAAAAACGTTCGCACGTGTTTAGCTCAGTAGTACATGTACTACGCATTTAATAGATTTTTTTTATGTCAACTTCATGCCACCGTAGCTCAGGGTAACTACATATCATATATTTGTTTTTCGTGTGAATGGAAGCCTAATATGTTCTTCACTGCATAGTAAAAATGATAAAATAAAAGTTTTCGGGCCCCCGTCTTCTTGCAAGCACATCACGTACGGAAATTTGATGTCCGTGATTGGTTTTATAATTTACCAGGAAATACTATAAACGAAAGTAGACAGGTTTATCGGAATTTCCTTGAATTCAGGTGATAAATCGATTACTGTACTGCGACAATTCATTTATATAGGAAAAGAAAAGATTTAGCAACCCTTGGAGGATGAACAACCCAAGGGATTTGCTGAACCAAAGATGCTTTGCTGTGCTGGGCTTTCCAAACACAACAAGTGAGAAAAATGTGTATCATTTGTTCCCAGAAGCGAAACGAGTCCATCGCGTTTTGTCACAAAGACAAAGTGATGGTAGGTCTAGTGACAAGTGGTTAGTCCTGACGGATTACCCTTCAGGTAAGCGTTTGATTTTGTAAACTTTTTCAGGACATTAACTGTATTCATCTCTCTCTCTCTCTCTCTCTCTCTCTCTCTCTCTCTCTCTCTCTCTCTCTCTCTCTCTCTCTCTCTCTCTCTCTCTCTCTCGCTATTGATTGATTGTTACGTTAATATTTTATAATAAAACTAGTCACTATCCAGTCCTGTAGACCAGTTGTTCCAGATCGCATCCACAGTTTAGTGCATTACTCTCTGCTATTGAGCAAGTTCATATTCAAACCCCACCTCCCTTTTAAAAGAATCCTGGACCCGCACCTGAGTATTGAGTAAATTTGATGACCTTGGTTTATAGAGAATTGACTGTACTCAATTAAAATTTATTTTTCCTTTTATATATATATATGTGTGTCAAAAGCAGAACTTGTGGAATGTAATGGATTTTTCAGAATTTGGTTTTTTCAGACTGATAAAATTTTATTCAGATTGACAAGCTAATTGGTCTGAATATATGACATAAATATAAAGATGTAAATGATAATGATGAAAAAAAAACCAGTGAACCTAGCATAACATTGCTACATGAAGATGTGGTGTCCCTGTCATAAGCCACATTTCTTTTCTCAATTGGGGCTGCAGTCTCAAATGAGATGATAAGATTACCATGTGATTCATAGATAAAGCAAGTGTGGTTCTTACAGCAGCAAATTTTTCTCTTGGATACAATTTGTATTTTATGTTAATTACATATTCTCTGAAAGATTTAAATTTTGTTTTTCTGTTTTTCATTTGGAAAAAACCTTTTCTTTTATTGTGTTCAGTGAACTTTTCTCAGGAACTAATTTCATATTTAGACTTAACTGAAGATTTTTGGAATTAAAAATTATTTCTCTATAGTGGTGACAGGTGCCTATATTTTCCAGCAGAATGGTGAGCAATAGCTCTTACATTATAGCCGATATGGGCATGAATCAAAAAGATATTGAGGGTGAAGCACCTGAAAACACCATAATATCAATGGTCCAAATAATGCAGAAACAGATTTCTGAAAATCAGAAAGTGACGTGTAATTTAACACAAACAGTAAAGGAAAGTTCTGCAGGAACAGATTCCACTGTCCAGTAACAGTTGGTGTACGAGGAAAGCAGAGGATGATCCTCATCCACAGTGCTCCAAATAGGAAAGAAGGGGATATATTGACAGACAGAGAGTCTTATTCAGAGGATGGGTTCACCAATTTACTGAATGAGGATATTGATCCTACAAATTTATTAACTGAATTATCGGAATGCTTTGGCTCTGATGACAAATGAAGTGAGCCAATATTTTATAAACTTGCAAAAGTTGCAAATGAGCCAGCAAAATTAAATAATGAGACACTGAGAGACATCAGTGAGAAATATCAACGACGAAAAAACATTGAAAATATAGTTACTCCTAAGGTCAGTGGAGAAGTTTGGGTGCGTATGAGCTGCAAAATAAACAGGAAAGATGTATGCTTGCAGAAAACTAGTCATTAGAGTGTAAAGCAATAATACCACAACTTAAACAGTTGGATATACTCTTTAAATTGAAAAAGATGGCAGAGGACACAACAATATCCTGTGATGTGACACAGCTTGCTATGGATAGCCTAAAGTTGATGACATTTGTATATATTTGAATCTGTGATATCGCTGCAGAGAGTTAACAATACAACCTGACAAAAATGAAGAGTTCAGGGTCCTTTGTTCCAATGATCATTGAGTCACGAATAACTTATTTCGGGATGACCTTGGGAAAGTTGTTGAGGATATCCTCAAAGGAAACAAAGTAGGCTAAAAAATATCGGGTAGTCCACGTTCTATCCAAAGGACAGGAAATCTGGTTTCCGTAAATTTGGAGGACAGGGCTCTTGGTCATCCATTAACAACAGTGGACAGGGAAAACAGGCAAGCGACATATGTCTCACTTCTGCAAAAAGATCAACAGTTCAAACGGAAATAGAAAACCAAATATATAATGTGAGTTCCGGTACTTTAAAGCTGTATCTTGAGAATACAGTTATGGTTTTCGATCTGCAAAAGAAGCAAACATTTTAGAAAGCTGGAAAAATATATAACTTCTGACACCATAATTCTAGCTTAAGTTAAAAGATATTCACTTGAATTTTAAGAAATACCTTTTCAAATCTCATTGACACAATCCATTAAATTTAATACTGATGAATCAGACATTGTAGATAATGAAATTCAACATTTGCTAGATAAAGAAATAATCGAAATAGTCAGACGAGCAGGAATATATTTCTAAAATATTTTTAAACTAAAGAAAAAAGGCAAATACCGTGTAATTTTTAATGTAAATTAATTGAATACATGAGTAGAATAAAATCATTTTAAAACGGAAACATTAAAAGCAGCAATAAGCTTAATCTCCAAAGACTTTCATGGCTTCTGTTGATCTGCAGGATGCATATTACTCTTGTAAAGTTATAGCGGAAGATAGGAAGTATCTCTGTTATATTTGGAAATCAAATGTGTCAAATATCGATACACATGTTTGCCCATGGGATTATCTTCAACACCTAGAATACATGTAGTTACTAAACTAATGGAAGCTTGTTTTTTCCACTTTAAGGAAGCTAGGACATTCAAACATTGTTTATACAGATGTTATATTGTTAATAAGTGAGTCCACAACAAGGAAGCTAGGACATTCAAACATTGTATATACAGATGATATATTGTTAATAAGTGAGTCCACAACAAGGAAGCTAGGACATTCAAACATTGTATATACAGATGATATATTGTTAATAAGTGAGTCCACAACAAGGAAGCTAGGACATTCAAACATTGTATATACACAGGGTGAGAAAAATATTTGAAAAATCACTTGTCCCATGGGACAAGTGCTATTTAGAAACCACTCGTCCCAACAAATTTTTCACTTGTCCCAGTATTATACTTGTATTGACTCAGAAGTAAATTTGTATTTTTTCTTGGTACAAATTAAAATCAACAAACAATATAATATACCAGTAAATTTTAATGCATAATTGAAACAGTTTCAGTTGCAAAGAATTAGATCAGTTATCATTACTTATGACACAAAAAAGTCATTCATCATCAGAAGAACTGTCATCACTGCTAATGATCTCAGGAAGCTGGCCACTAAAACTATGACTCTGCTGAGTACGACTGATCTCGGCTCCAGTTGAAACATGTCTCCTAGTTTTGGCAGAATAAAGCCAAGTATTAATTGAATTATCAGCTTGAAAAGTGGACAAAGTGTTTATCCATCATCTTGATTCTCATCAGACTTTGAAGGGTATTTTGAGTCATTTGAGATCTGAACGTGGTCTTCAGTTTATTCATAGCACTAAATGCTCTTTCACAAGAAGCTGTACATGGAGAGAGTGTCATCATAATGTTAACAAGTACAAGTATATCTTGAACATCTGCTGGTTTTAGAGCGAGAAGATTTGCATAAGCTAACTGAGGACTAGTGGTTCGTTGTCTGTTCAATCTCAGCTTTAAATCAAGCCATTGCCCAGAAGCCTCAGACTTCTCCTTTTCAGTCAAACAAGATTCAAAATGATTCAACAAATGTGCAACTTCTTCATTACCATATGATCTGAGATCCTGCATTGATACTGGCCACAATGTATGATCAAATACCTGAAAATTACTGTAAGGAGGATTCTGCAATGATTCAAACCTTTCACTTATATATTGTATAATACTTTCAAGAAATTTACTGAAAGTAGCTTTCAAATCAACACCTGTGTTTGTTAGATATACTGACTGCTTGAATCTTTGCCACATTTCAAAATTCCATCAGAGTAATTTTGTTCAAATTTACTGTAAAAGTTTCCTGATGCAGGCCCCATTTACTTTCAGACTAGATAATTCCAAAGATGCTAGTTCTAACTTTCTAACAACATCAGTCACAAATAAATCATCTTTCTGATAACTTTCACTGAGATTCTTGAGGATTAAAGTTAAATCAAGCATAAAGTGCAAAAACTTGACAAATCTTTCAGTTTTCAGCTCTTTCAACAAACCTTTGGACTTTGCTGAATCCTCTCCTGAACTTCCCTGACCAACATGTTCTAAATGATACACAGTAACAGCATAATGTTTCTCAAGTGCCACTAAAGCCCTGTGTCTACTAGCCAACCAACGAATTTTCTGAACACCACTAAAATATGCATGATTTTCATCAATTATTTCAGATATTGCTTTCAATTCTCTACGTTTCTTTGGAGAATAATAATAATACTTGAAAATACTTTTGACAGTATTGTCAAACTCTTGCAAGTATGGAATTGTTTTCACAGCATCCATAACACCAAGCTCAAGATTATGTGCTACACAGTGAATAGATAACTGATGGGGCACTTTCTGAGACAACCCTTGTAGCTACACCCGATTTTTTTCCCATCATCACTGCTGCAGCACCATCAAAGTTGCAACCTACCAACTTTTTAACTATGTCTTTATTTGAAATTCCAACTGCCTCTAAACCTTTTTCAATACCTGCAAGAACCCCTTCAGCTGTGGCAGTTTTAAGGGCAATTATATCACAAAGCAATACTCTAGGATTACCAGACTCTAAATCAACAAATCGAACAAACAGTCCACAACAAGCACAAAAAGCTAGGACATTCTATTGAAACATTGAACCCAAATCTAACCCATTTTTTCTTTGTAATTATACAGATGATATATTGTTATTTAAGTGAGTCCACAACAAGGAAGCTAGGACATTCAAACATTGTATATACAGATGATATATTGTTTGAAAAACGAATAAGTGAGTCCACAACAAGGAAAAGCTAGGACATTCAAACATTGTATTATAACAGATGATATTATTGTATAAATATTAATACTTAAGTGAGTCCATAACAAGGAAGCTAGGACATTCAAACATTGTTTATAATTTTTTTTTAACAGGAAACAGATGATATGCAATTTCGACTTGTACATTTTTAATAATGATATATTGTGAGTCCACAACAAGGAAGCTAAGTGAGTCCACAACAAGGAAGCTAGGACATTCAAACATTGTATATACAGATGTTATATTGTTAGTAAGTGAGTCCACAACAGAGTGTATTGAGAATGTGAAAACAACAGCTGAATTATTAGATTATCTTGGTCTAACAGTAAATATAGATATATCTGTGGTTACACCAGCTAGAAGTATTGAATTTCACAGGTTTACTTTTAATTCTGGGAAAATGACTGTATCGCTAACTGATAACAGAAGTCCATCCAGGATCATCAACTAATGTGACGATCAGTTTGTACACGTGATTGGAAAATTTATAGCCAGTGAACCAGGTGTTCAATATGCCACTTTGTACTATAAATCTTAGATTAGATATCTATAGCTGGGAAGCTATAAATGAAAACATTGGAGAGTGTATTCAGGGGTTTTGGAATCACATAGTTAAAGAAAACTTCCTACATGTAGCTCTTTAACAAATATGCAGAAACATTAAAAACTGCCACATAAAATTGTGTATGGATAATACTGTAGCAGTAACCTACATAAATAAAATGGGAGATAAAATTGAAACTTTGAACATATTAACAAAGGAGTTTTGGGAATTTTGCATAAAACAAGAGATTTGGGATACCGCATGTCATGTTGCAGGGGTTGATAATACAGAGATTATCTTTCACGAAACTTCAACCCAGACACTGAATGGGAAGCTTGATACACATATATACCATCCAGGAGATTATGAATATTTATGACATAGATCTGTTTGCATCCAAATACAATTTTCAAATCTGACATACCTGTCATACACACCGGATAAAGATGCCACAGCTATAGGTGCTTTTACAATTTCCTGGAATGACCTTAAATATTACATATTCTGTCCTTTCAGCATTCCCAGAAGGGTCCTTCAGAAGATAGTGACAAAGAAAATAGAGGCAGTCATAGTAGCGCCAGTATGGCTGACTCGGCCCTGGTTCCCTAAACTTTTACAGTTGATATCGGAGAAGAGTTACATCTTACCAAACAATAAAAAAATATTACAGTTACCAAGAGATTCGGAAAAATTACATCCGATTCAGAAAATGAGGCTAGGTGTTTTTCGTGTTTCTGGCAATTGCTAAAAAACGGAGGCATACCAGATGACACTCAAGACACTCTTGTTCTCATGGAGGAATTCAACCAAAAAAAATATTGGGACTCGTCAACAAAAATGGATGTCATTTTGTAATGAAAGGGAAATTGATATTTTTGACTCAAATTAATGTAAATTGTGTTTTAGTTTTCTGAACTGTATAGTTTAAATGCAGATTAGGCTATAGTGGACTAAATACTGTGAGATGTGCATTATCATCATTTCTGCAACAAGATAAATCTGTTAATATTGGTAGTCACAATTTAGTACGTAGATTTTTAAAAGGGGAATTTGTATTGCGACTTCTTTTGTCTCGATATAATATTACTTGGAATGTTGACGTTGTTTTAGTATACCTCATGTCAATTGAACCTTTGGTGGTGCCATTGTCTTTATTAGAGTTATCGGCAAACTTATAATGTTAAGTGCTTTGTTGTCTGAACTACGAAGACAAACTATTCATTTAATAGATACTAAAAATGAACATGTATATGAAACAAATTTAAAAAATAGTAATAGGAGATTTATTGAAAGCTTCAAGTCCTGGACATCATATGGGGGAACTTTATTTCTCCAGTTTCACTCTTGACAACAGGTTGTGTGTAGTACTAGTGTGGTCTATAAATCATTGTCTTCAGAGAACCGAGAATCTCAGAGGGAATGAAACAAGATTCATATCTACACAGTGGCCTCACCAGGTGGTATCAAGAGATACTATTGCAGGTCCCAGGGACTAACTAAAATAACACCTTAGAAAAAATCCTGCATCTTTTAAAACTCTTCATCTCATGAACCAATGGTCAGCATATTGCTTCTTACATGTACTGTAATCATTCATTTGGGCCTGTCCTCTTATTTAACCCTGAAAAACAATGGAATCTTCTGTAAATCAATGCCTTGGACCAACCCAAAAGTGTCTTTAGGGGTAAATGAATTAAAGGGTTGATATAAAATTTCGCCTGTTAGTAACGACAGAAAACATTAAGAATCCAGCAACAAAATTAATAAACAACTATCATTATTTTTCAATATTTTACAACAATCACACAAATGCTGCAGAGTGTCTCTTTTTACACAATGTTCATCACTTCATGCATATGAATTAGTATGTCAGACTTGTTCCATTGGTAAAACTATGTGCATAATACTCTATAGTTGAGGCCTAAAATAAAATTTAGTTTGTTTGCTGTTTACCCACCGACCCACGGAAATCACCGTGACTCAAAAAATTTTATTGCCATTTTCAAAAAAATATTTTTTTTTATTGAAGATCTATCTGGAACGTTCGATTACCGTCACAACTTTAAACAGTATTTGTATTAACTTCTTCTCGACCGTGGTGCTATAATTTATTCAATGAAAAATCGTATATTAACAGTATTTTATCCAAGTATTGTAAAATAATGGCCAGAAGGTATGTAACATGACTCTAGGGGCCTATCAAGGTACTGCAAATTCATGATATGACCTCTTGTATATTACCAATCCATCTACAGTATTAGGGCATAAATGAGTTCGCCAAACTTTGTCACAATTTTTTGGGGGGGGGGGGGGGGGATTAAATCAGGATTTTACCTTAATCCCTTTAGAGATTCTGTCTGGCGGGACAACAAGATAGAATCTTCAAAGAGGTTTATTCATATTTTACTCACTTAAAAATTCGCTTAAAATCGGGACATAAAGTTCGGCCTTAGCTACTGCTATATCCCAGAATGACGCACGTATTTTCTCTATGAATACTATTTATAAAAATAGGAAACCAAAAATCCTGTATGACACATGTTTTACTAAGATAAACAATTTATGAAACACCTGTGTAAATTTGTTTGATATGTTTCCTCCTTTTATGAAAGCTGAAGGGAATAATGTTATAGCAAATATAAAATCGTGTAGACAGTTACATAAGAGTTACCTCCCGTTATTTTTTTTTTTTCAAAAATATTTGTCAAAACGTAATAATTTTACAAAAACGATATTAAATCAAGTAAAATGAAATCAATTAAATTTATACACCTGTTTTCTTTAACATAATCCTGTGTGTTTCTTTAATTTACATTAGAAATATACTAAAAAATGTCACTGACCAGTGTTAAATTAATTACACCGGTGCCCAACTGACCACTGTCAAATCGATTTCACCAGTGCCCCACTGACCAGTGTCAAATCAATTGTGCCAGTACCTCACTGACCAGTGTCAAATCAATTGCACTGGTAGCCCACTAACCAATGTCAAATCAATTGGGCCGGTGCCCCACTGACAATGCCAATTCAGTTGTGCCAGTACCCCACTGACCAGTGTCATATCAATTGTGCCAGTACCCCATCGACCGGTGTCAAATCAATTGTGCCAGTACCCCATTGACCGGTGTCAAATCAATTGTGCCAGTACCCCATCGACCGGTGTCAAATCAATTGTGCCAGTACCCCATCGACCGGTGTCAAATCAATTGTGCCAGTACCCCATCGACCGGTGTCAAATCAATTGTGCCAGTACCCCATCGACCGGTGTCAAATCAATTGTGCCACAGCACCATTCAAGCTATCAAAATGGATTTTTTTTTATATTGAAAGTTTAATATTTTGATGTTTTACACAAATAATTTTTGTTTTTAAAAATCCTTGGTTAAAAACTTGTTATAATGTCATTTGTGAAAAGAAATTGAATGTGAATAATGGGCGAGTAAACATGGATGGTAGGAATATCAGTCGTCTGTGTATTTAATTCATTCGAGGCAATACATGTATATGCATGATATGTTAAAATTTTCTTTGGCAATATTCTGTATCTTTTTAATAAAAGTTTTGGTCGAATGCAAGATTTTTTTTTATCAAAATGACAGCTTATACCTATGCCTTTAAAACAACAATTGGTTACATGGATTTCTTTAATTGTTCATGATGATTGATGGTGGAATTCAGGTAAATGTGTATACATTTGACCTAAAATTATACTTCATAATCCTAAATACATGTATATACATTTGTACAAAAATGTGTATACATGTATTATATGTATATTGCAACAAGAATAGAAAGTGAAACTAATGTATATTGTAACAAGAATAGAAAGTGAAACTAAACTTTGAATTCATTTATCATATCCATAAGTGTAAGTTTAACTATCAACAAAATTCAAGTGATAAATTATCACAGTAAAGATAAAGATTTTGCATGTCACATTGCATACTGTGTATTAGGCCAATCTTAAAAAAGTGTTGGTTTGCTGTGATATGACTCTGATTTTTTACTGTGAGTAGGTAGGTAGGATTTTTTATATTTTTTTGAAAACTGTAAACCAATTTTATGCATGTGCAAATTAGCAATGGGAACATACCAGAAGCCTAGAGAAAAATAAATCCTGGAATGGCAGTAAAAAAATATGAGTCATAGGGTTTTGAGTGAGTAGATCACATTACAGCAAACCAAGATTTTTTTATGAATGGCCTTAGATTAATTTAAAGTAGGATAACATTTTCTGTTTATCTGCAACTAGGTCGAAGTCTCCTCCTTTCTGTTTCAGATTCATTGAGTGTGGAAAACTGATATGAAATTCAATTTTATGAACTATAAAATAATACGAAAAAAAGACAGTAAAACCCTCAATATGTATAAAATAATAGTTAGTGACAGACAATAATTGTTTACAATTAAAAATTGATTTGTTGTTTGTTTGTATGTTTCATTGTTGTTTTTCATCCCATCAAGAATTTTTCATCAGAATGTAAACTAGATACTCCATCCACCCTGTATGTAATCTAGTTACTCCCTCCAGCCTGTATGTAAACTAGATACTCCCTCCACCCTGTATGTAATCTAGGTACTCCCTCCACGCTATATGTAAACTAGGTACTCCCCCCCAGCCTGTATGTAAACTAGATACTCCCTCCACCCTGTATGTAATCTAGGTACTCCCGCCACGCTATATGTAATCTAGGTACTCCCCCCAGCCTGTATGTAAACTAGATACTCCCTCCACCCTGTATGTATTCTAGGTACTCCCTCCACGCTATATGTAAACTAGGTACTCCCCCCAGCCTGTATGTAAACTAGATACTCCCTCCACCCTGTATGTAATCTAGGTACTCCCGCCACGCTATATGTAATCTAGGTACTCCCTCCATGCTATATGTAAACTAGATACTCCCTCCACCCTATATGTAATCTAGGTACTCCCTCCACCCTGTATGTAATCTAGGTACTCCCTCCACCCTGTATGTAATCTAGGTACTCCCTCCATGCTATATGTAAACTAGATACTCCCTCCACCCTATATGTAATCTAGGTACTCCCTCCACGCTATATGTAAACTAGATACTCCCTCCACCCTGTATGTAATCTAGGTACTCCCTCCACGCTATATGTAAACTAGATACTCCCTCCACCCTGTATGTACTCCCTCCACGCTATATGTAAACTAGGTACTCCCCCCAGCCTGTATGTAATCTAGTTACTCCCTCCAGCCTGTATGTAAACTAGGTACTCCATCCACCCTGTATGTAATCTAGGTACTCCCTCCACGCTATATGTAAACTAGGTACTCCCCCCCAGCCTGTATGTAATCTAGGTACTCCCTCCACGCTATATGTAAACTAGGTACTCCCCCCAGCCTGTATGTGAACTAGGTACTTCCTCTTGCCTGTAAGTAGATTTTTGTAGGGATTTAACGTTAGCTTAAAATGATCACCTTGCAAAGATCTATGAAACAATCTACAGGGTGAAATTTGTCAGGTTGACACTTATGGGGATTTCCTCTCTTTAGCTCACCTGAGCCGAAGGCATCCATCCGTAAACTTTTCATATTTTTGACTTCTTCTCTGAAATCACTGAAAGGATTTTGACGAAACTTGACAGGAAACAAGTGCTCAAGGTCATTTACCAAGTTTGTAGTTTTCAGCCAGATTGGCCCACAGGTGGATCCAGGGCGGAACATAATAGGTTTCAAAAGGTACCCCTCTTTAAAAATCTTCTTCTCCAGAACCACTGCATGAATTGAAAAACGGATTGTTTCTGCGTGATCTACATGGATGTATGATTTAAGTTTGTATTTTTCATAGAAATCAGAATATTAAATTTTCACACATTTTGTAGGTCTTTTCAGCCTTTGTCATTTTCATTCATTTTTGCATGATTTCCTTAATTAGCTCCCCTTGCATTTATTTAATGTGTTTTACTTGCAATTACGTGAAGAAATGTTTTTGTGCAAGAATCTTGCAGAAATTTAATTTCTAGAATTTTTTATGAATTTCTTAAGACTGCAAAAAAGAAGTAGGAAGGGAAATAATTTTTTCACATGGTCAGTTTGTTCTTGGAAACCAATGAAGGGAATTTTAGGAAACTTTACAGGAAGCAAGTAATCGTAGTTTTCCATCATATTGTGTTTTTTGGCCAGATCAACCTAAATATTCTTCTTGGTTTTTCCTCCATATTTGTAGATGGTTCTCAGGTGATGGAATTAGGCCCACTTAGGCCTTTTGATATATTTAGGATACATTTTCAGAATTGTATTTGCATTTACAACACAGACTTTCTTCTGTTCATCTATTAACTAATGGAGTATCCATCTTGCACTTATTTTTCTAAGTTTTAGATGCTTCAACAGAATACCATGAACTCATGCTAATGAAAAGTTTGTCATCTGTGCTAATTCAGTAATTGCCTCATTGAATCTTTTTTAAGGAAATATGTATTGCATATTTTTTCGATGTTACTTTTGATTAGTTTAGATGTAGTTGTTGCAGGATGACCTGGGCAAGCAGCATCTTTAACTCATTCACCCCTAGACACACATTTGGACTGACCTTAGTCATTGATTTACAGCAGAGTCCATTGTTTTTCAGGGGTTGATGAGTTAAGTTGCTGCTGTCCAGCCTTATATTCAGCTACCTACCTACAAATAGACCTGTGTGACATTTGACCATCCCCATAAATGTAGCACACTTCACTGTAAATATCTACAGTTTTGTGCCCAGTAGCGACCTACCTTTAATGAAGGCCCTAATTTCAAGCACTTTTTCTGCTTTTTACCAGTGATGAATACACTACAAATTGATATACGTACAAATCATGCAAATGTCAGTGCACTTGTGAGCATAATTTTTACCTGTGTTACTCTTCAGTAATCTATCTATTGAATTGAGGTGAGTTTGGGTTCACACTGCATGATTTTCATGTACATGTAGCAAATGCACAGATGCCTTTGGGGTATCTTAAGGTGGTCCCTAAAGTTTTTTAGGTCACCTGGCCCGAAAGCGTTTTTTTTTTATGTTTTCTGTAGTGTTGACCAATTTTGCCAGGTGAGCGACTTAAGGCCCTTGTGCCTCTTGTTTTTTTTATTATTTTTTGTCTAATTAGTAAAGGGTACAAAACTTACTGAGGAATGGTTTGTACATACAGTTAAGTTTATCTAAAAAGGCCAATCAAAGGAATAAGCTAAAGTACATTTTGTAGCCATTACAGACAGGTGGCCTTTATAAAGAGATTGATCCATTATAACAAAAGTTTAATCAAGTTTGAGTGGTCTTTATAGGCAGGTGCCCTTTATACAGAGGTATCTTTTCATGCAAGTTTGACTGTACATGTTTTGTTCACTCAGCTGAGAATTTCTTTTCTTTATAATTTTAGATGCAAACCGCAGGATAAGTTCAGGAAGTCATCAAGTCAGAAATTTCTCTTTGACAATAGAACCATGTAAGCCTCAAGAAATCCCAGAAGAATGGCTGACGGTACTGTATCATATTTGAGTATCACTATCGTAGTGGGTGATTTTCCACTGTAAGGGGCCGAAATAAGGTCCCATTCCAAATTTCCAATTCCCAATTTGCAGTTGGAATTTTCCAACTGAAGTAAAATGAAAATAAATTTAAAGAGAGTTTATACGGACTCTATTCTCCACAGGAAATAAACAGTTAGCATCTCCCTTCAATTTTACCTAGATATACGACATCCTGTCTATAAATAATCTAGAATTTCAGAAGAACCTTGGCCAGATGTATCCTGTTGAGCTTGAGATCAATGAGACGACAGAGAGTAGCACATCTGCTTCTTTTCCAGATCTACTCCTGTAGAATGGGAATTTCCACATCACAAACTTCCCATTCCTGAGTAGTAATACCCTGTCATCTCTTGCTTATGCTGTTTTCATTTCATAACTTATAATATGTTATGCCAGGGCATGCTCTTGTTATGATTTTTTTATTCTTAGAGCTGAAGCACTCACCTTGAAATCATCACTAAGGAAGTTTTGTGGTTGATATAGGGATCTTGTTAAACAATGTGAAGTGCCCTTCTCAGGAATGTCAGAGTACAACCATGATTCCCTTTTGCTAATCATATCTAGAATTACATGTATGACCTTTTCACTGAACTTGAAAGGTTTTCATGGAAACTGAAAGGTTTTCTTGGAAATTTAAAGGTTTTCATGGAGTTTGAGAGGTTTTCATGAAACTTGGCAGGTGTTTGTGGAACTTTTGCAATGGGATAAACATACTAACTAGGGACTCCTTCTGGACAGCAGACATTTGGTCTCATCCCATTTGGATTTGCAGTTGTTATGTTGAGACCATTATTTTATACCCTATTTGTCACATTCTAATGGACTCAGAGTTTCGAGTATCCATTGGTGTTTCTTCCTTTTTACTTGTACAAATGTATTTTTCACTTTGTTTTGTATTCATTTAGATTTCCCAAATCAAAAGGCCCAGGCCCCATTCCCAAAGGAGTGTGGAAAATCCCTGGTAATAATCATTTCATTTGATTCATCTTAGCACCACTAATGCTAGCTGAGTGGTTCTTGGAATCTGGTGGTCCTTTATGACATTGGTCTTTAAAGTCAGCTTCATTGTATTACACAGACTGATCAGTGCCAAGAATGCACATTAACACAGTGATACCTGTCTTGTGAGAGACCACCTGTCTTGTGAGAGACCACCTGTCTTGTGAGAGACCATTTGTCTTGTGAGAGACCACCTGTCTTGTGAGAGACCACTTGTCTTGTGAGAGACCACCTGTCTTGTGAGAGACCACTTGTCTTGTGAGAGACCACCTGTCTTGTGAAACCATATTTTGAGAACCACTCAAATAAATGATGCTTTCTCTTAGATGACTGCCTGACTTAAGAGGTAGGGTGGTCTCTGAAGAGCAGTGATTGGACAATGAACTATTACAGACCACAAATTAACACGGGAGCGATTGTTCTGGTTACATGAAGGCTACAGCAAATACAAATCATGTAACCTCCATTTAGTTCTCGATGATTTTGTCAAAATTATAATACATTGTAATAGAATAATTTATATCTTGGTTCTTTATAATTATCTTTTTAACCTGTATGTTACGGTTATTCCTTTTAGCGTAACCTCTAAATGGGTTACGATGATTTCTATTATTTTGTGGCCTGCTTTTATAATCGAAAATCAATTGGCTTACCCATTCCAATTTTGATTATTGATTACAAAATTCCAGATCCAGGAAGTGTCAATTATTATGTATTTGAAATCCATATAAGCTGAAATTTGAGGAAGGATTCAGTTTTGAAATTATTAGCGAGGTTATTCAGATGGCTAAAATTGAATATCTCTGACAATTCACTCCTCATCATAGGGAAGAGTTATCTTCATTTAATCATAAAATCACTAAAATTATATACCATATTTTTATGACAAATGCTAAATTTGCATCTCATTAAAGTTTTCACTTCTACGGTATATGCTTTTTTGACTTCTTAAATTCTATTTGGTTGTTGTTGAGAATGAATTTTTGTTGTTAAAATTAAAAAGATAAACTTAAAAATTTCTGGTTTTGTCTTTTTATTCAACATTCACAGATAAAAAGTACAGGTAAAGATACTGGTAAATTACCGTATAAACAAATAATATTAAAAAAAAATATCCTTTTCAAATTCAATAAACATCAATTATGAATCGAGAATCGATCAGTTTTCTACTTTTGATTACAAAATGTTTATCCATTATCAGTCGAATTAAGTGTGAAAATGTTTGCCAGTTTTCTTATGGAAGGTCGGTGGTCTTTACCCGGGTAACCGGGGTTTCTCCTCCACCAATAAAAACTGGACGCCATCATGTGACTGAATGATTGTTGAGTATGGCATAAAACAAAACATCAAATAAAAAATCCATTATCAGGAATTAATATCATCAACACGCAGGTCCTGTGAAAGGCCCAGCCTTATTCCCAATGCAGAATCTGCTATTTTTTTTCTGAATTATTTTGACCGTGTCATTCACATTTGATATTAAACAAAAAAAAGGAGAATTGACTACATGTATGAATTGCACTTCAGAAGTCTTCAGATGAAAACCATGTTGTCAGTTACATAAGAGAAGCTAAATGAATCACAAACTTTGTGTCTTTATTTTTCTGAATTAAATGACTATAATTACTTTTTTATCCAATTTGGCCCATTGCAATGTAAAATTCCCAATTGGGAGGACACAGGACTCTGTCCTATGAACCCCTGATTATGGTTTCAAACCAATTGTCCATCAATACTGAAGACAGATTCCATTGTATAAGTGTTATTACAATGGTTTGTGTGCCAGCCTGGCTCAGTCGGTAGTGCTCTGGACTCTTGATTTTGAGGTTGTGAGTTCGAGTCCAGCTGGCGGCAGGTTGGTTTCCTGTCCTTTGGACGAGGCAGTAAAAACCAAGGTCCCGTGTCACAGTAGGTGTCGGCACATTAAAGAACCCTTACTGCTCAATGGCCGTAAGTGCCGAGTATAGGCCAAAATTTGAAGCCCTTCACGGGCATTTGGTGATGTCTCCATATGAGTGGGATGTTCTAGCTTTGTTCTCTTCTGACAACTTTTGTTATTTAAGGTAATTACTGTTTGCAATTTCACATCCATCATTATTTGGTTACTTTATGGATATTGGCATCCAAGATCTTTTATCAGCAGTGGCTGTTGTACAGTAACCATCATGAGCCTCTTTGTCCAAGCTGTGAGATAATTGCACATAAAAAGCCATGAAGTCTCCCACCTTTAGTCAAGGTAGCCTAAGTTGATTTTGTCAAAAAGTTTGACAGTTTATTTGCAGAAGGCCGATGGAAAGAAACCAAATATGGCATGAATGTTTCTTATGAGGTATTGAACAAATGTTGTTACTTTGGTGCTCATCCGTCATCTAAGATGGCCACCACTGCGGGACTTAGTTTCACTTATGACCTTATGGGAAATACAGTGAAACTTAAAAAAAGGGGCTCCTTAGGGACACAAAAAACTCATCTTCATAGGGAAGGATGGTCTTTGTGACCAGATCGTCTTTATACACAGGTGGTTGGTAAAGCCGGTTTTACTGTACATGCAAATGTCCTCTTCTAGAGAACCACTGTATGGATTGAAATGAAACAGAGCATGAACGTTCCTTACAAGGTGATGATTCAGTGTTGCTGTATTCCAAGATGGTCATAGCGAAGGGGAATTAGTTTATCATAGGACCCTAAGAGAAATACATACAGAAATCTTCTTCAAGAGAATTGCTGAATGGATTGAAGAAAAGTATGGCATTAATGTTCCTTGCATGGCGCAGACCAAATGTAGTTATTTTTGTGCCCATCCGTCATCCAAGATGGCCACTTCTGGGGGACCTAGTTTGAGATAGGACCCTTTGGGAAATCCATACAAAGAACCATACATAGCTTGAAAGTGCTGACCAAATGTTGTTACTTTGGTGCCAATCTGTCATCCACAACTGGTGCAAGTATAAGTAGAATTTCTATAATTTTGCTAAAAGTCCAGGTGAGCGATTCAGCCTTTGCTTTATCAAAATTATTTCTTCCCACCATATTAAAAGTTAACCTGCCAGCAAAATTTATATTTACGTTTGAAGGTAAATTTAACATTTTGTTTTTCAGGAATATGCAACTTTTCATGGAAGTCAGGGTTATCCTAGTCAAGAAGGATATCCTAATCCTCAAGGATATCAAGGATATCCTAATCCTCAAGGATATCCTAATCCTCAAGGATATCCAAGTCCTCAGGGATATCCAGGTCCTCAGGGGTATCCCCAGAGGTTTCCTAGTCCACAAGGATATCCTACTCCTCACGGACAGTTTCCCCCCCAAGGACAACAAGGCCAAGGTCCACAGAATCCATTTCCTGGTTATCAGTTTGGAAATCCGTACCAGATGCCAGCAGCAACAGGTGCTTTTGGCATGCCAAATTACTTAGAATTACCTAGACTGCCACCACCACCTTACAGTGACAATGATAATGTCAAAAAACCTCCAAATGTGTCATCTTCACAATCCTATGAAAATGAATCACAGAAAAGTAAAACAAAAGATCAAGCACCAGAAAGGAGGGAACAGTCAACCAGTGAGGAAGAAGAGGAAGAGGATTCAGGTTAGTGATCTTTTGATTTTTATTTTGAAAAGTCTTTTTTATCACATTCAATATTTTTCAGTTAGTTTTTTCATTACACTCAACAGTTTTCTGTTAGTTTTTTCATCACACTCAACATTTTTCAGTTAGTTTTTTTATCACACTCAACATTTTTCAGTTAGTTTTTTCATCACATTCAACATTTTTCAGTTAGATTTTTCATCACACTCAAAATTTTTCAGTTAGTTTTTTTATCACACAACATTTTTCAGTTAGTTTTTCATCACACTCAACATTTTTCAGTTTTTTCTTCACACTCAACATTTTTCAGTTATTTTTTTCATCACACTCAACATTTTTAGGTTAGTTTGTTCATCACACTCAACATTTTTAGGTTAGTTTGTTCATCACACTCAACATTTTTCAGTTGGTTTTTCATCACACTCAACATTTTTCAGTTAGTTTTGTTCATCAAACTCAACATTTTTCAGCTAGTTTGTTCATCACATTCAACATTTTTCAGTTGGTTTTTCATCACACTCAACATTTTTCAGTTAGTTTTGTTCATCACACACAACATTTTTCAGTTAGTTTTGTTCATCACACTCAACATTTTCAGTTAGTTTGTTCATCACACTCAACATTTTTCATTTATATGGTGGCAGCCAGTTTTTAATGGTGGAGGAGAGAGCCCAGTTACATGTACCAGGGAAGAGACCATTGGCTGTCTGCATGTAAACTGACAAACTTTTTCACAAAAATCAGTTTAGGTTCCTGCTGGACTCAACCTTGTACTGGCCAGAAGTGAGAGACTTCATGGTTCAATTCAAAGTTTGAAGCTCAGGGGCTGAAAATTTTCTCTCAGCTGCTTGGGTCCAGGACTTTTTTGTTAAATTTTGCCTGGGTCCGGTCCTCTAACATATGGGTCCAATAACAATAAGTCAGAGTTTTAATATAATCAATCAATACAAATATCAATTATCAAAGGTTGGAACACAAAATTATATAAACCAAAAACTGCCACAAAATCATATGAGAAAATGATAATTGAACTCTATTAGCTTAAGAAAACAAATGAAGTTTAGAAATACAGAAATTGACAAAATAGTCATTCATTGATTCAGACTTGTTAGGTCCTCGGACCCACACAGCAAGAAAACAACAAGGTCAGAAAGTAAAATATGTAAGTCCAGGACCTCGGGCTTGAAGAATTTTCATCCTATGATGCTCTAACCATTTGGCCACAGTGGCCTCTGAGTCAGTGATTGATGTAAAGTCTTTTATTTATCATGTAAACTAGTTGATGTATTTGTAACATAAAAGAAAAAAACATGAGGGATATGACTTTACATCAGTACGTATTGTTGAAAATCTTAATATGATTCATTTATTTCTGAAGACTCCAAGGATTTGAGTTCCAGGACAATATTGGTTAGCAACCTTCCAAAGAATACCTCAGAGGAGGATATTGAGAACTTTTTTGAGAATAAAAAAAGAAGTGGTGGAGAGATGGTTGAAAGTGTTACCTATGATCCAGAAACATACACAGCTACTGTGACCTTTGAACGATCTGAAGGTATGTATGGGACATAGATGTTTTAAAGTTACTCTATAACACAATTTCATAAAGTTCAATTTTTGGCTGGTGATTTTAAAAAGTCTTTGAAATATGACTGCTTCAGTTACATAAATCGTCATATTACCCTACAACCAGGGATATAAATGTTATACTGTCTTTACATGTCCAGTCTTAGTCAGTGAATTTCTTGGATTACAGCAAATATATATATATATATATATATATATATATATATATATATATATATATATATATATATATATATATATATAATGAGCATTTGTTTGATTTTGTCCTTTGAATTTGGTAGACATCCAAAATAAATGGAGAATGGCACGTTTGACTCTGGAAGTCTGGAGGGCCTAATTTGATAACATTTTTGTTTGTTGACATCGAACATTACTTAGGTATCAACAGTTTTATTATGGGTGTTTATGTATTACATCACAGATCCATTCATTATCTTTGTAATAAAAAGAAAAATTATGTTATTCTCACAAAGAGTAACATATTTCTCCTGAAATGATAAATAGATTGCAATGGAATCTCTACCAAATGCGAACCAAATCCTCAAATTTTTGTGATACAAGTCAAAATTGGTTAAACTTAAAACACAAATTCTCTAAGATTTGATGTGAGTTATTTCCCCTTTTGTGGATTTTTCATGTTTTTTCACATTATCTTGAAAAGTACAGTAGAGAGAGAGAAAGTGAAAGAAGCAAAAATGTTCAGCACAAAAAGTCAATTGGGCCAAAATTGTCAAGTAACCCCCTCATGGGAGTTACTTCCCCTTTTAAGCTGATTTTTCATGTTTTTGGCATTTTTATTTGACATTAATTGTTCAGCATGCAAAGATCTACATAAAAGTCAACAGGGCTGAAATTGTCAGGTCACCCCTTATGGGAGTTATTTCCCCTTGTAAGTTGATTTTTTCATGTTTTTGGATTTTTATTGACATTATCTTGAAAAGTATAATAGCTAGAGCAAAAATGAAAGAAGCAAAATTGATCAGCATGCCAAGATCTACCAAAAAAAAAAAAAAAGTCAACAGGGCTGAAATTGTGAGGTCACCCCTTATAGGAGTTAAATAAGTTGAATAACACAGGATATAGTTGTATACAAATGGCTTAATAACTCAAAACTGATTGATTTTTTGTATACAAAGATACATGTATATCAGAAAGTTGCTAGGTATTATCTAAGGATCATTTTGACAACATAATCAATGGTCAAGTTCACAGACACCTAATTAAACAGAAAATATGAATTTTTTTTTTCAAATGTAAGACATTTTTTACTTCTCAACAACCAGTGGACAAATTTTAACCAACCAAACTTGACAGGAAATTGTTCTCAGGTGACCGTTATTTGTTATTTGGTAACTGTCAAACAATTTTTGAAAGGGTTACACCCCTTTGACTTAGAAAATTTCCAATACTTCACAGTTTCTGTTCAATATCTCTGTAACAGATACACATATTGAAATGAAATTTGGCATACAGATACATCATGAGAATATTTAGGTCAATTTATATTTGGTTACCATCAAATATTTTTTGACAGAGTTACACACCATTGACTTAGAAAATTTACAACAATTCACAGTTTATTATTTGGTTACAATCAAACAATGTTTGACAGAGTTACTCTTATTGAACTCTGTGTATGGGGGAGGGGGCATAACTGTTTTACAAACAGCTTTTGTTTATAATGTGGAGTTTGGACATCATAGAAAACACTACGATTTCACTTTGACATTTTCTCAGTTAAAATTTGTAAGTTAAGTCAGTGAGGACTGATATACAAGCTACATAAAATGAAGATAACATGAATGTTGTCAAACGTTTATATCTGCATATACATTGTAGGATAGATCATATGAATAATGATTAATATAGGTGTGGAAGTTTAAATATACAGGTAATCATTCTGTATATGTACCTGACCTCTACAGGTCATTGTGTAATTACCCCAAGTACAGGTCCTATAATTACACCTCTGTATGGTCTAAGGAAAAAGGAAAAATCACATTTTGCAACATTAGTGAAGTCAAGTGCAACCCCTGCCTCAACACCAAATTAAATTGGGAAAAACTACATGTATTTTGCATTGGGAATGGGGCTGATTTTTTACCCCATGGAAACTATAGAAAAAGCCCTGAACAAACAAGAGCAATTTGCTGGCATAAAAAAATCTTTTATTCCTATATGTATTGTGAAAATAAGGTCAGGTCTTTTTTTATCAAGAGTTAAGTAGTAAAAAAGGGGATTTTTAAAAAAAAAAAAAACCCACAGCAAATGCCCCTTTAAAACATGTTGCTTATTTTATTCACAATTTACAATACATGCATACATGCAATCCTTAAAGCTCAAGTAAGCCATATTTATTGTATTCTTTTTCAGTTGTTGACAGAGTTCTACAGAAAAAGCCACTACTGTTCAATAAGAAACAAATCACAGTGAAAATAGCAAAGGAAGATAATCCAGATGACGGGAGTGAGTCAGAGAGTGAAGATGAAGGTAATTATATCTAAGTAGTAGGAAGTAATATTAGATATTCAAAAGTCATTATACAATTATTGCAGTACTTTTGGTTTGATATGAAGATTTATGGAGAACAAAAACAATATCGATCATTGAAAGAGATATGGCAAGTACTGTCAATCCCTCTGGTTTGTCTCACTTTTCCATCCAGTCAGGGAAGTTGGCGCTAAATGATATTCAGCTAAAACAGACTTTGTCCCCAGTATCATCAGATATTTACATGTAAAAGACTTTGTCCCCAGTATCATCAGATATTTACATGTAAAAGACTTTGTCCCCAGTATCATCAGATATTTACATGTTAAAGACTTTGTCCCCAGTATCATCAGATATTTACATGTAAAAGACTTTGTCCCCAGTATCATCAGATATCTACATGTAAAAGACTTTGTCCCCAGTATCATCAGATATTTACATGTAAAGTACTTTGTCTCCAGTATTTTCAGATATTTACATGTAAAAGACTGTCCCCAGTATTATCAGATATTTACATGTAAAAGACTGTCCCCAGTATTATCAGATATTTACATGTAAAAGACTTTGTCCCCAGTATCATCAGATAACTGTCCCCAGTATTATCAGATATTTACATGTAAAAGACTTTGTCACTAGTATTACCAGATATTTACATGAAAAGGACTTTGTCCCCAGTATTTTCAGATATTTACATGTAAAAGACTTTGTCTCCAATATTATCAGATATTTACATGTTAAAGGCTTAACCTACAATGTTATCAGATATTTACATGTAAAAGACTGTGTCCCCAATATTATCAGATATTTACATGAAAAGGACTTTGTCCCCAGTATTTACAGATATTTACATATAAAAGACTGTCCCCAGTATTATCAGATATTTACATGTAAAAGACTTTGTCCCCAGTATTATCAGATATTTACATGTAAAAGACTCCCCTGTATTATCAGATATTTACATGTAAAAGACTTTGTCCCCAGTATCATCAGATATTTACATGTAAAAGACTTTGTCCCCAGTATCATCAGATATTTACATGTAAAAGACTCCCCTGTATTATCAGATATTTACATGTAAAAGACTTTGTCCCCAGTATCATCAGATATTTACATGTAAAAGACTTTGTCCCCAGTATCATCAGATATTTACATGTAAAAGACTTTGTCCCCAGTATCATCAGATATTTACATGTAAAAGACTTTGTCCCCAGTATCATCAGATATTTACATGTAAAAGACTCCCCTGTATTATCAGATATTTACATGTAAAAGACTTTGTCCCCAGTATTATCAGATATTTACATGTAAAAGACTCTCCTGTATTATCAGATATTTACACATAAAAGACTTTGTCACTAGTATTATCAGATATTTACACATAAAAGACTGTCCCCAGTATTATCAGATATTTACATGTAAAAGACTTTGTCCCCAGTATTTTCAGATATTTACATGTAAAAGACTTTGTCACTAGTATTACCAGATATTTACATGAAAAAGACTGTCCCCTGTATTATTAGATATTAAAGTGATATAAGCTGTCACAATGATGATTTTTGTCCCATGACTGTAATTTGGTCAGGGGGCGTCTCGGCTTTTCACGTGCTCATTCTATCAATCTCAACCCCACACACAATCAATGTTAAAGTCGACCTATTTTTATATGTGTTTTATATTTACTTTTTAAATACAGGATGTGACTTTATTGGAAAGTGTTAGTGAAATATGTGCTTTTCAATGCCACTTTAAACACCTGAAGCAAATCAGAATCCTGCATATTTATTTTGTTGTTCGGTGGAGTAAAGCTATTATCACGTGATCTGCATGAGATTGTAGCATTTTATAAATACAAATATCAGGTAACTAAAATAATTTTTCCAATCTTTAATGTTATCCTGAAATGAATGCTAAAATAACCAAAATAAAAACAATATAGCCGTGAAAACTATGCATACCTCACATTTAATATCGTGCCGCCATGTCCAGTGGAGTTGTGCATTAGACACTATGGAGGACTATTATGTGCGTAAAACATTTTGAATAAAAGAAAACTAGTTTGGAGAAAAAGATTCTGTTTGTTTTATTTTTTTTTTCCAAACAATTACAATAAAACTGAAGATACAGTGAAACTTGTATATAAAGGCCTCCTTAGGAATACAAGAAAACCGATCTTTATAGGGAAGTGGTGTTTATATAGAGGTTGATTTGTACACATATGGTACTACTGGGAACAACAAAAACGGTCTTAGTGACCAGGTGGTCTTTATACATAGGTGGTGGCTAAATCTGGTTTTACTGTATATTTACTGTACAAGAGATGTATGGAAGTAAATGTAAAGAGTAATAGGAACAGAATATATTATATTAACTGCAAATCGCACGTGCTTCGTTGGCATTGGGTAATCTTGTTAAAAATTACCAAAAGTTAATTTGCAATGATCAGAGTGATGGTGAAACTGATATAACGGGTTATGGTTGGCATGATTGTTGCAATTACATGCATTCATTTGTTATTCTATCCACCAGGTAGTCTATTTGGGATTTATATGAGATCACATTTTACATAAAATGTGCATGTAAAATTTTGCACCGACGACAGCTCATATCACTTTAACATGTTAAAAATTAACCTGCCAAAATTAAGGTCATTTATTTTATTTCTCTTGTCTTGTAAGAATTTCAAATATTCATCATTCATATTTTGTTTATACAGATTCTGAAACAGAAGCAGAAGACGTGAAACCAACTATGATCAAAGTCAGCGACTTGCCGAAAAATGCAACTACTGATGGTATCGAGAATTTTTTTGAGAATCAAAAGAGAAGTGGAGGTGGGACAGTAGAAAATGTTGATTATGATGCTGAGACACACACTGCCATTGTGACCTTTGAACAGTCAGATAGTACGTGATTTATATATCAAAGTGATTAAAGGGGAACTACCTGTGTTTACCCCAAAAAATTATTTCCATTTTTTTTCTACTTTTACTACTTGTACTTGATGTACAATAACAAATAAGAGCTATACACAGACATAAAAATCTTATATTCCTATATGTTCTGTTGGAGGTTGGATCCAGTGTGGCATTCATATACAAATAAGAAGATTGAGTTAATCAATTGCAATGCAGAAAGTGCCAAACCTGGGTTTCTCGAGCAATTTTTAAAAAATATATAGGGAATTGAGAATTTTTATGCCTGTGTATATCTCCTGTTTTGTTATTGTATATCAATCTAAGTAGTAAAACAAGTTTTTAAAAAAAAAAAAAACAACTAATGCCCCCTTTAAGTATTTACATGGGTGTTTTTATCTTAATTTAACATGTACATGATTTATCAGTGTTATCTTTCTTTATGAGGACAACATTTGTATATGTATTTGTAGATTTTTTTTTCTGAATTTCTTTTGCTTATCTAGGCCAACACTTAATTCTGTTTATGGGGCCACATCCTCTCATTTTTATTTTGAATAGTGTTTTACGCCACAATCAATCATTTTTAGCTCGCTGAACCCCCAGTGTCGAAGGCATCATTGTTGTTGCTGTTGGCGTCGTCGTTGTCGTTGGTGTATGTAGACAACTGCAAGGGATAGGGGTTTCAGATTTCTCATAAAGATTCCTTATGACCAGAGCTTTCATTTGTTACCTTGACGGTTGACTTAATGACCTTGACCTTGGACTTTGACCTACTTTTCAGAAAATTTAACCTTGGCTACATCTTTTAAACCATGAAGGATAAGGTTTTAATATTTCACATATAGATTTCTTAAGACCATAGCTTTCATTCAGTACCCTGACTTTTGACCTAGTGACCTTGGCTTGGACTTTGATCTACTTTTCCTAAACTTCAACCTGAGCTGAAGGAATAAAAATATTTACCAGTCCTTTGACCTTGAAACCTGACAGCTGTGGGTCAGATTTTGAAAATCTAAACCTGTTTCGATGAGCTTTGTTGTCTTCAGACAACTCTTGTTTAGTTATATGGTGGTGGCCAGTTTTTAATGATGGAGGGGAGAAACCAGGTGCAATGTACCCAGAAGAGACCACCGGCCAGTAAACTGGCAAATTTCCTCACAAAAATCAGCTTAGGTTCCAGCGGGGCTTGAACCTGCGCTGACCAGAAGTGAGAGACCTCATAGTTCAAAGCTCAAACCACTCTGCCATGGAGGCCCCTATGAAAGAATGAAAAACCGAGGACATTTCCATATAAAGTACCGTTTGGATATTTGGTCACATATCTAGGTCGGTGCATCCAGTCTTTAAAAACTACCCTCATCTACCACTCACATGTGGTCTCTCAAAACAGGTGATACCTCTAAGAAAGGTTTTATTTAAGGAATAATTTAACTGATTGGTATTCAGAATGTGGACCCTATTAAAGAAGTAATGCCACATGATAAACAAATTTACTGTAATTATTGACCAGCTGTGGGAAACATAATTACATGGGACTTTGTCCATTAAAATTTATTTGATAAAAGATTTTACATGTCTGACAATAAATCAAGTTTGCTTTTAAGAATCCTTTTGAAATGTTTACACAATGTAGGCTCAATGACCCATGTAGACTAGACACATTTAAATTCTAAGACTTTTATGGAATTATGGGACTCTATTTAATAAAAATTCTATAAAATTTGACATGTCTCAACAATACATGTAGATCAAGTTTACTAGATAAATGTAGTTCCTTTTACTTAGACTCGTCAACCCCTGAAAACAATGGACCCTTCTGTAAATCAATGACTTAAACCTGTCCAAATGTGTCTTTAGGGGAGTCATGTTCCTCACTCCAAAATAGAGATCCTTGATATCACAATTTTTTATGACTTGTGAACAAGCGTATCTTGGGCCATTAGCACAGTTGCTTATTCTTTACTTTGTGCCTAAATATCATAAATTTAAGATCAAATCTAATTACAGTCTACAGTGAAACCTGTATATATAGACCCTCCTGAGGGTCACAACAAAACCAGTCTATAGGGAGGTGGTCTTTATATAGAGGTTAAATGTTACTATTGGGGACAGCAAAATAAATGGTCTTTGTACCCAGATGGTCTTTATACACAGGTGGTTGCTAAAGCAGGTTTTACTGTAATTAAAAAAAAATCTCTCACTGCTTCCATTTTCTGATGTGTCGCATACAGGATCTAACGCAATCCAGTATGGGTGACATGTGAATGACCTCTCATAAGTCTGTCATGTTCGACCAATGAAAATGCGACTCACAATATTTTGAAAGTTTATTGAATGGCAAAGAAATGTAATTTATTTTATAAGAATTGAACTGTCAGTCTGCAGAATTCATTTTGAATATCTTTGGTGATTCAATCCTACCCAAGGAACAGATTTCTCTACTTCCGGATTTTTACTTCTGGATTTTTACTTCCGGATTTTGTGTGTTTGATGTTGTTTAAAGTGTTAAAAATGTTTGCATCTCTTCGCCATTTGATAAACTTACAAGATCGCATAAGTATCATTTTTATTGATTGAAAATGACACTACAAGGTCATTCATGACCCCATAACAGATTTTGATAGATCCTTTATGTATCATGGCAAGAAAAACATAGCAATGAGAGATTGATATTTAATTGGATTGACCTAATTTATTGGTTTACAGTGTGGGAGAGTTGTATATAAAACAGTTTTACCTGTGTGAAGGTCATCAAAATTGCTGTTACCTTGTGACAGTTGTCAGTCATATATTGTCAATAAACTTTTCACATTTTAAATTACTAAAGTGATTTCCACTAAACTTGGCAAATGTTTTGTGAGGTCGTTTCTTGATGCATATTCCTGATTGTTATTTTTGCCAAGAATCAAAGTCTACCCAATCCTAGATTCTTATTGGTTGATCAGAACATCCTCTCAAAATGGCTAAACCAATCAAAATTTAATGTTAATTGATGAGAGGAAATACAAACAAATCAAGCAAGAATGTTCAATAGAAGTTAACTACGGTTATACAGTGAAACCTTTCATAAGAGTTACCACTATGTCAGTCACTGAAATGTGGCCCCTCACAGCATTGTGTTCTGATTGTTGTGTCATAGGACAGGTGGTCATTAATGAGAGTTGTCTCTCTCAGTACAGGATTTACTGTATTGTGTATATAATACAGTACATACTTTTTATCCAGAACTTGATGCTGGTGTCTTTTCTCCTTTCCATCACGCAATATTATAAAATCGAAATTTTGTTGTGGTTTTAACTTCGTTTATTTTGTTGTTTTCATTCACCAACGGAATTAAAATCATGACGAAATTTTAGATTTATTACACCAAGTAATAATGAAAGGTTCATGTACAAATAGGTTTTTATTATTTCAACAAAATTAAATGATAACAAATTCATTTTATTTTTTAAACAACAAAATTTATAAACCTGTGAAATTTTGTAATTCTGCAGTATAAAATATTTTTTTGAAAGCAGACAAATTTTCATTTGAACAGATCATTTTGAGATTTGACATAGGTTAATTACTGTATGTCAATAAATGACTGGTTGTAAGCCACTATATACACCTGACCAGTCTGAGCAGTCTCTTGTTACTTACAGCCGTCAACAGAGTTTTGCAACGTGTGCCGCTATTATTCAATAAGAAACAGATAAAAGTTGAAGTTTTCAGTCAAGATGACGCAGATGAGAGATGTGGGTCAGACGAGGTGGAAGAAAGTCATGTGATAGAGGTACATGGTGTGAAGGACTCCACCACTGATGATACCATTGAGAATTATTTTGAGAATACCAGGAAGTCAGGTGGCGATGAAGTCATCAAGATGACTCGAAATGAGGATGAAGGAATTGCATATTTAACCTTCCAAAGCAATGAAGGTGAGTTTGCTTTGTGACAATTATTGTTCAATTATGTAATGGCAGCCATTATAAACACCTTTCTGCAAATCTGCTATTTTGGATTTTTTTTGTTTTAACTTGTCAACCCCTGATAAACAATGGACTTTTCTCTAAAGCAATGCTATAGGCTGGTCCAAGTGTGTCTTTAGAGGTGAATAAATTTAAGGTGTTTTAAAATACACCTAACAATTTATCATTTTTAGCTCAACTGGCTATGCCAGGGTGAGCTTTTGCAATCACTTTGCGTCCATCGTCCGTCCGTCGTCCGTCCGTCCGTCGTTAACTCACTTTCAAAAATCTTCTCCTCTGAAACCACTGGGCCAAATTGAACCAAACTTGAACTGAGTCGTCACTAGGGTATTTAGTTTCAGATTTGTTATTTTCTATGTCGCAGGTCAAACAACATGGCCGCTGTTGCTAAAAATAGAACATAGGGGGTAAATTGCAGTTTTTGGCCAATAACTCAAAAACCATTACAGATATCAAAAATCTGACATGAGTAAAAGTGATCAGCTTGATGAGATCTACCTGCCATGCAATTTTGAAGAAAATTGGAAAACTCATCTCGGAGTTATAGCCCTTTTTTGTAAAATTTTCAAAATTTTGGCATTTTTAATTTTTTTTTTTCAAAAAATGTAGCAGATAGAGGTCAAGTGTAAATTGCAAAAATGTTCAGCATATCAAGATCTACCCACCCTGAAAATTTGAAGACAATCCAAAAACCTGTGTAGGAGTTATTGCCCTTTTTTCACAGAATTTTTTCAATTTTTATGTTTTTCGTCTTCTAACTCCAAAACTATGAAAGATAGAGGTCGAATGTAAATTGATAAAATGTTTGCCATGATGTGGCGACTTCAAAACCGGTGTTGAAAATTTTTTGTTGACCGCCATTTTCAAAATGGCCGACAAAAAAAGGCGGGAAAATTCAACATTGTTTGATTTCAATGAAATTTGATTTCCAAATAGATATTGATGTTGCGACTTCAAAAACCGTTGTTGAAAATTGTTCCTTGACCGCCATTTTTAGCTCACCTGGCTTTTGGAATCACTTTGCGTCAACAAACATGGCCGCTATGGCGAGGCTTAGTTTAACATTGGATCCTATAGGAAAATCATCTTCTCCTCTGAAACCACTGACACAAATTTAACCAAACTTTACAGGAATGATGTATGCAAGGTCCTTTACAAAGACTGCTCATTTTGTTCTGATCCGTCAAAAATCATGGCCACTATTTATGTATGGAAGGTCCTTTACAAAAATTGCTCGGTTCGTCTGATCTTCTCAAGCAAATAACCAGGTGAGCGATACAGGCTCTTGAGAGCCTCTTGTTAAGTATGTGGATGGTATCTATTGATGGAAAAGAAAACACAAATTTCAATACCCCTTTGGAAAAGACCACTGGTGGCCCTCCGTAGATTAACTGGCAAATTTTTACAGAAGTATCTGATTGTCCGGTGGGGATTCAATTTTAGAATGGCTATATTAGGATTATAGATCACCTGAGGGTCCAGTGGGATTCAATTTAAAAATGGCTATATTAGGATTATAGATCACCTGAGGGTCCAGTGGGGATTCAATTTTAGAATTGCTATATTTGGATTATAGGTCACCTGAGGGTCCAGTGGGATTCAATTTAAAAATGGCTATATTAGGATTATAGATCACCTGAGGGTCCAGTGGGGATTCAATTTTAGAATTGCTATATTTGGATTATAGGTCACCTGAGGGTCCAGTGGGATTCAATTTAAAAATGGCTATATTAGGATTATAGATCACCTGAGGGTCCAGTGGGGATTCAATTTTAGAATTGCTATATTTGGATTATAGGTCACCTGAGGGTCCAGTATCAGTTGCAATGGGACTAATTCATTTACCAAGTGACACCCGATAACAATGGTGCGGTACTAGTATCTCCAATGGAACATTAGTCTTCGTAATCTTCCAGCTGAAATGACTTTGTCTTCTAGAGTCAGAAACAATAGTCCCACACAAACGTTATCGATTATCACGTGGTACATGAATTAGTCAGATTGATTAACACCACCTTACTATATGTATATGAATTCTTCACTGCACCTGATCCTATTTTCACATAATATATAGACATATAAGATTGTTTTATGCCTGTGTATAGCTTTTAATTGTTATTGTACATCAAGTATAAGTAGTGAAAGTAGAACAAAATCGAATTTTTTTTTTTTTTTTGGAAAACACAGCTAATGCCCCTTCAACTTTGTTGAAACTATCCTCAGCAATACCATATATCCAAAGGATTGGCCAAATTACTTTGAACTTGCGCTATAGAAAATAGTTACCTGAAATGCAACCATTAAAAACAAAAGATTATCTGAGTAGGCCAAAGTACATATACATTTGGAATGATTAAATTTTTATACATGTAACATGCCAACAGAAACATATATGTGACAGTGTTAAATATATCAACATGTACAGGGGTGGAAATTAACTGGTGCCCGTTCGCCTGAGGCGTTTGAATTTATGATTGGGTGAATTGTTTTGCATATGAAGTCGCCCGGTTGACAAATTGATTTCAGGAATTTTTTTGCCACTTTTTGGGGCCTTTATTCGGTCCATTTCCAGTTGGAAATAGTATCTGTTTTTTCTCAATTTTAGTCCTTAAAATTCCCAATCTGATGAAACTAAAATTTTGACATGTTAAGTTCGAATGTCTGCCTTAATCAAAATGAAAGTAAAAGTACAACTTTTAAAAATGATCCATTTCCTTCTATTTGTAGTTTAAATGGATTGCTAAAAACCAGTTACAAATTAAAATAATTAATTTATTGACAAGTAAATACTTTAGTCTTTACCTCAAATATGGCCAAATATGTCACAGAACACATCGTGTTTTGACTGTTGTTGCTTGCAGTTTATGGAGGAATTTCAGAGGATTTTCAGTCCTTTGATTTTAAAAAGTGATAAGATTTCAAGTAAAACAAAATCTGTCCATAAATGATCCCAAAGGAGCACTTCAAATGACATAAGCTACAGTGTTTATACGAGTCACTTATCAGTTAAAAAATGATTGACTTTTTATATACAAAGATATATGAGAAAAAAATGATTGACTTTTTATATACAAAGATATATGAGAAAAAAATGAGTGACTTTTTATATACAAAGATATATGAGAAAATTGTTTGGAATTATTGCAAAAATCATTGTGACAAAGTTTTAAGGTTTTGTGAGGTCAAAGGTCAATTTCACATACACATGTAATCTGAAAATATAAGTTTTTTGTCAACTTTCAGACATTTTCAATTTCTTCTAAGAACCATTAGGCCAATTTAACCAAACTTAGCAGAAATTATCCCCCATATGAAGCCACATAAAATTTGTGAATGATTATGGGCTTGTATCTATTGGGGTCCTAAAAAGGCCAAAATATTATATATCATTAAAAATCTTTTGGTGAACTAGTAATCCTAAATTTCAATCTTGTAACTTTTAAGGATTTGGCCTCCTTTCCCAAAGAGTATCATTTTAAAACTTACTAGAATATGCAGTTGTTTAACATATTTTAACTTGTTTAAAGTTGCTAGATTTGGTTTTAATGAGGTATGATTTTTTTTTTTTTTTTTTTTTTGTGTTTGCAGTCGTACAGCGGATTATAAAGAAAAAACATAAATTAGATGGAGCACAGTTGCTTGTTAAAGAATATATCCCCCCACCGCCACCAAAAGTACGTCCCATGTATCAGAACAGAGCCTTTTTTCATGGATTTAATCCAGAAACATCAAAGGATGGGTTACAAAACTTTCTGGAGGCAAAATCTGGAGTTGATGTACGTAAAATTTTGTATGGGGAGGAAGAAGGAACAGCTTTTGTCACTTTTGAAGAAAATTTAGGTAAATATAAATGGCTAGTAATGAGGTTATTTTCTGAAAATATAAACAAATATACCAAAATCTTAAAATTCTAAATAATGTAAACATTTCTATTGTCTCTAGTGACTTGCCATTTGTTTAATAATGTTGCGTTAGTGTTAATTATCAAAATTTTGAATACGTATCATTGAATTTCATCAAGAATTGATCATCAAGTCATTTGTATATATAAAATCTAGATTTTGATATTTTCACCTTTTTTTTAAGCTGTATGCATGATTGCTTCAGTGACAAGTATGTACCATAAATGAGCCCAAAGAAGAGCTTTTAGCATTTTGCCAATGTTTAATTTTGGTCACCCTATCAATATGGCAAAAATTAAACCGCCCAAATTATGTACACAATGTTTCTACCGACACTTTTTAAAAATATTTGAGTGTTTTATTAACAATCAAGGTTTTTTCTTAAAATAACATTGTGTGGACGTTAATCTCAATTAAGTACCATGTGACACATCAATTCTAATTATTGTACCGACACTTTTTGGATATTTTGTTATTCCAAACACCTAGAATGTTGAACACGGCATGATCGAGATTTGATTTTAGGCCAAATTTAAACATGATATAAACATAAATGGCCAAAATTTAACTGACCAAAATATAACCCTTCATTTTATGATCCAAGTGGCCAAATTTTAGCAATGCCAAAATAATCCAAGGAGATCACCTTGTTTAGCAGACCACCTCACTTAGGAGACTACCTTGCTTAGGAGACCACCTTATTAGGAGATCAGTTTAGGAGACCACCTCACTTAGGAGAGTGATTGGGAGACCACCTCGCTTAGGAGACCACATTACTTAGGAGACCACCTTGCTTAGAAGACCACCTCATTAGGAGATCAGTTTAGGAGACCACCTCACTTAGGAGAGTGATTAGGAGACCACCTCGCTTAGGAGACCACATTACTTAGGAGACCACCTTGCTTAGGAGACCATCTCACTTAAGAGACCACACACTTAAGAGACTACCATACTTAGGAAACCACCTCATTTAGGAGACTACCATACTTAGGAGACCACCATACTTAGGAGATTACTTCACTTAGGAGACTACCACACTTAGGAGACCACCTCAATTGGGAGACCACCTCACTTATGAGACCACCTTGCTAAGGAGACCACCTCACTCAGGAGAGCACCTTGCTAAGGAGACCACCTCACTTAGGAGACCACCTTGCTTACAAGACCACCTCACTACCTTGCTTAGGAGACCACATCATTAGGAGACCACCTTGCTTACAAGACTACCTCACTAAGGAGACCACATCATTAGGAGATCACCTCTCTTACAAGACCACCTCACTAAGGAGATCACATCATTAGGAGACCACCTCACTAAGGAGATCATTTTGCTTACAAGACCACTTCACTAAAGAGACCACATCATTAGGAAATCACCTCTCTTACAAGACCACCTCACTAAGGAGATCACATCATTAGGAGACCACCTCACTAAGGAGATCACCTTGCTTAGGAGATTATAAATTTTCTGTCTCTTGATAAGAAATTAAATAAGTACCGTACCACACCACCTCACTAATTGCACCAATTTTTCAAATTTTACTCTTGATATTTGTTGACTTTTGAGATAGAGGTTTTATTTAGATAGTTGTCATATTTGTTGTTGTGTTGTCTAACAAATTGAAATGCCCCTTTAAATTGCAGATTTTGCCAAACTTGAGAAAGCCTGCAAGACTAAACCATTGGAAAAACATTTCCTTCACTTGAGTCGTGTACCGATATCAAATTGTGTTCTGGTCAGGAATATGGAAAATCTTAGTTCCACAGACACTTTGGAATACTACTTTGACAATACACGCAGAAGTGGTGGAAAAGGAGTGCAAGATGTAAAAAAATTGGATGAAGAGGGAATGTATTTGGTTTATTTTGAAGATCCCGAAGGTAAACATATCCTCCTATCTTCACTTAATGTACATCTATCATCAGATCTGCACTTTATGTACATCTATCCTCCTATCTTCATTTTATGTACATCTAATTTCTTATCTTCACTTTATGTACATCTATCGTCAAATCTGCACTTTATTTACATCTATCCTTCCATCTGCACTTTATTTACATTTATCTTCCCATCTGCACTTTGTTCATCTATCCTTCCATCTGCACTTTATGTACATCTATTCTCCTATCTTCATTTTATGTACATCTAATTTCTTATCTTCACTTTATGTACATCTATTCTCCTATCTGCACTTTATGTACATCTATTCTCCTATCTGCACTTTATGTACATCTATTCTCCTATCTGCACTTTATGTACATCTATTCTCCTATCTGCACTTTATGTACATCTATTCTCCTATCTGCACTTTATGTACATCTGTTACGGTCTTGTTTAAATTCTCTCACAAATAAGAGTAACCGTGAGTTCTTGTTTAGATGTACATTTTATTAGGAATATGGTACTCTTTAAATATAGTACATATTATACACCCTGAAACAAATTTGTACAACATTTATCAATTTCATGTAAAATAAATTTAATAACAATACAGAAAAATAATAAAACAATATAATGTAGTGAAGCTTTTCTCACGATTTCACGATACTAAATTTACTTCAAAATTCCCGAATAAACTTATAAATGTATCGTATATATATATATACCTGTGTGTGGTACAGGGTGTTTCAAAATACACTGAAATGTATCGCACCAATTTCTACATGGAACCCAAAAAACCTAGGAAAGAAATGATAATTCTCTTAAGCTACCAGATATAAAAGTAATAAAAATTGGTTAAGTCCGAAATCTCGATATTAATCAAAATGTGAAACAAATAGCCAATAAAATAGGATTTAAACTTACTGTACGTGCAACTGGAAATCACCTGATGAAAACGTCCAAAGTTTTAAATTAAAGTAAGGCGTCCAGTGCTTTTATACTAAAACTTACAAAGGATTATGGGAATTTGACCAATGGAAAATCCATTAAATCAATAAATCACCAGAGTGAATAACCATTCGGACACAAAAATTACTTCCCTTTATAATACGTATCAGAAACGTATAACATACATACTGTATGATAAAATTTGTAGAGTTATGTCCCTTTTCAAGAGTTCGTGTATATAAACAATGATACAAAGGATATACAAAATACATACAGCAAAATAAAAATTCAAATATATATATACACAAAATTTGACCCTGTTACACATCTATCCTCCTATCTTCACTTTATGTACATCTAATTTCTTATCTTCACTTTATGTACATCTATCGTCAAATCTGCACTTTATTTACATCTATCCTTCCATCTGCACTTTATGTACATTTATCTTCCCATCTGCACTTTCTTCATCTATCCTCCCATCTGCACTTTATGTACATATATTCTCCTATCTTCACTTTATGTACATCTATTCTCCTATCTGCACTTTTTGTACAGCTATCCTCCTATCTTCACTTTATGTACATCTATCCTGCTATCTGCACTTTATGTACATCTATCCTGTTATCTTCATTTTATGTACATCTATCCTGCTATCTTCACTTTATGTACATCTATCCTGCTATCTGCACTTTATTTACATCTATCCTGCTATCTTCATTTTATGTACATCTAATTTCCTATCTTCACTTTATGTACAGCTATCATCAAATCTGCACTTTATGTACATCTATCCTTCCATCTGCACTTTATGTACATCTATCTTCCAATCTGCACTTTGTTCATCTATCCTTCCATCTGCACGTCATGTACATCTATCCTTCTATATGCACTTCAGGGTTTGAAAAATCCACTCACCTGCTCGCATTGGCGAGTAAGAAATCGTTAGATAATGAACTCGTCGTTTGGTGCGTAGGCCCACTGACGCCATACTGAAAATCCTGATTCCCTTTTAAGTTTTGAAAGTGATCATTTCCTTCTATTTTTAGTTCAAAATAAATCACAAAAAAAACAATTAGAAACTTAAATAATTATTTTATTGACAATTAAACAGTTTAATCTTTACCTCATGACCGAAAATGTCACAGAACACATCCTGTGTTGACTGCGTATACTTGCTGTTTGTGGAGGTAGTGGAAGTTGGGTGTGTGTAAATAAGAGAACCAATACTGAATGGACCTGAATTTCAGGATTTGGTAAAATAACCATAACAGTATACATTGTTAAAAAGTTGTTAAATGTGAATTAAATGTAAGTGAATGATAAAAGTAAAAATAGTTACTGTAAATAAAAGTTTTAATGAAATACATAGAAATGGATAGCTTTTGTTTTCATCTAACAATAGTGAAAACATTCTTTATCTGTTAAAATAACAATAAATTTAAAAAACAGAAAATTCAATAAAGAATCAAGAATTTGAATTCTAAAAACTTAAAATGAGAGCATACAAAAATGTAAGATTTTCACACATTTTCCTTTGTAATAAGTTTGATAATTTGTCAGATACAGAGTATCTAATCTGTTAAGTCATGTAAGATCTTTTTACTTTGAAGAAGATTTTATACACTTTTAACACAGCTACTTTGAAATACTATGGTTTCATACTTTGGCGAGTGCAAAATAAGTTTGGGTTAGTGGAAATTTTTACCAATTTTTCGAACCCTACAATTTATGTACATCTATCCTCCTATCTGCACTTTATGTACATCTATCTTCCTATCTGCACTTTATGTACATCTATCCTGCTATCTGCTCTTTATGTACATCTATTCTCCCATCTGCACTTTATGAACATCTATTCTCATATCTGCACTTTGTTTATCTATCCTCCCATCTGCACTTTATGTACCTCTATCCTCCCATCTGCACTTTATGTACATCTATCCTCCTATCTGCACTTTATGTACATCTATTCTCCAATCTGCAGTTTATGTACATCTATTCTCCTATCTGCACTTTGTTCACTGTCCTCCTATCTGCACTTTATGTATATCTATCCTCCCATCTGCACTTTATGTACATCTATCTTCCCATCTGCACTTTGTTCATCTATCCTCCCATCTGCACTTTATGTACATCTATTCTCCTATCTGCACTTTATGTACATCTATCCTCCCATCTGCACTTTGTTCACTGTCCTCCTATCTGTACTTTATGTATATCTATCCTCCCATCTGCACTTTATGTACATCTATCTTCCCATCTGCACTTTGTTCATCTATCCTCCCATCTGCACTTTATGTACATCTATTCTCCTATCTGCACTTTGTTCATCTATCCTCCCATCTGCACTTCATGTACATCTATCTTCCTATCTGCACTTTATGTACATATATCTTCCTATCTACACTTTATGTACATCTACCCTCCCATCTGCACTTTATGTACATCTATTCTCCTATCTGCACTTTATGTACATCAAGATACAACAATAACATTACTTTCTAATTCCAATATTCTTGCAGACCTCAAGATACAACATTAATGATACTTTTTAATTCCAATATTTTTGCCGACAAAGAATTAAGAATCTTTTCTCCTTGTTCAGTAGATATTATAAGGATGATTTTGCAGAAATGTACCAGAAAAGGGGACACTCAGATATCTTTTTCTTTTCATTGATTGCATTATAAATCAAGGTTGTCTCGAACAGGGAGTGCTTTTCTGGAATAATTAATACATGGGGGCATGTGCAGTAAGTGTCCAACACATCACACCCCATAGTGATCAGTCCATCTGCCTGTTCATGTTTCTGTACAAATCCTGTCCCCTGTGAAACTTTGTAACTGCAAATCAGAACCTCATTGAAACTTACTGTAAATCTGAAAATTTTTGCAGGATTTATTTTTGTGATACACAAGTTCTAAATTTATTCACTTGATGATATTTTCACAATTTCTAATGCCCATTTTGTCATACTATCATCATACTTCAGTACCCGAAAATAGATGTCTATGTCTTCTTGTGACATCAGTTGTCAGTATTTTCAAAATGGCTGCCGTTTTCAAGATGGTCACCAAAACACATTTTTTTTTATCGTTGTCCAATTTAAACAAAAAATGATACATTATGGTAGGATGATATGGCAAACATTATGACTCCAAAAGTATTAAAAATGGTGGCCATGATCTTCAAGATGGCCTGCAAAACATGTAATTTTTTCATCATTGTCCAATTTCCACAGAAATTCAAAACATTTGGGTACACTGTAGGATGGTACAACAAACTAAATGACATCAATAGTATAAAAAATAGTTGGCCATTTCAAATTTTTTAAGTTGGTTGCATTATTGCTAAAAAAAATTTCAGTCCAATTCTAAAAATATTCATAGTATATATCAAAGTCTGCGTATTTATTTATTGTAAAATTATTCACAGTATTTCTCTATCAGTTACTTACATGTAGTCTAATTCTAAAATGCTCCCAGTATTCATCATTCATTTTCAGTCTATCTAATTTTAAGATTGGTCACGGTATTGTCCCATCATTTTCAGTCTAATTTTAAAAATACTCACAGTATTTCTTAGTTGTTTTCAGTCTAATTTTAAAATGCTCCCAGTATTTATTTTTCATTTTTAGTCTAATCATAAAAATACTTGCAATATTTCCCATTCATTTTCAGTCTTTTTAATTCTAAAATCACAAACAATATCTCTCAGTCATTTTCAGTCTAATTCTAAAAATACTCACAGTATTTCTCAGTTGTTTTTAGTCTAATTCTAAAATACTCCAAAAAATCGTCATTCAATTTCTGTCTGTCTAAATCTAAAATTGATCACAGTATTTCTCAGTTGTATTCAGTCTAATTTTAAAAATACCCACAATATTTCTCAATAATTTTCAGTGTATTTGTCATAATGCTCCCAGTATGCCTTAATCATTTTCAGTCTGTATAATTCTATTTTTCTGTTGTTTTCAGATTAATACTAAAAATACTCACTGTTTCTCAATCAGTTTTAGTCTAATTCTAAAATGCTTCCGGTTTTCATTATCCATTTTCAGTCGAATTGTAAAAACACTTGCAATATTTCTCACTCATTTTCAGTCTGTCTAATGCTAAAATTGCTCACAGTATTTCTCATTCATTTTCAGTTTAATTAAAAGAGAATACTCACAGTATTTCTCCATCATTTTCAGTGTTATTGTTACAATACTCACAGTATTCCTCAATCATTTTCAGTCTGTTTAATTCTATTTCTCGGTCGTTTTCAGTCTAATTCTCAAAATACTCAGTATTTTTCATTCATTTTCAGTTTGCGACATAGTGTGCAGTAGAGAACACAAAATCGACAATCAGAAGCTTGAAGTTGAGATTTATCAGGAGTGTCTAGGATTGTCAAGGACTGGTGACGCAGGACCAAAATTTACAGTTCCAAAGCCGGTCATTTGCAAAAATCTGGATATTGCAAAGATAAAATTTTTGTTGAAATCACCATCTAATAAAGCAGAAATGGACAAGGTTATGTCTGAACTTCATGCACAAGTATCCTGGCCAACAAAAGCAGCAGGTTCATTGGAAATTAAGTGCACAATAACAAAAGAGACTAAAAACTGTAGAAAGCTTGTCAAATCCTGGAAACAAGATGTGGAAAAACGCTGTCGAAAATTCTTTGACATTTTTTCAAAGGAGAAGTTTGCAATACTTGAGCAAGCTTGGAAAGATGTACAGAATGGTATGGCAGACATTAGCATCTCTGAACCAGAAAACATTGGTGTATTTCCCGATAAGAAGAAATTTGAAATTGTTGTTGTGGGTAAAATAAATATAGTGTCTGAGCTCAAATCTCAAATTGATGACATCATCAAAAGAGTAGTAGATGATTATGATAGAAAAAAGAAACAGATCATAGACTGTGTGAAACTGAAACATCACCAGTGTCTATTTCTCAGTCGTAAACATTTTTGTGAAGCCACACAAAGTAAGTTCAAAGATATGAAAGTTTCCATAAATCTGAAAGAAAAAGAAATAAAGTTTGAAGGTTGCTACACAGAGATAAGCCAAGCCAAAGTGTCCATGTTTGAAATACTGAATGATATATGTAATTCCTCTGCAGGTCACTTTTCCAAACCAAAACTAAATTTCTTTCACTCCAAGGAGGTGAAATCATTTTTGGCTCAAGAGACAAAAAAGCAAGACATTTCTGTGATCTGGGAAGTGCAAAAAGATGAAGTGATGGTATACGCAACATCTGATGAGGATGCTGTAAATGCAGCCCACTTGATACAGAACATGATTGTTGAGTCAGCAGTGAAGGTCCAGAAGGAATCTTTGTTCTTGCTTTCCTCACCTTTGTGGGATGAAAAGAAAAATGAAGTTATGAAGACATTTCCAGGTCTTGTACACATTTTGTCTGAACCAGGAGAAGAACAGATTCTAATCGTCTGTGTTCAAGCTCACGCTGGTGATGTTCGTGAAATGGTAAGTGATTTTTTACTTTTTAACGCAGTTCTCGAGGACTCGATGGCATTACCACCTGTTATGATCAAGTTCCTTGATATGCGATATAAAAATGAAATCGAGAGAATGACGAAAGAGTTGAGTGCTCAACAGGTTCAAGTAAACATAAGTAAAAAAGGCATTACGATCAAAGGAACAACCAATGGGTTGACAGAAGCTAAGCAACGTATAGATGACTTGGTGAAGAAAGTGGTGGAAAAGAAAAAAACATTGCAGAAGCCTGGAATAGTTAAATATTTCAAGTCGGAGGAAGGAAAGGCAAAACTTGCTGCAGTAGAAAGGAAGATCAAATGTTTGATTGAGGTCGCTGATACGAGCCCGCAGTCGAACCTTTCCCGTTCCTGGTCAAGTGCACAAGGAAGATCTGTGCAAATGGGAGAGATAGCAAAGCACCAGTGTAAAAATGGCACCACCATTGCAGTCATGGCAACTGACATCACTAAAATGAATGTGGATGTCATCATTAATTCTTGCAACAGAAATATGAAGCATGCAGGAGGATTAGCAAGAGCCATCATTAATAAAGGTAATTCTTTATATTATAATCTATATATACAATGGGGCCAAGGGTTTTCCAGACTCTTTTGGGAAAGGGGTCTGGGTTTTTTAGCAAAATTTTATTGAAATTTGGAAATCTAAAAAACTATTTGAAAATCTCTTCAAAATTCATTGCCATTTGACTTCAGTTGAAAAATTTTGACTGCAAATTGGGGGAAAAATGCATTGTTTTTTTATGCATTTGGAATGGGGCCTTATTTTGGTCCAGTATGGTAGGGTGAAAAATCTCTGGGAACCTGTCTTAAAAGACCATCTCTTCTGCCAATGAAATGTGGTCTTACAAGTCAGGTGGTCTTTCAAAAAAGGTTTTATCTAAAGCACTTTTTGACTGAGTGGATTTTAGAACTTTGTCTTATTAGATGGTCTTCTGTGACAATGGTATGGCGTCATTAAACACAATTCCACTGTATTATAAATTTGAATTTTGAATGTTGTTTTACGCCACACTCAACAATTTTTCAGTTATATAGTGGTGGCCAGTTTTTCTTGGTGGAGATGGAGGAGGAGAAAACCTGGTTACAATGTACCCAGGAAGAGACCACCAGCCTATCAAGTAAACTGGTAAACTGTCTCACAAAAAATCAGCTAAGGTTCCAGTGGGAATCGAGCTTTCGCTGACCAGAAGTGAGAGACTTCATGGTTCAAAGCACAATGCTCTAACCACTCGACCACAGAGGCCCTCCACTGTATTATGAAATAAAATTCATAATTATTATTATTATATAGGATCAATATGATTTACCAATCATAATAAAGTATCAATAAGGGTCAGCATGATTCAGTAATCATAAAAAAGTATTATTAAAGGTCAAACTGATTCAACAGTTTAAAATAGTATTATTAAGGGTCAACATGATTCAACAATCATAAAATAGTATCATCTAGGTCAACATGAGTTAACAATCATAAAATAATATTAGGAGTCCACATGATTCAACAATCATAAAATAATATTAAGAGTCAACATGATTCAACAATCATAAATAGTATCATCTAGGTCAACATGATTCAATAATCATAAAATGATATTAAGAGTCCACATGATTCAACAATCATAAAATGATATTAAGAGTCCACATGATTCAACAATCATAAAGTAATATTAAGAGTCAACATGATTCAACAATCATAAAATGATATTAGTATGCTCCTTTACTTACATGTATATTTATGTCATATTTAGACAAAGGAGTGCTGTTGACTCAGTTATCCTAGGGAGGTTCAAAATGTACTGTACCAGAAATTGCATTTTTATATTGCATTTTTTCAACAATTTGGTAACAAATTGAAACCATTTTATTGAAAACTATTTATTCAAGATTCAAACGTCCCTAGTTATTTCAATCTTTGAAATAAAAAAGGCAACCATTGGGAGCCTTGACATTTACAATTGTTTCCTTACTAGAGATCATCTGAATTGGTGAAACATAACAGCTGGATTTATAAGTACATGTAGAGCCAAACTCATTGAACCACTGATTCCCTTTGTGAATCCACTAATGAGACAAAATATCATTCTTTCATCCCGAAGTACTAAGTCATACCATGTTTATTATGGCTCCATATATAATTGCCAGGGGAATACACTACATGTATAGAAAGAAGTACACAGATAGGTAAAAGTAGCACATCCGAGATCTGTCAATACTGTCTTTTTTCCAAAATAGGAGAGCACAGGTCAAACATTATGCCTTACTCTGTTTACAGGCATTACTGTAGCTCTAATATTTCATGCTTGTTACCCCTTTTAAGACCTAATTTAGACTTGTTGTGTTTTGAAGATGTGTCAATTTATGTACATATATGATTATGTCATGGACAATGGTGGAATTAATATTATCTGAATATATATTGTCGGAACTTGGATGTGGAAGTAAAGTGTTGGAGAAAATACTGTCGGTCATTCTTTTGTCGTCAACACTGTTTGTCAGAGATAGAGAGAGAGTGAGAGTTAGTGAGTTGGTTGGTTGTAATATAGGTGTTTGCTTTTCTTCATTAGTAGACATTATATGCATGCAAGGCCAAAATTCTGCCCTGATTATAAGTAACTTTTTGGGTGTAAAATCAGACCTGAGTTTACAAAAAAGTAACTTAAAATCAAGACAGAATTTTGGTCTAGCATGCATGCATTGGCATGGTGAATAGTGATTTTTCAGTGTCTTCATTTCTATTCCTCTTGTAATCATTTTGTAGGTGGGATAGAAATACAAAACGACTGTACAGCGTATGTTAACAACAATGGCCCTCTTTCGGAAGGAGAAGTATTTTGTGGTAATCCCGGTAAACTCAGTTGCAAGATGATTATGCATGCCTGCGGTCCTATGTGGAAAAATGGCAAAAGTCGCGAGGAAGAACAGTTACAAGATTGTGTGATTAATAGTCTTCAGAAAGCTCAAGATCAGCATTACAAAACTGTAGCCTTTCCAGCACTGTGTGCCGGCATATTTGGTTACCCAGCCAACTTATCCTGTCTAGCCATCATTAAATCTATAAATGGGTTTTTGAAAAAGAATCCCAAAACAACAATCAAGCACATATTTCTCTGTGATGTGAAGTTTGATCATGTGGATTGTTTCACTGATGCCCTGAAGAAAGTATTTGGACCAAAAAAGGTTTCCATGACAACAAATGAAGCAAGTGCAGGTGGAGCAGCCGCATCCCTTGATGAAGACACAGTACCAAAACATGGTAGGAATTGATGTGCATTTGACAGTTATTATAAATACTTTACACGTACATCATAGAATAGACATTTTTCTACTTTGTGAAATTATAAAAATTACAGTTTGCTTATTGTGTAAATGGCATTTTATGCCAAACTGAACAATTTTTCAGTTATATGGTGGGGACCAGTTTTTAACGGTGGGTCAGGAGAGAACCTCGATTCAATCTACGTGGAAGAGACCACCAACCAGTTACAAGTACTTTCTCACAAAATCATCTTAGATTCTAGCGGGGGTTGAACACTCGTGGACTAGAGGTGAGAGACTCCATGGTATAAGAATGTAAATTGCTCTAATCACTCGGCCAGATAAGCTGATAAACTGCAATGAAAAATATCAATACACACACATACTTTAGCACATAAACTTTTATGTATCATGTCAGCTCATCAACCCCTGAAAAACAATGGACTCTTCTGTAAATCAATGATTTAGGCCAGTCCCAATGTGTCTTTAGGGGTGAATAAATTAATGATTATATGCACTCTCCTTTTCAGAAGATCAGATATCAGCACCAGTGGTGATCAAGTTTGGAAAAATTGTAGTCAAACTTGTAAAAGGACAAATGGCTAATCAAAAGGTATCCAGAAATATTTATTAATACTATACCTCGGTGTGTATTTTCTTTATGATATTATATACGAATAAATTTACTATTTTTACAAATTGTCTGACATAGCCTATAAACCTAACCTGTTGATAGTTTTTTTATATACAGGTGACTCTTGATACCTCAAAGTCCATGGGACCACCAAAAAACTTTGAGGCTTCAAGAGATCATGGTTTCGAGAGTTCTGGAAATCGATATTTCCATCGATATAGGTTCTTAATATTACACAAAATAAGGGATTTTGTTTTCATGATTTGCATGAATTTTGTCATAAACAATCCCCTACCTAGATTTTAAACATAAAAAATGTGTAAGTACGTTATCTTTATTATGTATCCGATTAGGATAAAAAACAGTCGTCAACATACAATGTATGTAATGTTGCAACCTATAATGTTGATCTAAAAGTAAATATACCATTGACTTGGCTGTTACACTAAAACTCCTAAGTCTGTGACACATCTTCATAGTACAGTTCTTCTATTTTGATAGCTCTTAATCAGTTAACAATCCTGTCAATCATTACTAAATAAGGTCAGGGACTACTTGTCACCCAGTTATCAAAATACCTTTTGTTTAATCTTCCAGGTAAGGATCCCAGTCTTGTTCTGGCATATGACATTGACTTTTAATGACTTCACCAGTAATTACTCATACTTCGAGGTTTCGAGAGTGAAATATTAAGGAATATACAAATCGGGACTTTAAATTGACTTTGAGGTTTCAAGAGGTTTTGACATTTGAGAGATTGAGAGTTAATTTGCTTAATTTATGAAGAAAAATTCGGGACGCATAAGAAACTTCAAGGTTTCAAGAACTTTGAAGTCACTTGTATATAAATTTTCTGATTTTTTTGAATGCTATTATTTTACAATTTGAATTGATTCATCCCCCGAAGTTTCCCATCAATTGTCTATCAGAGTAAAAATGGAAACTGCTGCAAAGGGCAGGTTATAAGATATTGGAATCATATTTATTGTCATCAATCTTGTCGTTAACTAAAAGGAGATATTATTTCACAACTGTTGTGCATGACACAAGGGTGTGTCATGAATTAAATCCAAAGTCATATCTTCAAAGTTGCAACAGGGTATTTGTCCCATTAGCATATCTTTTGTATCAACTGAACCCTGTAACAATCACTCTCTGTAATGTGTGATGTGTTGTTTCATAGCTTTGAGTTATATCTTTAACTTGACCCTGCAACATTCACTCTCTGTAATGTGTGATGTGTTGTTTTATCAATACCCTGCTTCACTTGTAATGTTATATCTAGCAATTTGACCCTGCAACATTCACTCTCTGTAATGTGTGATGTGTTGTTATAGCGAGTTATATCTTTAACAGCAACATTTGAATGTCTGTTGTTTCATATTAATCTTTAACTTGACCCTGCAATATTCACTCTCTGTAATGTGTGATGTGTTGTTTCATAGCTTTGAGTTATATCTTTAACTTGAGTGCTTCAATTAATACCTGCTTTGAGTTATAACTTGACCCTCACATTCTCTGTAATGTGTGATGTGTGTTTTGTTACACAATTAATACCTGCTTTGACTCTTCAATTGTGATACCTGTAACAGCTATATTCACTACTCTGTAATGTGTGATGTGTTGTTACACAGCTTTGAGTCTTCAATTAATACCTGCAATATTCACTGTTTATAAAGGTTGACTTGATGTTAAACAGCATTTAAGCATTTATTCTATATTTTTTCCGGTTCATTACGAAAAGTCCTGAATGAAGTCTGTGCACACTGTGTAATTTGCAAAGTGAATGCTGATAATTAAATTTCATTAACAACTTGGTAATTTTTTGAAACCTTTGTTTATTTATTTGATTTTTCCAAATAATATAAACAAAAAAGTGAAATGGTCATGCATTAATTGAGTTGTTATGACCACCAACACTAGACTGTTATGTCATTTTCTGAGAGGCCATCACGACAATGGCCAATCTTGGCTGCTAAAGTAAAAAATAAAGTTATTGAAAGAGGAATTTGAAATCAATCCTGTGGAGAAAGTATTAGTGGTATTCAATGGTACCGAAATGTTAATGTATCCATCGCTAGAGGATGTAGCCATTGCAGGGCAAGTAGGCCTAATTGCATTAGTGTGGACAACAACTATACTTGAATTCAAAACTGATACTGATGTATTTGAACCTGGGGCTGATATGGAAGAGTGGGTGTTGCTAATAAACATTTTCTGTTGTGTGTTGCAATTGGGACTGTAACTTATGACCACTTTCACTAAATTTACAATGACCTATTTTTTTTTTCTTGTGTGTATGCCTATGTTATTACAGATCTGTGTATTGCATAATGGCCAACATCAGTGTTCAATTTAGGCCGGACCATTGCGTCTGAAATCAGACGTGGGGCAATTAAAATTCAATGATGGGCCACTCGGGCGCAATGCTAATATTCACAGTGATAACTTTATTTCAATTAAACGCTTATAAGCTGAAATAATACCTTGAAATATAACATTGTGGATAGTCTAACACGAATAATTCAATCCTGCTCCGTTTCTGATTATCTCCATACTAAGCTAGGTTAATGGAGTGATCGAAGTGAATGGAATATAACGACTGAATATTTGGGTTATGGATAGTCTTGAGCAAACCACATAGCCAAAAGTAATTGCCTGGCATTATTAGTTAAAAGGAGGCTTCAGTGTCAGAGTCTGCCAAATGCTTATGGTCTGCTATATGCTGTCACGCGTATTATGTGCTGCGTCCATGTGCAGACGACGTTTTTCTCTCTGTCAAAATTTAAAAGCATGAAGAGAATATCAGACTTTTTCTCAGTCACCCAGAGTTCTAAAAAAACTCGAAATGATATTCAAAACAACCCAAGTTCGTCATCAAGTGAAAAAAACAGCAGAAAATCAGAATCTGTCTCTTGAGAATCAGAAACAAAAGTTTCAAAATCAGTGGTTACACGACAAACGTTTTAAAAACTGGTTGACTTATGATGACAAATCTTGTACCGTGAACTATAGTGTATGCACAAAATTTTAAAAAGTAAATCCCTTCACCACAGGATGTATCAATTTTTGTATATTGGTGAACAATGTACATGGACAGTTATGATGGTTACAGTAAACTCTAAACTCATCACAAATGGTCAGTTTTTCTCTATATGTTATGGCCACTTCTTTTTGAAAATAGCCCCCTGATTTTAATAGCATGGGCCCGTCTGGCTCCCTTGTTCTTGGTCCTAGATTGAGCACTGCAACATGTAAACAAAAAGTAGTGTCGCCCACGGATGTGACTTAATTAGCATTCAAGTCATTGATGTATGACTCGAGTGTCTTCTGGATTGTTAACCAATGAAATTGTCGTAAATTTATTAATGTTACATTGAGTTAAATTTACAATTTGACCCTGCAACATTCATTGTCTGTAATGTTTAACTTGATGTTACACAGCTTTGAGTACCTGCAACATTCACTGTCTGTAGTGGTTGATGTGATGTTACACATCTTTCAGTTATAGCTTCAGTTTGACCCTGCAACATTCATTGTCTGTAATGTTTGACTTGATGTTACACAGCTTTGAGTACCTGCAACATTCACTCTCTGCAATGTGTGATTTGATGTTTTACAACTGAGTTATATCTTCTATTTAACCCTGAAACACTCACTGTTTGTAATATTCAACTTTCTGCTGCACATTTAGCTTCAGTTTACTGTCATATTTAGCCACATTTAATCTCTGATTCATATAATACAGGTTGATGTGATTGTAAATACGGCATCACAGGATCTTAATCTGAGCCAAGGTGCTGTCTCAGCTTCCTTGTTGAAACGTGGTGGAACAGTTTTGCAGGATGAATGTAGTCAGAACTATCCCAGTGGTGTTAAACCTGGGGAGGTTGCCGTCACAAAAGGTGGAAATCTAAAATGTCAGATAGTGTGTCATGGGGCTCTCCCAGGATGGGATCAAGGAAACTCAATAAAGGTAAGGTGCTGTAATAATGGTGATCTTTTTCCTGAACTTTTCATAATTTGAATTTTTATTTTCCTTATCATCCTTATAAAATAATTCTATTTGCTGAAAAATGATCATTGCATTATGTAAAAAATGTCAACCCCAGTTCACACACACAGGGGGTTGAATAGAGTTACACTGTCAAGAAACTTATCTACAGCCCTGTGCCAAAAATTAGTCAGTTTTCCCATATCTTTCTATGTTAAATCAACATATTTCAAATACCTGCCGCAAAGTAATGCTTATGTCAATTCTTGTTAAAATTCACATATTTATATGAATAGGTTGAGGTCACAACTTTGGAGGAAAATAATATCTACCTATAGGCCATAAAATGCGGTAAATAAGTCGGGCTTTTTATTTTCAAAAAGTTGATTTAACATAGAAGGCAACACAGAAATGACGTTTGTTGACTAACTTTCAGCACAGGGCTGTACTTCCTTTTATGAAAGGTATAAAATGCATACAGAAAAATATTGAATTATGTTTTTTTTTAATTATCTACAAGTCTGTAATGTTAATACATATACCACTTAACAATAGCAGAATCTACCTAAAGTTAATGACATGGGCTAGCCCAAATGAGTCTCTAGGGATGAATGGGTTAAAGTTGATGTTATCATGTTCAACTTGTCAAGTAAAAACTAAAAACGGAAGATGATATGCAAATAAAATTTTGATGCTACTTATGTCTATGAAAGCATGACCGGCTAATATTGAACTACATGAAATATCGTAAAAAGTTCTCTGATTCACACATTATACAATTTAAAGACATACTGATCAAAACTAGTGCACACATACACTGCAATTAGTCAGAAAATGATAAAAACAATGTGATATAAACACCCCTAATTAGCAATCGCATGTGACAAGATCCCTTCCGGTTTCATAATATTAACATTGACAACATTCAATGATATTGTGTCTCAGTTCTTCTCCTAGAATTTAATTGTTGATAGATGTTGGAATCCTTTCTTGTAATGACTACAAGTGCCGTCCCTTCCTTATAGGCTGCTTTTCACATCTGGCATCTAGCACTGCATAGTATCTAGATTCAAGGTCATATATAAGATAAAATGTTTAACAGGAAATTCTCTGAAGTTGCATACTATTATGACAAACGGTAACAGAAAGAATCAACTCCAAAAAGGTCTATTGACCCATACCAGAAGGACAAATTACCCGTTTTCCAGATAACTTTTTTTTAGGATGTAGAAAAGGCACAGTAATATTTTTCACCATAGAAAAATAACCCAAGATTTTCTACCATAGAAAAATAACCCAAGTATATTTTCGCAATAGAAAAAAGTAAACATTCAACATTTAATAATGACCATGTCGTACAAGTTACACGTGTTTTAGTAGGCTAAAATTATTGCTATATACATGGCAATTGTGTGGTGTTTGAAAGCAGTGCAATTTCGTTTGAAAATTACGATGTTTTGATGGCAGGTTTACTACGCGCAATGACAATCCTACTAATAGTATGTTCCTTAAAGGTTACTCTCAAACAACTACTGATTGACACGACAATTTTCTCTCCTGTCATATAAACAAATGTAAAATCCAACATAGTGATTCCTAAATTTGCCATGGACTGTAAACAAACAGTATAAGTAGCCCTACTTTTGTAAAATCATGGTTCAGATTCGCTATGCTCTTTCCTACCCATAATTTCATGTGCCCGAAATAACCTGTGCATATTTTTTATTATTCATGAAGCCTCAACCAATGAGAGTAAACGGTGCTGGCTAATTGTCAGCTTATCAGATTGAGGCTATTAAACAATTTTAGAATTTATTAGATCAACGGACTTCTCGATAACTTCCGTTGCCGATCACAACTACTGTGATTGGATGAATTGAACACACTTACTCCTTTATAAATATTCATTAGCTATGAGTGATTTCGGGTACAAGAAACCACGTGTAGGCAAGTGCATAGTGATTCTGGACTGTGGTTTTACGACTATGAGGGCGCCCGTCTATATAAACATCTATGCAATTTTGGGGTTGTAAATTTCTTTGTTTTCAAAACCGAAATCATATCGCCAAAAAGCTCGAAAATTGTAACAAACCCTTTATGGTACTTCATATCCATATAACCTGGCGAGATGTAGTCTCGTGAACCATTTCTTCACCCGGACACGTTCAAATTTTAGGTAATAAAAGCGACATTAAATTTACACTAACAAGAATAATCGTTCTTTCTTGTTATCCTACCTACGAGTATCCAGTGGGGAATATAAAGTTTTTTTTCCCCCCATGAAAATGTCATAAACAAAAATTGAGTAGAATCATCAGCAAGAAAATCAAAAGCTTAATCCGTCTATCACGTTTTGTGAAGTGGACAAAACCACTATACCATATTGCCATTTAAAACAAAATTAACAACCTTACTGAGCTTAAATTGCTGGTCATGGGCCTTTAAGAAATGATCAAATGAATAAAACTGCTTTAGGTAGAGTGTTGGACTACCAAGCGAGAGGTCATGGGTCATACCAAAGACATAAAGGTGGTAAAGACATTGAGAAAAGAAACCAACATACCAAGTGCATTCGTTTTGTAAAGTGATATCACCTATTTGAATATGTGATATCACTTATGAATCAATGCCAATGAATGCTCACTACACAAAAATAAAATATATTCCTGGCTCTAACAAAAATATGACTTGTGTCATCTTGGGCATTATAAATTATTTATTTTTTTGTTTCCTTACATTTCGTCCAAAGAATTATATAGGGTGTTTTAAGTTCAACCACTTTTAAAACAATTTTGTGTGGAAATCGAACCCTAATTCAAAATGGCAGGAGTCGGTGGTATGGTTTCGGTGGCTCTGTCTGCTTTGAATGCTGAACTCCGTCCAAATCCTACAACAGACACGGAAGATGATTCTGATTCTGCAGCGCTGCGCCTTTATCATGACACCGTAATATCATCCTTTGTGCTTTGCTCTTCCATAGATGTCGGCCTATAGTGATATTCATTGCAGATCTACATTTATGGAAGAAATGGGGTGCATAAGGTCTTTACTTTTTCCAAATTTGAACTTATTCCAATGAGTAATGTCACTTATTCGTTTTGTAAAGTGATATCACCTATTCGAATAGCTGATATCATTTATTCGAATAGGTGATATCACCTATAAAAACATATAAAGTGATATCTCCTGTTTGAAAGAGTGATGTCACCTATTTAAAAGAGTGATATCACTTATATGAATCGATGATATCACTTATTCATTTTTATTCGAATCACCCATTCGAATAGGTAATATCACTTACTGAATAAGTGATATCACCTATTCAAAAGAGTGATATCACTAACTGGTATTAAACAGTAAAACAGCGCCCCATAATCACCTGACCTGATGTAATTTGACAAAAATCACTTGTGGTCCATTAACCCCTGATTTGTTGATGTTTTTGTGACTTTTGCTGTCAAATGGATTTTTGATGTTGCCAGATTTTGACGTCATAGTAATTTACATCAGAATTACATGATGTTACATACTCTGCAGCGCACTTCACCTTCAATTAAGAATGACTATAATTCACATTTTGAAACTGTTTACCGTTGACTTAAGTGCATGTGTCTAAAGTATCAAAACGACACGTATGTTTATTCACAGTTGTATCCAGGCTGCTATGTGTAATTATTTTATCTCCGGGTCTATAATATTGCAAACATTGAATATTTCTTTTTTATACATGGTAAAGCAGGATATGCTTATGTATGTTCACGGGTATATAGTTCTTATACTGCAGTGCACAAATGTGCTTAGCTTGACATTGTGTGTAAAACATTAGCCTACATTTGATTGTCACACAGATTATTTAATATTTCCTTCTGTCAAAAGAACTCGGAATCGGTTGGACTTAACAATCTAAGGGATTCTTTTGAAATATTCATTCAAATTTGTATGTAATATGGTCTCAAAATTAGTATGAATAAATTTTGTATCACTTATCATTTCGAGCAATAAATATAACACACCTTTGTGTAACAGGATGTAGGGATTTGTTAGTCCACATGGGTATATATGATTATGTTTTATCGTACTTGATTGGTAGACTATGGTGGCGCAGAGTTGACACTAGAAAGAAAGCATATTACGTGCCCTCATAATGTTACTACATGCGCATGCTGTAGTTTAGACAATCATTTTGGTACACTAGTACATGTGCACCGTTGATAGCTATTTTGTGCGCATGTATAGAAAGAAAATACATGTCACCTCTGTGCCAAGGTTGTTAACAATAAGTTTTTGACTTATTTCCATGTACACGTATCTCAAAATTGAGATAACCAAACACATTTGTGTCACTTTTATTAAAGTTTGTAAATATATACGAATTTTGAAATTTTGTTCAGAATTCTGCACCGCAACATTTTTGCAATAAATTACACGGAACTATGAAATTCAAATTTATGCTAAAATAGTCAGATTTTCACTTAAGCCTAACTTCTCCTATATTACTACTGTACTAATATGTGACTTCCCCTACATTGACACTTCCCCATACACACTGCGGCTTTCGTCTTGCGGTTCAAGTTTTTCGTCTGCTTATAGATTGTACATTTTTATAATTTCTATGTGGTTAGTATTTTATTGATGTAGTTTGTTACCAAACCAAGTTAGAGGTTCCTGTATACTTGTTTCTAGTATTTCCATCTGTCAGTTAATTTGACTGTCAGGGTTAGGGTAAGACCCCACCTTTAGGTAAAATCTTTCCATTCTTTGTTTTTTGTTTTTTTTGTTACCTCACTCAAGTATACCCATGACCTGGTGAGAATCCATATTGATTTTAAGGTGGAAAGATCTAATGGCATAAACGTAAGTTGCAGTTTATTTTATCTAGAAAGTTCAGGTCAAAAGAGTTGGAGAAAATATTGAGCATAAATATGGCTGCATATTTGTAAAATATTATACAATAAACATGTATTTACAAATCAAAGGGAATATGAAATTTTTTTTACCATAAATATTTGCAATTGAAATGTTGAAAAACAAAGTGGACCACATCCCATTACCTTCACTGAGTATTTATTCATAAAAATCAACCCAAAAGGCTGAAAGAATTGTTTTGAAAAAAGGACCCCACTAATTCTAAATTATGAAATTGGTAACAAAACATAACTTTAATCCTTCCCATTTGTGTCGGCTGCCATGTTCCACAATGTCGATGTAATCAGGGAAGCAGGATGATCAGTTGCAGTATAGAAGGGGACATCAGGGGGCTGGGGAGGCTGGTTGAGTTCAACCTTCCCATGTTTGGAATGGTTAGTGTCTGATAGATCGGGTATCATATGCATCTATTACAAGGCCTAGGGCTTTCCAGTGTGTTATAGAATGATATATCCCCCATAGATAGACTTTTACCGGCAATCCTATTGTAGGTTGTATCTCCCCTCTGCTGTTTGCTAAAATGTTCATAAGTTACTACACTACTAAACAATCTACTTGTTAAAGTTATTCAGTTTTTTTAGATTAAAAGTGCATTTAGTTAAAACATGTAAAACATGTTATGAAACATGTAAACAACAAGCTCTACGTTAATACAATTTATTCAACCTTACAGAGTTTTTATTGTGTTGGACACAAACCCCTTTTTGGAATTATTTGTATCTATTATTTTGTGTACTCTGTATACCTTCGGTATCCACGGTGAAGACTCCTACCGGATTATTTATACTGTCTACCTTCAGGGACGTTGTTACCTCCACCCCCTGTCTTTGTAGAATTACATGTATTTCATAATTCAGAGATCTGACCTACTAATACAGCAGCTTCTTTTAAAAATAATTCTAGTCAAACAAAACCTTAACTATGGGTACTGGTTGACAGGATCCTCAAAGTGTGCCTTGCCTATAACCCCTTGATTTTAGTTTATTTTATTCTTTTCATCAAAACACGGTAATTTTGGGATATACCAAGAAATATGGCCATCCAACAGACTTCGGCCAAATGTAGTTACACCCTATATGTAACTATATATAGTTATACATGTATATACATGTAGGGTGTAACCACATTTCGTACTCAAAAAAAAATAATAGACTAAAAAATCAGTTTTATTTTTTTTCCTTTCAGGAATATGTACTTGCCAGGAATATATCTTCAGTCAGAGATTTCATTACCGTACATTGACACCACATATTTCAAAACTTTAATTGTGAACAAATTGTAAAAAAAAAAAAAAGCAAAATCAAAAGACAATAAATTACCTTTAGTCCCAGCGACATACATATAACTTAAAAATAACTCTGCATATGAGAATTTTACTCACTTCTTAGATTTTAGGAATTGAAAAAATTGTAAGTGTTTTTTCATTGAGGCTTGGGCCTAGTTCAATGAATTGTGAAATTTATTCATCTGGGACTAGACATATTCTAATTTTAAATTTGTAACCAAATAACATATACCAAACTTTCTTTTTTGGCAAATGAAATAGCGTTTCCAATTCCTATGAATCGGGAACTGATAATGTTCACATGTATGATGACATTGTGTTGATTTATTGATATTAGGATCTCTGTCTACCAATTTTTATGTAAAATATTCATAATATCTGTTCCGAATTCAAGTAGGCCTAAATTAAAATATTTATTTTCAAATTTCGGGCATGTCAAATCATATTTCAGTATTATTACATTGATGTACATTTATCATGTTTTTATTAGCTCACTTGAACTGAAGGTTCAAGTGAGTTTTTCTGATCACTTTTTGCCCATCATCTGTCCATTAACTTTTCACATTTTCGAGTTCTTCTCCAAAATCTCTAAAGGGATAATGATGAAACTTTGTAGGAAACAGTTACTCGAGGTCCTCTACTAAGTTGGTACATTTTGGCCAGATAGGCCAAGAACTGGATCCAGGGTGGGGCAAAAGAGGCCTTAGGGGGTACTCCCGAACTGTTGCATAGATTAAAAAACTAATTACATCTGAGTGATCTAAATAGATGTATGAATCAAGTTTGTTAATTTAGTAGAAATCGGAAAATAAAATTTTGACGCATTGTCATTCATTTTTTGTATGATTTCTTTGATTTTCTCCCCATTTATTCATCATGAAGCTTTCATGATTTATTTTATATCTATTAAGAAAAAAAAATGTTTTTAAAATATTTTGAGTGACAACAGGGAAATCAACATGGTTGTTCGAAGAGAAAAATGCTTAGCGAAATCTGGTGCATATATGATACATGTCAGTAGACGTTGTCTCATCCTTATGATGATTCTAAAAAGGGTCACTTTCTGATCAACATTCAGACAAAATTCACATATTTAGTGTACGCCAGATTATAAATTCAAATTCACTGCAAATTCAAGCGAACAAAACCTATACAACTCGAATATAGATCTATTCCTGAAATTTGTTTTGATCTACACCTTAAAATTATGTAAAATGGTGTTTGGGAAATACAATGCCTCGGACAACGAAGTCATTTATGAATATTTTTAAGTCACATAACACTGGCAAATAATACTTAATGTTCATCAGGATCACAATATTTTACCAACATTACAACTCTACATTACGATGGAGCCAAGGAGGTGACATAGTGGTGAAAAAAAATTTCCTTGCAAACGGAATAATTATTGAGAGAAAAGTAAATATTCCATGTGCATGTCACCTCCCAGACTCTGTACATTACTCAAAGCTTAATGTCCTATGTGCACAGGTGAATAACTTTTTACATACTTTTCGTTATGATTTCGTTCGTAAAAAAAAACCGGACGCGTCTGCAGTTTGCATTTCTTTGAGGACATAACAATGTTGTTTCTGAAACCCCTTCCTCCAAAAGACGGTAAATACAAAATAATATAATAATAATAAATAAAAAAGACAAAGAACACAAACGAAACTTCCCTTTAAAATCAGTACCCCCCAGGGACTTATTTACTGACATCATAATTTCGATAAAGGTTCTATGTGTAGGTGTAGCATTTGACAAACTTTTTATCTAAGACTTCAGAGTGTATGATTGATATATAGCTGCACATTATCTTTGGTATATGTGCATTATCTGCTTTGACAGCCCTAAAAGCAGTATACCAATTCTAATATGACATGTTTTAATAAATACAGGGCAAAGTGTCACCCGAAAAATCGACTTGTTATTATGACGATGTACAATGTACATGTTTCAATCTTCTTTATTTAAATATGACTTATTTGCTGGATTGTGACGTTATTTTTTAGTACTGACGTCATGAAAAGACACGTAACATTGTATTTTTCTGAAATGTAATCTCTAATTTCTTTAAAAATGTATAATGGTTTATCAGAATAATGTAACGAATGAAATACTTCAAAGAGACCATGAAAAGGACATATATGTCCTTCCAGGTCTAAGCCGGCCAAGGACATATATGTCCTTCCCGGTCTAAGCCACCAAGGACATTTATGTCCTTCCAGGTATAAGAGGGTTAATAATGGTTTTACAGGTATGGGACATATATTGATTAATCACTGTTTTCATGTTTTTCCTTCAACATTTCAAATATGAGATACATGTAATATAAAGATATTATGTACACACTTTACAGTCTATCGATAAATTATAAATTTCTGTGTGAATACCATTTGAGTGATCTTAAGTTCCTTATCAGCGAAGGTTGGGTGGCATAGGTTTTATTTGCAAAAGTCCTTCTGTTAAGTTTTTGGTTTAAGTTTTATAATAGCTAATTATTCACTTGATAGTGGTTACACGGGTAGTGATGGTGTATTGATTCAACAACACACAGAAAGCTCATTAGCATTGCTTTCAGTATAAGGCAAAACAATATTTCTAATATACTGATATGTATCTTGTTCAATTTTTCAAAGGTGTTGCGAGAATTTAGTCACAATTGTTTAGTGGAAGCAGAAAAGAGGAATTTGAAGGCTGTATCTTTTCCGGCCATGGGAACCGGAAAATTGTCCTATCCAAAAGATGTTGTGGCTAAAGAAATGTTCAATACTGTTGAAGAGTTTTCCAAGAAAACATCGTCTGTTGTTGAAGTGAGATTTGTTGTGTATGAAATGGATGTGAACACTATTAAGGTTTGTCTACCTTTATAATTCTCACTTATTTGTATACTGGTAATATCAGGGCTCACCCTGGACTCAGAAAACTATGAGCCAAAAACTTAGCCAACCAAGATATTTTTTAGCCAGTTGAAACTTTAATTAGCCAGGTGTGGAACACTATTTGCATGTTTGAAAATCTACTTGATTGGTAAAATTTCGGGACAATTCTATTTTCTAATGGCAGACTGAGCACTGTATTATACAGTTTTGTCTTTCTTAAGCTATACTATCTGTATACTGGTGTTATACAGGGTTGTCTTACTAAAGCTACACTTTATAATTAACACTTATCTGTATACTGGTGTTATACAGGGTTGTCTTCCTAAAGCTATACTTTATAATTAACACTTATCTGTATACTGGTGTTATACAGGATTGTCTTCCTAAAGCTACACTTTATAATTATCACTTACTGATATATTGGTATTACACAGGGTTGCCTTCCTAAAGCTACATTTTAAAACTATCACTTACTGATGTACTAGTATTATACAGGGTTGCCTTCTTAAAGCTTCACTTTATAATTATCACTTACTGTTACACTGCTATATACTGGTATTATACAGAGTTGTCTTTCTAAAGCTACACTTTATAATTTTCACTTATTGAAATACTGGTATTATACAGGGTTATCTTCCTACAGCTACACTTTAAAATTATCACTTACTGATATACTGGTATTGTACAGGGTTTATATCAGTTGACCTATATCATCTTAGTTACCAGTTTCAAAGTGCTTGAATCTCTGACCTTCCAAACTTTACAAACACGTAAAAATATCAATCAAACTGGAAACATTTTTTTTCTGAAAATACTTTTTAGAAAAATTTAGTTAAGTGCAACCTAATTTGAATTTCAATTTAAAGTGATTTTTCAATCTGTAACTTTCATTGTACAGTGCCGCATCTAGCTTTCAATTAATGGGGAAGGGATTCCGTTCCCTTGGAATATGTTGTGAGGCAACTTTATATTTAGTGAGAGGCATCTTAATTAGATGAAAGTGGGTTGCAGTATAACTTTCTGTAATGTCATTTTGAAGTGTTCCCATCTCACATTTTCCAAATGTGTAATGATCTTATTTGTCATAACCATAATATAAAGTGATTTTTCTAATTACATTAAAGGTTACCTCTGTATAAAGGACACCTGCCTATAATGGTCATTCAAACACAATCTTTGTTATTACTTTTTTTTACTAATAAGTTAACTTGTATTAGGCACCTATTTAGAATGGCTACCATTGCCTGTTCCCTTGAGTGACCCCTATAGACAGCTTTGACTGTATATCCCTGTAGACCTTTTTCAAGTTGTTCAGTTTTGTCAGAATATTTTGTACTTAGATCAGGTGACTTAAACAGAAAGTCGGACAAGTTCACTTCCTGTTTTGTTATATTTACATTGATGGCATTTAGTGATTTCTTGTTTCGTTCCCTTTGCAAGGAAGGAAGTTTAGATAATTGTTTCTTGTTAAGGTAACAAGTGTCACCCCTTTCCTGTAGGCTGTTTTTCAAATTTTACACCTATCAAGGTCATGTATTCGATAACCTGCTTAACAGGAAGTGATGCTGCCCACCTTCTTTCTTTGAAACTGAATACTATTATGACGAACCTTGACAGAACAACTAGGAAGATCTATTACATGTATTATGCAAGGGTCCTTCTAAATGTCCATTAGGAGAATTGGTCCCTATGGCCATGAAAATCAGTATCTGTGATCCATCACACTTTCACCCAAACAATCACCAGTCCTTCTCATTAAAATCAATGATCCTTCTCACTGTAGCTATGTACAATCAGTGATCCCTCTCATTATGATCCTAATGATCACTAATCCTTCCTATTGTGTAACCTTCTCAATGACCATAATAAGAATCAAACCTTCTCACTTTAACAATGTAGGTAGTCATCTATCTCACTCTCACCATAACAATCAGTGAAACTTCTCACTAAGATCATAATAAGTAATTATCCATTGCTTTTTAGTAATAATAAATAGTGATCTTCTCACTAAGATCATAATAAGTAATTATCCATTGTTTTTTAGTAATAATAAATAGTGATCTGTTGCACTGTAATCAGAATACTCATTCATCCTCTTACCTTTTATAATTACAATCTGTTACCTTTCTTACTGTGACCATAATGAGCTGTGGTCTCAATATAATGACACTATAATGAGCTGTGGTCTCACTATAATGGCACTATAATGAACTCTGGTCTCACTCTGACTTCAATTTACAGCATATATTTTCAAATAAATAATTTGATTGTACCAGAATCATCAGGGCAACGTATTATCTGATTAACTTTTTCAGGCATTTGAAGAAGAATTTGCCAGAAGGGGCAGTACCAAACCAAAGCAAAAGCCAAAGAAAAAGCACCAGCAAAAAAGTTTGTAGCATTCATATATTTATATATCTTTAGTTTGTAGCATTCATATATTTATATTTCTCTAGTTTGTAGCATTCATATATTTATATATTTCTGGTTTGTAGCATTCAAATTTTTAGCCCACCATCAACAGATTTTGTCCATCTGTTGCCAGCCATCTGTCCATAAACAATTCTTGTTATCCCTGTTTCTCAGAAAGTTCTGAAAGATCCTTATGAAATGTGATATGTATAGGTTCTCCTTGAGATGTAGGTGTGCACTGGAACATTTTCAGGATGATTGGATCACAAAATGTCTGCCAGGTGGCCATCTTGGATTTTGACAATTAAAGTTTGTTATTGTTATTTCTCAGAAAGTACTGGAAGGATCTTTATGAAATTTGACGTATAGGTTTTTTTTAGGTCTAGTTCTGCACTGTATATTATCAGGGAGGTCGGATCATAAAATGGCTGCCAGACGGTCATCTTGAATTTTCACAGTCAAAGTTTGTACTCGCTATTTTTCAGAAAGTTCTAATGAGATCTTTATGATATTTGATGTGTATGTTCTCCTTGAGGTCTAGTTGTGCACTACATTTTTAAGAGGGTCAGATCATAAAATGGCTGCCAGATGGCCATCTTGGATTTTGAAAATCAAAGTTTGTTATTGCTATTTCTCAGAAGTATTGAAGAGATATTTATGAAGTTTGACTTATAAATTCTACTTGAGGTCTGGTTAAGCACACCACATTTTCAGGAGTGTCGGATCACAAAATGGCTGCCAGGTAGCCATCTTTGATGTTGACAGTCGGAGTTTGTTATCACTATTTTCCTTGATAGCCGGCGGTATTCTGCATAAAGAACTCTAACTTAATTTTCATTATCTATGAATGCTCACCTCTGTGTAAAAATACAAGGAACTCTAGCTTTATTTTTCATTATCTATTAATGCTCACCTCTGTGTAAAAATACAAAGAAGTCTAGCTTTATTTTTCATTATCTTAAAAGATTCACATTTCCTGTATGTGTGATATATACAAAAGTTTTTTTTCCTGAAAGTATACCAGACTAACAATTCAGTTGGGTCCCAAAAATAGAAGCTGTTTATTTCTTTCAAACTCCTGTTATTCTCAAACAAAGCAATACATGCGATAATTTTTGCTACCTTTTATTCTATATATGCATGCCATCTGAGACGTATAACACTTGTTATGTAGCCTATGTCTCTGAGGATGTATAGGTTTTTATTAGCTAAAACAAAATTAAGATAGATATGTATACAATTGATTTATCAATCAGTTATCACATTTATTTATTCATTCATTCATTTATTTAGCGCAGTACATGAATGATAAAATATCGACTTCTTTGAAATCTCTCCAGACATCCCAAATCATATGTAGCTTATGTAGCATTCGGAAGGGATTTAGCTTTCTCTGATGACAAACCCACCTGCTGAGAATCCTGGCGCGGTTATGTGACATGGTAGTATATTTGAAAGTGTGAAGTAAGCGGGTGTCTTAAGGATTAAACGATAGCATACATCATAGTTTGCTGTTGTTCTTTTTTTTTTATAAAACAAAAGAACTAACAAAAGCAAAATTAAAAAGATAAGAACTCAAAATAAATCTGGCATAACTTATATTCCATATACATTGTTTTTTAAAAGTGACAAAATTATGGTTTATTAGGTAAATTTTGTGATTTTGACAGTGAGGAATATGACTCTCTCTCTTATGTCCGCCTTGACAGTGGTCAGTCTAAGGCCTTTCTGTGATGTCACAGTGTAACTGTCCAGTTTATCGGAAGTTGGATGAATGCTTAATTAGTCTTCGGAAAGCAGGTAAAATTGCCCACTCTGGAGGTCAATGTCTTTAGAAGACACTTACTGATTTTGATTGGGTTTTTGAAGTTGTTCTTAGAATGAGGAGATCTTTGAATATAGAAATTTTTATTTTTCACCTAGGGTGCTTGTTAACCTTTCAGAGAAATGTGTGGATACCTCATGTGGTTGTATTTACAGGTGTCTCTGGGTTTGAAATGATCTCAGCTGAACTTACAAAAACAGATGATGTCATAACTGTACCAATGGAGAATATTATGCTGAAGATTTACCAAGGGGACATAACTGAAGCTGATGTGGATGTGATTGTAAACAGCACAAATACTGATATAGACCTAACCTCTGGTATGTTTTGTTACTGTGGTTTTTTTTTTATTTTGTTACTCTTTTCTTTACAGCATATCCTAGAACACTCGTCGCTATACATACACAAGTATATATAACCAGAACATGCTTTAACATACAGTTTATATGATAAGTCCATATCCTAGAACACTCGTCGCTATACATACACAAGTATATATAACCAGAACATGCTTTAACATACAGTTTATATGATAAGTCCATATCCTAGAACACTCGTCGTTATACATACACAAGTATATATAACCAGAACGTGCTTTAACATACAGTTTATATGATAAGTCCATATCCTAGAACACTCGTCGCTATACATACACAAGTATATATAACCAGAACGTGCTTTAACATACAGTTTATATGATAAGTCCATATCATTTATGTCAACCCAGGCATTTAACTTAGTTAAATAAAATAAATTTTACAACTTTTTCGAACATATATCATCAAGCAAATGCAGACATGTTAACTTCTGATGACCAGAAAGAGTTAGATTCACATCTCCAAAGTGGCAGCATTGCGTGCAGCATTTTTCTGGTATTTCAATAACCATTTCTTCAAAAATATTAGGTCAAAACAGTGTTAGTCCTTGGTCTGAAAATGTATTTGCCAAATCATTGGCATACTTCAATTTTCAATGGCCAAAATTGAAAAAAGGGATAAAAAATATTTACATCTCATTTATTTGTTTATTATCTTTATTACTGCAGAGAAGAGGTCCTGTTATGATTTTTCTCATCTGCTATGCATTATTCTAATTAATCAATGATTAAAAAAGCAACAACAACAGACATTTTAAATGCTTGCATCTGATTTGGTTTGAATAGGAATGACAAGTACATACATACATGCAGGTTAGTAACTTGCCAAACCCATTTTCTGACCTAAAAATATTCTGCCAAATGTTAATTACATTAAAATGTATGTACAAAGATTTTATCCATAGCATGAAATATTTTTAAGACCAATATATTTTTGATCAATTTTTTATTTGTTGATGATATAAGCTGTAATCAATCATCCTATACCTGCCTATACCTGTACACGTCAAACAATGTTGTACTTATTCTGTATTTCTTTTGGGGCTAAATTACAACTTTTATCACTTTAATTTCACATTTTGTAAGTGTAATTGGGGTGTGGAACATTATTTTCCGATAATATGAGATGCAATCTTTAGCGACATAAGCGGCCCAGTATCTTCAGGCTTTTGTCTCACATATCAATGTGTGGTGAAGTTTACTGGGTTTTAAGTCTAATTAAAGGATTATCAGAAATTTATTATTGTCAGTGGATGATAATTGGGGTATCACAAGACATAGTATTAATTGCAGGTATGGAGAATTATGTGTCAGGAGCAGTAATTCTTTAACTGTTTGCCTGTATATCACTGCAGGTCTGGGTACTGTTAAAACAATACACAGGTGTAAAAATATAATGAGCTAGAGGATTAAATGTACACAGACAGACATGAAAAGCATATTTGCGAAACAAAATGCTGTGCTTTGGTAGAAATGTAAACAAATCGGAAGTTTTGAACAGCAAAGCAGTCGGCGGAAGATTGATCTTAAAAGTGGTAGACTTCCACTGAAATCGGTGGAGTTGACATGTCTGCATATGTTTTCACAATATCAGAACATCACACACTGATCAGCATTCTTATTTTCCAGGATTAAAACCAGAGATAAAAATGCAATAAGTCAAAACACTATGGAAAACCTTATGATTTATAACATACAAAGTGATGTATTTTGTTGAACTTAACAGGCTAGAATGACATATTACCTATCTATAGATTTCGCACTACAACTTCTGCCACCCAGTAGATGAAAAAACCTGTGCAAAATCACACAATTGTGAACATCACAATAAATAGACTTCAGGGTGAGAACAATTTTTTTTGAAAAATCACTCATACTATGGGACTAGTGCTTTTGAAAACTAATGGTCCCTAGAAGCTTTCAGCTTGTCCCACTTTTTATAAACTTTTGTAGAACCATATACATTAAGACTAACTATTCTTTGATATCTCTGATAAAAAACTTTTTAAATTAAAATGGCAGTAACAGATTTTGAAATTGCTATACTAATTCATAGTTTTAGAGGTCACAATACAATGTAAGATGTTTTTAGATCTAAAAGAAAAACTACTTTTCACTGGGTTACAAGTAACCACCCATAACTTCTCGTCCACATGCAATTTTCACTTGTCCAGGATGTGTGGGCAAGTACATTTTTCTTGCTATGGACTTACAACACTATACTTCCCTATTTGCATATACCTGAACTCTATTAACATATTTAAAAAAATAAAATGTGACAAAACAAACAATATCTTTAATGGTATACTACATAAGGCAGACACCTTCAATTCTTCTGTATATAGAGGTGATATTAAAATCAGGGCTCATTTAAACAGTTAATCATTGGGAAGTTGGATTACCAAAGACCACAGTCTGCACTCAGTTTCTAAATCTTGTATATTTTGTATTTTTATGGAATGTTATGTAATAACAACCTATTTATGATATGGGCTATCCTGTTAGCAGTGAAGAGGCTGCATTTGCACTTTCTGTAAAATATAGTTCAATTCAAGAAATAAAAAATGTCAAATATTTTGGTGTAAATGACTTTAAATTTAGTTGGAACAATCATTAAAAATATCAAAGAGTTCTATTTACTTCTGCCTTTTGAAATTATACAACACTCTTTGTTGTATTTGTTTCAAAACAACATAATTGATCTATTAGTACATTGTAGGAATTCCGCTAAATATAGATTATAGTGACCTTGAGGTTGTAATAGAGAAACTGAACAAGCTGCAGCATTCCTCTGCAATTCATCATATTGATATCGACAGCTGTACATGTATACAGTTATGTAAATAGAAATCATTACATATTACTGATATCAACATGAAAAAATCTACTTCTATTCAATCCTCAAAGATATATATGTTTCCTAGGCCATGGTAAAATGAAAATAAAAGCTTAGAATAAAGCAGAATGGAGGGATATCATCAAGTAGGCAGTGCTTGTTTTGCAAATGCTGCATGAAAATCTTATATTCTGTATTGAATAAGTTCCTGTCCATTTTTCAAACTATCAAATTAATTTGTTTGTCAATTAATTGATATATCTGATGTAGCACAATCTTTACATTTCATAATTAGCAACTATATCACGAGGAAACATCTATATCAAATTAAAACTGAAATTGTTATGTGTGAATTTATGTAATGTATATACAGGAAATGAACTTAAGATCTGCGTAGTCATTCATGCTGGCATCTCCATTCGGCTTATCTGTTATTCATCCATTTACTCATTGACCACATATTAGAAAAACAAATCACAGTGGATATTGGTATCAACGTGGTGATCACATGTGATCTCTTGTCCAATGATATTTAACCCACATGTAAATAACAAGAAAAATTATCACACTGGAAATTAATGTGTTGTATATAATTATAAACCCTGTATGTGATAAAATATTTTATATTATTGTAAATATTATTATTTTATCCACCAGGTGGAGTTGCTGGGGCAATTAAGGTAAAAGGAGGTGGCAAGTTGGCACAAGAAATACAGATACAGAGTATGTTATTTGACTTTTCTCTCAAGTTGACATAAAGTTAATTATGATGTTTCTTTTCATGTTCCCCAAGAAGATTTGGGAGACATATTGTTTTGCAGGTCTTTCTGTTTGTTTGTTTTCCAGACTTATCCATTTGGAACATTACTTCATATATTTGAATTTTAAATATTGTTTTATGCCACACTCAATTTTTTAGTTTTATGGTGGTGGTAATTTTTTTTTAATAGTGGAGGAGAGAACCTGGTTACCTTGATGTGTAAATTTTCAAATTTATAAAGTTTTGAACATTTATTTTTTAACTTTTAGAGCAAAACATGAAAAAGGAACAATTAGCTGTGACTACCTCAGGTGAAAAAAAAGGAATGCCCTGCAAATTCATAATTCATGTCGATGCCACCGGATCCAAGACCTGGAAGACAAGGTTAAGTGATATACTGGTGAAAGCGGAAGCTATAAAGCAAAGTAAATTAGCGTTACCTCTCCTGGGGACAGGTAAGGATAAATACTGTATAAGTGGAAATTTTGGCAGGATGCAAATTTAGCATTTTGTCCCTCAGATATGGTATATAATTTAAGCAAGAATTCATTTTAGCGATTTTATGACTAAAAACAATAACTCCAATAATAATACCTATGATGAGGAATGGATTGTTAGCGATTTTCAGTTTTAGTGATCTCTACAACCTCGCTAATAATGCCAAAATTGGATCCTCACTAAGATTTTTGCTTATATGATACTAGATTATATAGGATTGACTGGACCCTTACCATTGATAAAGAACACACTGGTTTCTATTAATTACTGTATTTGACTCAATAAGCGCCCATGGCACTACGAACAATATGGAAAATAGGTAGTGTTTTATTGGGACCAATTAATTGTCAAATTAACGTAAAACAGTTAATTGTTTACGAGACACAGTGATAAAGGTGTTGTAGTTATAACCAAGGACACCTATTGACATTCTTCTGTTGCTGGGGGACTAGACTAACTTATGTTTTTTTTCTGGTCCACCTCTTGATATTTTGTAAAATAAGGTTACTAAATCTGAACTATAGGGGAGGGGCACTTACAGGGACATTTTATTTTATTTTAGGGGTGTTTTAGTGGGTCAAATACAGTACTGGTTTTCTCACTACTTTCTTTGTCAGCACATCCATAAATAAAAATGAAAAATATGGATAGAATAGAATTTTATGAATGTAGTGACATATGAGTAATTAATTACAAAATGTCATTGCCGTCTTAACTGCAAAGAAGCAGTTCGTGATTCTTTTTTCATGGTGTATCATTAAAATACAAATGTACATTTTAAAATCAGTTTGTTGGGACATTAGGGAAGATTAACAGAGTAAAGCAACACTCATTCACAACTCTGTGAGAGTTGATTGATAAGTTTTGTGCCTTGTATTGAAGGAGTTATGCAGGGTTACCTATTTTCACCCCTACTATTCTCAGAATATTTGAAACCAACAAACAGTATCATTTGGTCATTTCTTGTTGGAAAGATAACACTCTTATGTAAACAGGGAAAGTGACTTTAGCAACATGGACGAAATTGCCAAGAGAGCAGTGATTCAATATTTATGTAAAAGGTGTAGCCATAAGGCTATTTTCATTCTACCATAAAAAATGGTTTGCAGAAATTAAGCATGGCAGGCAGAGCCATCAGGATGACACTGTCCTATAAGGCTTGTCATTGTGCCAGCTTCTGAAATGGTCACTGAAGTCCATGATATTGTTATGGGTGGCAGGCGATTTACAGAGAGATATATAGCTAATGTCAGAGTTTCTCAGGAAAGAGTTCATTCCATTCTTACAGAAGATCTTGAGATGAAAAACCTCTCAGCAAGTTTGGTACCAAGACTGCTGATTATTCATCAGAAGCGCACAAGATGGAACATGTCACATACTTATCCGAACCTTTGAGCGGCAGACCTTGTCAACTTTCTGTACAGGTTTGTGACTATTGAGGAAACGTGGGTCCATCATTTCACCCCAGAAGTCGAACAACAATCTAAACTATAGAAGGACCTTTGTTCACCATTGCCAAAAAAAGGCATAGAGTGTTCCATTAGCTGAGAAGGTTATGACCTTGATTTTCTTGGATGCTGATGGTATCTCCAAAAAGGACAAGAATTCAATGGATCATATTATGCATCACTTCTTAGGCAGCTAAGAGAACAAAATAAGATCAAGCCCCATACAGTGGAGGACTTTCTGGACAGTTAAGAAACGGACTTCTTTAAAAGTAGCATTGAGACTCTTAAACATCACTGGCAAAAGTATATACCGTAGACACTGAAGGAGATTATGTTGAAAAATAGTGCAATATGTCTCCCAAAAGACAAACCCTTAGGCAAATACTTTTTTATTTCTTTGTTTACAGATCCACTGTCCAGATTTTTCAAGTTTTGGGAAAAAAAAGGGAAATATCACTTTTTTTAAAGATGTAAATTTAGCCAGACCAAAAAGCCACAGAAAAAATATAGATGTAAATGTATCATTCAGAGACTATATAAATTTATCTATTAAAATATAACAATAAATTATAAGACGCAAAAGAAAAATAATTTTTTTTTTGCGGGCAACCAGATTCGGATGACTGACTCAGATGATCATGAGTGTGACGGGTTTTGAAAAATAAAACTGTAAAATGTGTTTTATCATCCTCCATTTTCATCTTCATATAAAGCTGCTTTTGGTGTTTTATGGATTCTAATATACAAAAATTGAAAGTGATGTCTGAAGTAGCCTCAAAAGTGCTCAAAATGCAGGATTTTGCAAATTTGTTTTCCCCATCACCTTTGACTAAAAATTGAAAAATAAATCTGTAAACCAAGAAATAATAAAGTATTGGCCTTACATATGAGGCTCAACACTTATCAATCCTTGTACAAACCTCAGTGAATTGTTCCACTTTAAGAATTCTTTGCACCTGGGATAAACTGATCCCATTTTTTAACAATATTCTATCCCAAACTGCTGTTTCAGAGCAGTTTGTATTCCTACATGTATCGTCTGCATTGTTTGTAAACATGGCGGGTCAAGGCAATTTTCATGTTGGCTGTTTACATTATTGAAATGTTTGAATTAGTTGCCATTAACAGTCATAAATCTTACTAAATTTGTTTAAAAGGAAGTAGATATACCCTCTGCTTGAAAAGAATTTGACAATACAGTCAAAGGCAAATGTAGCCATTACAGACAGGTGGCCTATATAAAGAGGTTTATTCATCATAAAAAAGTTAACAAATGTGATGTTTGAATGGCATTCATATGTAGGTGCACTTTATACAGAGATAGCCTTTAATGCAAGTTTGACTGTAGTTCAGTTGCTTTCGATCAGCACTTTGGAGTGTAGCCTCCAGTAAATTCATTCTTAATTTGGTTTCAGGAAATGGAGACTTGAGTACTGATGATTTTGCAGAACACCTGTTTGAAGCTATTACCAGTTTTCAACAACATCATAATAAGAATGGAAGTGTAAAAGAGATCCATGTTGTCATCTTTCAGAATCAAATGATTCAACCATTTCTTGTTGCATTGCAGCAGTGCTTCACAAAACATAACAAGAAGGGATTTTTTGATAAAATATTAAGTGAGTGTTATAAAATGATGACCTGTCAAGACCCACTTTGAACTTGGAAAACTTTGAGCTTAAAAATTAGCCAACCAAAATGTTATTAGCCAATGGAAACAAAAATGAAGGGGGGGGGGGGGTTAATTTTTGACATGTTTTTGACATCTTCTCGGCCTTTGTCATTTTCATTCATTTTTAAGTCTCCTCCACTTAAAAGAAGTGTTATAATAATTTGTAAATTGAGATTACCATATTTGTAAGATACCAACACAGTTCAGGTGAGTGATGTGGCCCATGGGACTCTTATTGATAATCCCCCCCCCCCCAAAAAAAAAAATCAATATGTGCTGAAATTTGAATAATGATATTGTCATCCTGCAAAACAATATACCTAGTTTTTTAAAAGGTTTTGTACCCAATCAGAGTCTGGTCGTTACTCCTTGTCGTTGTTTGATTGGCTTCTTTGATGAGTTGTGAGACTTACTAAATGCTCCCATGAAGTACCACGGAGAGCAACTAAATCTAAAATAGACAAATGTGTTACCTAACAGTAATTTCTAGAATTTACATCAATTTTAGTAGAACAAAAAGTATTTACCTTATATTGATAAATTTCCACTGAAAATTCTTGACTTCCAAGGAAGATTTTGCTGTTTTCCCACCATTTTTCCTTCAAACACTTTACAATGTAATTGGACAGAGCAACATCTAACCCGATAGATAAAGTTTTTTTTTGTTTTTTAATTTTGCACAATATGGTTACAAGTGCAAACAATATACAGGGTTTTCCCATGGCTGTTATTTTAGTGAGTCTCAGTGATGCACAAAAGCAAAATTCCAGAGTCCTTAGTTAAATTTGTCCCAAAGTCAGTGAAATTTAAGAAAATACATGAAAATAAGGACATACAATTTCAGTCTCAGATTGAAAAAAAAAAAAATACAGAGATTCCGTGCATACTTTAATATGGACTCACTAATATATATGTTTTGCATCCTAAAAAGTTTTTATGTGTCAGAGACACGGAAATCCTGAAGGTGTAACAATTTGTAGCCCCTTTTGGAATCTCTAAGGGCATGTAAGCTCCCTTTTCATGCTGGGCGAGTGGATTTCCTTTGGATGTTGCCCAGGTGGGGAGCACAAATTACTGAAATGTTTGATGACACCTTTGTGTGGTTTAGTATATCTTATATAGTCATATGTACAGTATACCTGTGGCCTATTCCCTACACAAAATCTACCTTACTTTCCTAATTTCCTGCTCCCAAAACCACTAATTGTTTCCTTTAACTTTTGTCACTTTTTTTGAAATCACAAATTTCAATAAACCTTAGAAGAACACTTATCTCCTTGTCTGTAGGTATCTACCATACCAGTAACTCACATACTACCACTCATGTCACGCATTTAGGTCTCTGAACCGTTTACCAATATTTATTAAACTATATAAGATTTCCAAATGAATTTTGTCATGGATCAAAGATACTGCCATTAGTGTTTGATGCAAAATGCTGCTTTACTGTACTTTGTGAAATAGAAGGCAATCATAAAAAAACCCGATATTTGTAGATATTTTCTAAGCAGAGGAATCTTAAGTTGAAAAAAATATGGGCCCCTGAAATTTGAGCTGGGATAGTAGATTTTGAATTTTAGGGGCCCAATTGGCCCATAGATAAAAATGTTAAGCTCTACCACTGATTTTCATAAAAAAATGTTGCGCCCCCCCCCTCCCATTTGATTTGCTTCCTATGCCGCTGTGATACTCATATGCTAAACAGGACCAAAAATGTTAGTCAAGAACAATTTTTTGACCACTTTTGAAAAACAATTGGCTAATGGCAGAGTAAGCCCTGGCTTTTATGAAATGCAGTCAATGTGAGCTTATGTCATCACTTTGTGACTTTTGTGACTGTTGTCAGTGATGTCATTGCCTGTTTGGTCAGTGGCGTTATCACAAGTCAACTTTCAAGTTTCTTGAACCAGATATAGCAAAAGTGATCTATGATAGTGATCATTTGACATAAGACAATGATCATATGACATAAGACAATGATCATATGACATAAGACAATGATCATATGACATGACATAATGGTCATATGACATAAGAGAGTGATCATTTGACATGAAATAATGGTCAAATGACAATAGAGTGATCATATGACATGAGTGATCATATGACACAAGAAAAGTATCATATGATGTAAAAAATTATCATACTGACATAAGCGAGTGATCAGATGACATGAGATTGATCATATGACATAAGAGGATAATCATATGATATAAGAGTGACATATGACATAAGAGTGATCATATGACATAAGAGTGATTACATGACATAAGAGAAAGATCATATGACAAAAGTGATCATATGACACAAGAAAGCATTCATATGACATAGCAATGATCATGATGTAAGAGAGCATTTATATAATGTAAAATTAGCCTTTGTATGACTTAGATAGTGAATAATATGATCTAAGAGATTGATCACATGTTAACTTAATGTTATTTAAAAATACATGCTGTCTATTCAGCGTAGATTTCATGTTTTTAACAACAGGTCACTATACCTGACAACAGGTCACTGTACCTGACAACAGGTCACTATACCCGACAACAGGTCACTGTACCTGACAACAGGTCACTGTACCTGACAACGGGTCACTATACCTGACAACAAGTCACTATACCTGACAACAGGTCACTATACTTAAGCAGTTATATTTCCTATATATACCTCTTACTATATACAATATACAACGTTATAAGAGTTATTCCCTTTTTCTAGATTGCATTTTCTTGACCACAAACTTGGCTGTGGAAAGGCAGAAGACGTACAGCCAATGCTGGGGCGATCAAACGTTCCTTATATCGTCATGCCATCCATGCCAATCAGTATTTAATCGTTGAAGATATTTTAATATTTAAATGATCATTTTTTTCAAATTGAAAACTAAAGTATGGCACATGATGTACTTAATATATTATGACCCTATACCTTTAAAGACAAACTATGGGAGAATGGCTCTCTTGGGAAATAATGTAATAGATCAGCAAATTTCCGTTATTCCTGATATGAATGGAGTCTAATATAACTTTATGAAATTGAATTTTAGGGTCTAAAGGGAATGAAATCACATGGCAACCACAGATTTCCAAGCAGGATGGTTTTACAGTAAATCTGGTCATTTTGGCGGACTCTGACGCCACTGCTGATAAAGCGTTTAATGCTTTAGGGGAGAGTTTAAAAACAGACTTCCACTCGAAAACAATAACTGACAGAATTGTGAAGCAGTTGAGTGCAAACCAGGTCAGTATAAACATACACTGATTATCATCATGGATTTTCATCAGTCAAATAGTAATTGTGTGATGGAAATTCACAAATTGACTCTTTGAAGTCAAAATCCTTCAGACTGTTGCATGTGTTGAATCTCACAATTTCAGCTTCTTCTAAAAACAACTTTTGTTCAATCCTGGCATTTTTGTATATTTTCTAGAGGTATCAATTTCCCCTCTTGTTGAATTTTCCCTTGAGAAGAAACTGACTATTCTTTAATCAAATGAGAAGGTGAATTGGCAATTTATTATTTTTTTTTTGCCCACAGGTAATACTGGCAGCACCTATATAACTTATAATCATTGAATGAAGCTTCAACCATCATTAATCATTTTTAGCTAGCTAAGATGTAAGTCTAGAGAGCTAATGCCATACCCCCAGTGGCAGCATCATTATAGTCATCTGTAGACCTAACTTTAACCTGACCTATATTATCTAACCTCTAGGAACAGGACCTTGATATTTCACATACATATCCATTATGACCAGAGCTTTCAGTTGGTACCTTGAGTTTTGACCTAGTGACCTTGAACTTTGATCTACTTTTCAAAAACTTTTAACCTTGGCTATGGGTTTTAAACCTTGAAGGATAGGGTTGTGATATTTCACATATAGATTTCTTCTGTCAGAATTTAAATGTCTGACTTTTTAAATGAAATTTGGAATTTATGAGTATCAAGGGATTGTAATTTCTTTGGTATTGGTATTGGTTTTGTTGCCGTCTATGGCAAACCAGGCCTTCTGATCGGTCAGAATATCAACATTGTCTGATTTTGATGAAATTTGAAATTTACTGTTATTTGTGATTTCAGCCCTATGGCTTTTATTCCACAAAACCTGTGAAGAACAATTGCATTTTTGTATGTAATAAATGCTGGTTGACATCACATCAACACAACTTGTTTCAAAGTTTGGGGGACATTATGTAACAGAACCCTGTTACAGTTAGCCCTTGTTTCATTTGTCATGGGCATGAATACATTACTCACTTACTCTAGAACAGTGCTGTGTTCAAATCAAAATGTAAGTGCCAGTATCTTTTATTTAATCAGCTACAACCACTAGCTATGCAAAACATGATGACACTTATGTGTCTTTCTTTAAAAAGACACATTCGTTATATATTCTACCAGTGCTATACTATTCAGAAGACTGTAACATTATTGGTATTTGGGCTGTTTATATTATACTTGTTGTTATTCGTAGTTTGTCTGGTACCTTTTCCATTTAAATGACTCCAAACAACACGTTTCAACCAACTTTGGCAGGGAGCTTGATCTTGGAAAGGGGCTTCAAGTTTTCAAAAATGGGGGAGAGTTAGTACCAATAAAGGCTGCAAAAGGGGTCAAACATGGTCAAACTTCTCTCTTTCTTCTCTCTCTTTATCTTTTTATTTCTTTTTTTTACTTTCTGAATCTCCCTTTTCTCTCCACACACTTAACCTACATTATTCCTTTCTTTTCCAGATCAGGGCTTTGAAAGATTTGGAGAACAAGCATGATGTTCAGATTAAAGTCAACCAGAATGACGGAAATGTGGAATTACACGGGAAAATTAGTAACATGCTCGGAGCGACAGATTCCGTGCATAGTATCCTAAAAGAAGCAGAGCTCAATAAACAGGCAAGACAAGAGGCAGATTTAATTAAAGACATGGTTCAGTGGTATTATTTGGAGACAGATGGACAGTCAACAGGCATGAAGGAAGTGGAATATCCATTGAATCTCAATCTGATATTTGAAAAAGCATTCCGAAATCAACAGCCAGATGCTAAGTTTAAAGACAATGCTGGAATAGAATATACCATTAACTTTGCCACTATGCAGGAATATCCCATTTCTGATCCGAAAAGCTTTGTACCAGTCATTCGCAGAAATCATTTGAAAGGTAAAAAAAAACATCCATTCTAGATCAGTATTATGTTGTGTTTGTATGAAATTGTAAACTCATCAACCCCTGAAAAAATGGACTCTTCTGTAAATTAATGACTTGGACAAGTCCAAATGTGTCTTTAGGGGTGAGTTAGTTAACTGTGTGATATATTTTAAAAATAAATGGTGAGAAGCAGAGTTTTGATCTAGTTGATAAATCAGTGCCATAAAAATGTTGGTGATATAGTCACATGACAGAGCAAGGGTATTTTTGTGATGATTGGTAATTTGTTTTGTTGTTGTTTTACTTTCTGCCAAAAATCTTTCTCTTATATGGAAATATCAGCAGCTCTAGGTGAAGTGCCACAAATTTTGACTTGTGCTATGGACTAATGTCAATGCAGTGCAGTTCTTCTACATGCTATGCCTTCCATGACACAAGACTTTAATAGTCTCATCCGAAAGACCCATGACTTTAACTTCAGGTGCCAAGCACTTGGCAAAGAAAAAGTCAATACCATTTTTAAAGTATTTGGTATGACCCATTACCTGACTCCTGTGGTTAATTGTATAATACTTACATACCAATTGTTATTTCCTTCATTACAAGTATATAGAACGACTGTATTCAAATTTCAATAACACAAGTCAGTCGTCATGTGACCAAAGCGTTAAATCGCTTTACGTTTTGGCGTAGGAATACATAACAATTTAGAAATCCTTTCAATGACCATGTATTTGTTGGACAAGTCTTCTCTGAACATATGAATGAATCAATAAGGAATAAAATAACACACATTCATTTCGTATTTTTTTTAGGTCACCTGAGCAAACAGCTCAGGGTGACCAAATGCAATCGTCTTTTGTCTGTCGTCGTCTGTCGTTAACATTTACTTATTTTCAACTTCTTCTCAAGAACAAGTCGGCCAATTTTAACCAAACTTGTTATATAGCATCCCCATTTGAAGCTGCATAAATTTTGCGAATGAAAAGGGGCTAGGACCCATAAGGGCCTCAAAAGGGGTCAAAACTTGGTATATCTTTAAAATCTTCTTCTCATGAACCAATGATTAGATGACTTTAAAATTTTTTGATGCATGATTGTTAAGTCAATAGCTACAAAGTTTGCGAACGAAAATGAAATCTGTCTATAAACAAGCCACTAGAGGACACTTCAGAAACACATGGTACAGTTGTATTACAAATTGCTTAATAACTCAAAACTGATTGACTTTTTTTATTCAAAGATATATGAGAAAATTGTTAGGAATTATCTAATTATCATTTTGACAAAATTTCAAGGTCGAGAGGTCAAAGGCCAAGGTCACAGGCACCTAAACAAATGTAAAATGTAAGTTTTTTTGTGTAAAAGTTAAGACATTTCTTACTACTTCTCGAGAACCATTAGGCTACTTTGAACCAAACTTGACAGGAAGTATAACCACGTAAAGCCACATAAAGTTTACAGATGAAAAGGGGCAAGACCAAACATGGCTGTCATGGCTAAATATAGAACGAATGAGTCAGCAGATATTTTTGATATAATACATGTATCTCCAAAATTATTAAAGCTAGAGAAAAAAATGTTACCTTGAAATGAGCAGCACACAAAAATCAAGAAAAAGGTCAACAGGACCGAAATTATCAGGTAACCCTTTATGGGAGTTATTTCCCCTTTTAAGTTGATTTTTCATGTTTTTGGATGTTTATTGACATTATCTTGAAAAGTATAATAGCTAGAGTAAAAGTGAAAGAAGCACAATTGTTCAGCATGCAAAGATCTACAAAAACTCAACGGGGCCAAAATTGTCAGGTCATACCTTATGGGAGTTATTTCCCTTTAAGTTGATTTTTCATGTTTTTGGATGCTTATTGACATTACCTTGAAAAGTATAATAGCTAGAGTAAAAGTGAAAGAAGCAAAATTGTTCAGCATGGAAAGATGTACAAATATCAACAGGGCCAAAATTGTCAGGTAACTCCTTATGGGAGTTATTTCCCCTTTTAAGGTGATTTTTCATGTTTTTGGATGATTTATTGACATTTATCTCGAAAAGTATAATAGCTAGAGTAAAAGTGAAAGAAGCACAATTGTTCAGCATGCAAAGATCTACAAAAACTCAACGGGGCCAAAATTGTCAGGTCATACCTTATGGGAGTTATTTCCCTTTAAGTTGATTTTTCATGTTTTTGGATGCTTATTGACATTACCTTGAAAAGTATAATAGCTAGAATAAAAGTAAAAGAAGCAGAAATGTTTAACAAGCAAAGATCTACAAAAAAATTAACAAGGCCTAAATTGTCAGGTCCTCGCTTATGGGAGTTATCTCCCTTTAATTTGATTTCTGATGTTTTGAAAATGGATTCTGTCAATAAATGGTTCACTTGGGGGTGATTGAAATTGAATAACACAGGGTACAGTTGTATACAAATGGCTTAAAAACTCAAAACTGATAGATTTTTTGTATACAAAGATATATCAGAAAGCAATTATCTAAGGATCATTTTGACAATGATCAAAGTTAAGTACACAGACATCTAAGTAAACAGAAAATATGATTTTTTTAATTTTTTTTTTATTTTGGGTTTGTTTTTTTTTGTCAAATGTTAGACATTTTTGACTTCTCGAGAATCAGTGGACAAATTTTAACCAACCAAACTTGACAGGAAATTGTTCTCAGGTGACTGTTAATGCACATTGGGCCACTTGTTTAATCTGAAAAGTAATTCAGTACCACAAAACAAACAAAAATAACAGAAAAGAAATCGAAAACACAAGACTAGGATCGGTATTCATAAAGATTCTTAGTCTATACTTAAGTATTAAATACTTAAGTAATTTTTTTCTTACTTAATGGTTAACAAATTTCATAAATTTGGGTGAAATTCTTAAATATAATTCATAAACTTACTTAGCACGAAAAATTGTGCTTAAAGTTTAGAGTACTAAAGAGGACTCCTAAATTATTTAAGAATTTCTTAAGTTTTCTTTTTCATAAAAAAAATGCAATGTTAGAGAAGAAATTTTAAAGGAAGGTTCTAACAAAAAAAACCTAACAATTCTGTAATGTAAACTTAAGTACAGGCAGTGTGACTTCGCGGGAGACTTATTATATGAAAAAAAAAAAGAAATTAATATCTTGAAAGAAATTCAACTGAAGATAAGCCTGTCACTCTGAAAATGCCTGTTACATATGCAATAACTGCAGAAATTGATCAAGTTTATCATTGGAGGATGTCGAGTCACTTTTTTCTAAGCATCAAGTATTTGAGCTTTCAAAATCTCAAAAAAAAAGTCATTTTGTGTTTCATTCGGCTTTATTCACACTTTGGTGGGTACCAAATTGATGTTTTGGTTGGCTAAATCTTTTTACAAACTGGGCTTTCCCCGGATTTCCCTTGGTAACATGCTTAAGTATTACTTAGCTTAGAATTACTCTTAGCATCTTTGTGAGTTTCACTTAAGAATTATTTCTTAGCTAAAAATTTATTTTCTACTTAAGTGTTACTTTAAGTATAAAACTTAAGATTTTTTATGAATACCGGCCTAGGCCTACATCTGTAGCACTCTGTACATGCCCATATTGCGACAGATCTAGGTCATGTTATGAAAAGAAACACCGGCCACAGAAATGAAAATTTGCTTCGTAGTTGCATTGCTTGTAAGTTGAACAAAAAAAAGATTTCCCAGCTGATTCAGCGATTGGTAAAAATGTCAAGTACAGTAGAATGGCTACCTCCAGTTGTCATGAAAGAATATTAGCAGTGACACTCAACCTTTCTGTAGTATATTCCACTGATGAAATATCAGAATTCAAACAAAAATTTGTTGTAAACAACAGTCATCTGTTGGTATGCAAATAGCACATTGTAGGCCCATCAGCCATTTGCACGAGGCCCATTCGGGCAATTCTCTTCTGACACATTTAACCTGCCACTAATAAATGGTCGAATATTAATAATCGCGAACAAAATCTAAGAATAAGTATTCAAAATTGTCCATATCACTAGTTTCTTTCAAAATGATATAAAAAAAAGAAATTAAGCCTTAATTTCATATAGTATTTGCGATTAGAAAAGAGAACTACTGCTCATGTCAAAACAGTCCTTATTTTGGAATGAATTTAGTATCCAGTGGACTACAGTTTCGCTGAAGAATGCTAATATATAGAAATATGAGGATTGTTTTTCATTTTTTGAACATCATCAGGGTATAAAACCAAAAGTGCTGCACGATGAATTTTTTCCATGAGCAATTGCTTTTATATCCCGACGATGTTCAAAAAATGAAAAACAATCCTTATGTCTTTCTAATTCCAATTTGAAATATGGCTTATTTTGCTGGTTTTCAGAGAAATGGTGGGGTATTATTCCTGCCAAGAATTTTTCCCTTATATGGATGTCACCAGCTTTAAGTGAAGTGCCACAAATTTTTATCTGTGCTATGGACTAATGCCAATGCAGTGAAGGTTCTTCTATGTTGTTACTGCTACTTCTCAGAAAGGACTGAAGGGATCTCCTTGAAATTTGGCATAGAGGTCCTCCTTGAGATTTAGCTGTGCATATTACATTTTCAGAGAGATTGGAATCCAACATGGCCGACTTGTGGCCATCTTGGATTTTGACCAAAGGACGTTTGTTACTGCCATTTCTCAGAAAGGACTGAAGGGATCTCCTTGAAATTTAAAATGAAAATTCCCCTTGTGGTCTAGTTGTGCATATAACATTTTCAGAGAGATTGGCCAACAGGCGGCTATCTTGGATTTTGTTGAAAAGAAGTTTGTTAATGCTATTTCTCGGAAAAGACTGAAGGGATCTCTTTAAAATTTGGCATGAAGGTTTCCCTTGAGGTCTAGTTGTGCATATTGCATTTTCAGAGAGATCAGGATCTAATATGGCCGACAGGTGGCCATCTTGGATTTTGACATATGGAAGTTTGTTACCGCTACTTCTCAGAAAGGACTAAAGGGATCTACTTGAAATTTGACATCAAGGTACCCTGTGATGTCTAGTTGTGCATATTACATTTTCAGAGAGATTGGACTTCAACATGGCTGACAGGTGGAAATCTTGGATTTTGACAATGGAAGGATCTTGTTTAAATTTGACATGAAGTTTCCCTTTGAGGTCTAGAATGTACTGAAGGAATCTTTTTTAAATTGATTATGGTGGTTCCTTCTGAGGTCTAGATGTGCATGTTACATTTTCGGGGATATCAAATTCCAAGATGGACATCTGTTGGCCATGTTGAATTCCATTCTCTCTGATTCAGTTCTAGATCAGTTTCGCTATAATCTTGTGAAAAAAAGTATTTCACAGAATTATGGATTTAAGTTGAAATTCAATGTTGAGACACAAAATAAGAGAAAATAAGAGAAAACAACAGTCTTTCATATATCAGACATAGAACATTCCATGGTGGGCGCCAAGATCCCTCTGGGACCTCTTGTGATTGTAATGTTAATTCTGTAGTCGTTCTGATAACAGCTTGAAGTATAACTTGTTTTGCCAGTTTTTGGATATTTTGATTGCACTGTTAATTCTTTAGTCTTTCTGATTCCAGCCTTTACAAAAAGTCACTCCATGACTCAACACGTAACTTGTCAGAAATTTTAACTAAACTGTCTGTTGTAAGACTCATTTTGTTATTTCCAGATAGCACATTTGACACACCAAAGTACTGGAAGGATATGAAAGATTCGGAAAATCTTCTGGTGACGCCGGTTAACCCTGGTGATAAAGAATATCAGGATGTAATTAGCAAGTTCAACCATAGTGTCGGTTCGGCTAGAAATATTATCAAGGTAACATCAATATTCTGACAAATATGACTGTATATCAATATTATACAGTAGTAGGACATAAATAAGACAGTAATACCAGAATTTATTTTCACTATATGTTATTAGTAAATTCTTGTTTTTTTTAATAACATCTCTACAATTCGCTCTTTATCCTATTTTAACAAAACTTGATTCACCGAAAAGTTGAGGTTTTGGCACTTATATGCTAGAAATTCCATTGCAGTCTACTAATTATTTCAAGAGAAATACGTCATTCTTCATAAGAGTAAAATTCTAGCGACACCTCTTTGATGTTTGTTACAAAGAAAATGAATGGATTTATGACGTAATTCATAAACACCAAAATAAAACTATTAATACTGAAGTAATTTATGGATGTAAACTTAACGAAAATGTTATCAAAATTAAGCCCAGATTTCTTGGGTTAAACATGCCATTTTTCATTTATTTTGGATGTCTACAAAATTGAGAGGACAAAATTAAACAAATGCAGAATTACTAAGAATGTATAGTGAAATCCATATTTGGTACTTGGAAGAGTTTGAATTTTAGGTAACAAATTGTAACATTAAAATTACACTGACTAGAGTAATCGTTTCTACTTGTCAACATAAATAAAAAACGTTTCTTGCCATACACATATGTTTCTATCCGTATCATCAGACTGCATGTAATTGTAGTAGCAGATGTCCCTTATTTATCTATACGTGTACTCAATTTTAAAATTCATTAAGCTTTTAATGATGCCATCAAATATTTTAGATGACATGAGTTCCATTTATAAAAGTAGCTCCAGTGAAATTTCCGTATCATACGATGTTACGTATTGTACCAGCACATTGCCCTCTATATTGTAACTTTATGATTACACAAGCATGTAAAAAGGTTATGTATATACTTGTGTTACAAGTATACTCACACATATGGTATTGCATTTTTAGTGTCTTCCCACTTGTACAACTTTCAGAAATTTCAGTGAAAATAAGGTTGTACAGGTGGGAACTGTGTTAATATGTTTGTAACACTTCAGCAGTTAGTTGTAACAACATGACTAAGCAAGCTGGATAGTGAAAATTTATATACTCTATTTATAAAATGTACAAATTTAATCATACTTTTTGAAAATATTACATGCTAGATAATGAAATATCACAGAAACACTTAAGACATTTTCATTAAGAAACTATTATTATAAATCTGCATGTAGTTCAAATTCTTTTAAAATAAAGAGAAATGGAAGCTTTGGCATTCATTAGCCACAAGTGTGAAATTGTCCTTGCTTTGGTTGTAAAAGAGGGAATATAATTTTCAAAAAGTTGGTCAATGAACCACATTTTTAAGGTTCTTGTTAAATAAAATTGACATGCCTGGGGTAAAAAATTTGATTTTCGAACATTTTTCTTGGTTTTTACTTGAAGGGTCATACATAATGTCAGCTTAGAACAATATAAATAACAAAAAGACTGTAGTTCACCATTTTTCTGCACGGATTTTTATGCTCCTAAAAAAATTTGGGGGGAGCATATAGTTGCTGTCATGTCTATCTGTCCATCTGTCTGTCTGTCTGTCTGTCTGTCTATCTGTCCGTCTGTGTGTCCGTCCAAGCTCATATCTCTTAAATAGAAAATCAGAATTTTATTATATTTCACATAAATTATCCTTGGGACATTGACTTTTGGATATAGATCATTTCTGAAAGGTCAGGCCACTCAGTCAGGGCTTTGTCTATAGTATCCACTGGGCCAAAATTTGGCCCCATTCCCATTCCCAATGCAAAATGCATGTATTTTTTCACATTTTGATGAAAAAATTCCCAATTTGATATTAATCTCATAACCGTAATGAAAAAAATTTTATATAAGGGGAAATGCAAAGAACCCTCGCTGCTCAATGGCCATGGCACATCTGGGTTCTGTCAAAAAACCAAAACATTAATCTCAATTTTTCAAAAACAGACTATACAGATAAAACATATTGCCATGACGGATTCCATGCATTATTGTCACTGAGGTTCTAATGATAATGTTTTTGTCAGCAAGAAGCCTGCCACCCCTGTTATGATTTTTAAAATTTAGACCCATCTGTTTGTCAACGGGATGTGCAGATTTACTTTGGTAGACCTATAATTTAAAGAATGAAAAAAAAAAATTGCATGTAGAAAAAAAGACATATATTTGAATATTGATCTTTGATATCCATTTCAGCTCCACATTGAATGATGCAGTCTGTATACTTTATATGTTATCAGGGGTCAACATTAAGGTTTGCCCAGTTGTCTGTGACAAGTCCAAATTGCATTTTGGACAAGTAAATGTTATTTGTTGAAAACAAAAATTCATTCAATAAAAATTATTCTTGTTTAAATACAAAAATGTTTTGCATTTGAATGTTACATTTTATTTAGAGACAAGTCATTTTTTTATTCAGACAAGTAGATTTAAATACCACTTGGGGCAAGTGGAAATTTTCATTATTGTTGAGCCTTGGTTATGTATTTTGTTTCACTGTAAAATTTATCATAACAAAAACTTTTTTCAGTATTTTTTTTATTTTAAAATTTTAATTTACAGCTTGAGAGGATTCAAAACAGAATGTTGTATCAACAGTATGTTGCAAAGAAGAAATCGATGGAAGCCCAAAATCCGCCAGGAACACAGAATGAACGTGAATTGTGGCATGGCACTGCTCCTGAAGCTGTTAATAGTATCAATGCACATGGTTTTAACAGAAGTTACTGTGGAAAAAATGGTAAATATGTTGTAGATTGTTTTTGACATAAGAAACAGGAATTTGTCATCAGAAAATGGGAAGTTGTAATCATCAGAAAACAGGAAGTTGTAATAATCAGAATACAGGAAGTTGTAATAATCAGAATACAGGAAGTTGTAATAATCAGAAAACAGGAAGTTGTAATAATCAGAATACAGGAAGTTGTAATAATCAGAATACAGGAAGTTGTAATAATCAGAATACAGGAAGTTGTAATCATCAGAAAACAGGAAGTTGTAATAATCAGAATACAGGGGTCCTTACCATTGACAGAATCAGACTAGCAAGTATGAGTCAGTCTTACCAATGGTTACGTGTCCCACACAGACAGACCGGTACCTGCTCAGAGTTGGGTTCCTTCCCATGATTCAACAGTTAAGGCAGACAGTGCCACAAAAATACCAATGTTTTGAAATGATCTAAAACTGATCAAAAAAGAAAATTTTGTTGACCCAGATATTACTTTACATGTCTGCCTAGTGTTGCAGCTAAATGGCGGCAACCCAAAACTTCTTCAGTTCTTTTGGAACAACAAAATCCTCAAAAGATTGTTAAGCACAAAGTTTATTTGATAAAATACAGAAACACATATCTGATTTTAACACTGTCAAATGGAATCCACAATTTGGCTACAGAATGGCAAAATACTCTCTTGTCAGAAATTTTGTGGGTAAAGATATCTAACTGCATTTGGAAGGTCAAATTATTGAAAAACAAAATAATTCCTCAATTACTCCAAAAAATATAAGCATTTTCCAAATATCAAAATCAAAGTGAAAAAAACTCATCTTACTTATTTTAACTCATCAACCCCTGAAAAACTATGGACTCTTCTTTAAATCAATGATTTATGCCAGTCCAAATGTGTCTTTAAGGGTTAATGATTTTAAAATCAAATCAGCAGATGCATGTTTATACAGCAGTTAATTAACATTTATCAAATATTTTGATTTGTTGTTCATTTTTGTTTTACGCCACACTCAACAATTTTCCAGTTATATTGTAACATTTCACCCTAGCATGAACTACACACGTAGACACGGGCGAGTTACAAATGTAAACAAACACAGGTCCAACTGCCCCTTTCGGTTGCAGATTTGTCTGTAACTGGCTAGCTCTTTCAGAAAGTAAAACCACAATCAAATTGACTTTAGACACTAGAATATTTATTACAAAGACAGCACAAAATTTAAGTGGTGAACAAAAACCAAAAAAACCAGGTCTTAAATTACCTGTCTGTCGGCCTAAGCCTAGGGACACTCGAATACGAAGAGAAAACTGGTCACACACTGGAACACGTTTAATAGGGCACACACTGCCAAATAAAACCACCAAAGTAAACCAAAAATACATATTTATTTTTCATTCTTCCTATAGCTAAAGTATGAAAACAAATAGTAATTATTTTTACTTAACCCAAACTATTTCACAGGTATCTTGTGCCCCGTGTCAGACCCGATGCCAAAAATAACCACTTTATAAAATCATAAAATAAAGAAAAACAAAAACATTAAAACATACTCAAAATACACGAAAACACACACGACTAGTGTCTAAAATAATCATTCAATTTGGTAGAAGTGAATGATGGCAACAGACAGGAGGGATTAGAAATGAAGTTCACCTCACACGAGCATATCAATAAGACGAAGGAAGGAAAATAGAGTGTAACATTGTGTCACATTTGTTTTATAATTGTAACACTTTCCGGAAGTACCCAAATAACTTAATGAGCCAATGAAATTCATAGAAAAGTGACCTCCGAAGACCTAATGTAATCAAGCTGAACCTGTCGAAGCTTGCTATATTAAGACTGTTAAACGAAGTTAGTACTGTTAAAGTTAAGTAATTAGAAAATAAATGAGAAAGAAATAAAACTATAATAAACTAAATGATAGATCAAAGAAAAAAATCAGAAAGAATAGACAGGTTCATCACAGTATGGTGGTGGCAGCCAGTTTTTAATGATGGAGGCGAGAACCTGGTTACAATGTACCCGTGAAGAGAACACTGGCCTTCCGCAAGTAAACTGGCAAACTTTCTCACAAAAATCAGCTTTAAGGTTCTAGTGGGGCACAAACCTGCACTGACCAGAACGTTTTTAAACCTGTATATAATAAAATAAAAAGCTCGGACAAGAGGTGTTACAGGGAAGCATACTCAAAGAACAACTAGCATTCGGCTCTTTTACACCTTACATGTATATCCAGTAAAATTCAATTCACTTTGAAAGATACGATGATAAATCTATAAATGTGATACTTTTGAGAAGATAAAGTGTCAGGTTCTACAGTGTGTGTAAGCAAAGAAATGGCTCCCTCTTGTAAAAGTTAAAAAGAAAACACAAACTGTCTAGCCTTTGTCTCTTATGTGTTTAAGGTTTACTAAATAACACTCTTGGGAGGGATGACCGATGTGATATTTTAGGAACAGAATGAATATGTTGTGATCCCAAGAGTTAGAAAATGCTTCTTCAGGCTACCAAATACATATATACTTTTTCTGAAGGAGTTATCCCGTTACCCTCACAATTTATCCAAATCTTTCCAAAATTTTGTGTATTTGGTCTATTATTGTAAAACATTTAAAACACTCACCCTTCCTCTTTTTGCAAAAACTTCTTGGATTCCCTAAGTGATATTGAAACACTGATGCAGTAACAATCAGTTTTAAACTGGTCACAGAATATTTATTATTTTACAACACACACACACACACACACACACATATATATATATATAGCTATATATATATATATATATATCTATATATATATATATATATATATATATATATATATATATATATATATATATATATATCAGGACCCAGTTGCACAACAGGTTGTTAAATATAATGTGAAGTTAACCAATGTTAAACCAAAAGGCTAAATATACCTACATGTTTATACACACAATCTTATTAATATTCAAAGAGACCACTCAATATCCCTTGGGCCGTAGGGAATTCTCGTTCAATAAATGAAGCATTGAATTGAATTTGTAATCATTCTTTATGTAAGGAAATACTTTTTTATATTATCAATATGTTTTGCCATTGCAGCCACGAGATTTGGAGACGGTGTCTATTTTGCAGTACATGCTAGTTACTCCGCTAATGACACATACTCCAGAAGAGATGCATCTGGCAACAAACAAATGTATTATTGTAAGGTGCTTACTGGTGAATACACCACTGGCAAATCGGGCATGAGAGTACCACCACAAAAACCATCAAGTGGTGCCAGTCATGTGCTGTATGACTCTGTTTCAGATGGTGGTCTAGGAATGTTTATAATTTTCAATGACACACAAGCTTATCCAAAATATTTGATTACGTTCTCATAGATGACTTGAAGATTCCTTAATGACTTCATGGAAACAAAGACTTTTATTATTCAAATTTGACAAATATGAAAAATTTCTTTTTCTGAAAACACCCTGTCACTCCGGCTGATTTTCCCCATGAATAATATATACCATATTCGATCCAATAAGCACCCAGGGTGCTACAAAAATCAGGAAATAGGGGTGAGTGCTTAATGGGACCAATTAATAGTCAAATTGATGTAAAACAATTACCGTAAGTCTCGTTTTATTCTTGAGAATTTTACTTATGCGTAATTTTGTGAGAGCTCTTGTTCACGAAAATAGAATTATCACGTACTGAAGTATGATAACAGTTTGATGAAGTGGGCATTAAAATTCGCCAAAATATCATCTCGAGAATAAATATAGAAATCGTGTATCGTGAAAATAATGTCCCATGAAAATTTCTGGATTTACAGCAATTTTTTATAAGGCACAGTGGTAAAGTTACTACCGAGAACACTTATCAACATAATTCTGTTGCTTGGAGGCTACAGATAAACTGTTACTGATGGTTTTTCAGGTCAATATCTCCTTGTCAATCAGCTAGAAAAGATTCTCGGTCGTATGTAAAAAGGGGGGAGGGGCAGTTATAAGGAGATGGGCACTTAATGGGTCGAATACGGTATTATAATGCCATACTTTTATTCTAGAATTATGTGTTAATTTGTTCACTGTCTTTATAATGCAGAAAAGGTTTTTACAATTTATTGTAGAAAAAAAAATTTTATTGATCAAAATTTAGGGAGCGTGTAAAAGTAATTGGAAACATAAATCCTGTGATGTCCTAATTTATATACCGGTAATGAAGGCAATATTTCATTCTTTGCAGAAATTACAGAATTAAGTTATGGAAGTTGTTGATGTTTCATGAAATTTGTTTTTCTTTCAATTCAGATTTTCATTCGCTTATTATGGTGTTGATGATAGCCTTAGAAATTTTCAAAGAAATTAAAATACAGTCAACTCTACTGAAAAGGAGACCTTACAATGTGATATTGATTATAACTAGATAACTGTATTCGACCCATTAAGTGCCCCTCCCCATTTTACATGTGATTGAAAATCTTTTCTAGCTGGTTAACCAGGAGTTGTAGACCTGAAAAACCGTAAGTAATAGTTATCTGTAGCCCCTACTAACAGAATTATGTTGATAGGTGTCCTCAGTAATAACTACAACAACTTTACCACTGTGCCTTACTGTTTTACATCAAATTGGATATTCATTGGTCCCATTAATCACCCATCCCTTTTTCCTGATTTTTTTTAGCACCTTGGGCATTTAATGGGTCAAATACGGTATGTTTATTCCTGTGCATTTCTTAAATTTTCAATAAAAATCCTCCTAACAAAAATTCCAGCTACAGCAAAACTCGTTTGTAACGAATTTTAAGGGACCTTTGTTTCCAATTCATTATAAGGACTTTGTGTCATATTGTTATAGTACAGTTTATTTATATCAGAGAGTATGCTGCCTACTGTTGCCTGGAGTAAAAGTCTAGAATTGACTTTTGTTTTTAATGATATTGATCACTTTGATACACCTAGTACTATAAAAAAAGTCTTTTTTAGCATCAAGGGAAATAAAAATTGGTTTGTTATAGGTAATAATTCGTTATATGAAATTCGTTATAAAACTGCTTTTGGACTAAGAATATACAAAGGTGCAATCGGGGATTATTTATATATTTGTTATGTGGGTGACATAGTACAAACCAAGTTCATTAAATTTAAGTTTTACTGTATAATGAGGTTTAAATCTATCTCCCTTACAATTTGTTACTATAGTACATACCAAGTACATTACATTTATTTTTACTGTATGATGAGGTTTAAATCTATCTCTCTAAACAATTTGTTACCATAGATTTGTTATAAGTGAAGTTGACTGTATTAACAATATGTTTTAATCATTTATGGAGATGCAACAGAAATTCAACCATTTTTGCACATTTCTTTAGAATAATTTTTTTACACCAAATTACATGTAACAGTATCAATCAACTTTGTACTTAGTTATATCTGACCTCATAAACAATTAATTTATTTTCTGTGACACATATGTCATCAAGTTCTACATAGATTAAAAATATGTCTGTGTTTAAAAATTGGAACATACAAAGACATGTACACTCTTCCTCAGATACATGTTTGCGAATGATCTCTAGACTATAAGTGCATAAAGTTTAAATTAAAATTATGTAAAATCTGGTATTAACATTGGTTGTTTATTCAAAACAAAGAAATGTTATTTTGATTGAAAACATATTCTGAAAAGTGTTTTTTTTTGTTCATGAGAACAACCTTCATGCATGTATTTTGTAATTTTGCTTTATTTAGTTTGCATCTCTCTAAATTTTACCCACAGTTTTAGTTAAATGCTTTCAATATTTATCACGTTTGTACAGTGGAACCTGTCTTGAGAGACCACTCTCATAAAACACCACCTGTCATGTAAGACCACATTTTGAAAACTTCCGGGGTGGGGGGGGGGGGCTTTAGATTAAAGCCTTCTTTGAGAGACCACCTGCCTTAAGGAGCCACATTTCATTGGCAAATCAGGTGGTATCTCAAAACAGGTTCCACTGTAAATGTATATTTTACCAAAAAGTTTTCACTAAAATCTTGTACACGTAGGAATTGATACAAATTGTGAGGTGTGCGCTGTAGATGTGTATTTCTGAAGACCTGAAGAAGCTATTGGCAACACATCATTATTGGAAAACTTGAAAACATTGTTATTCCGTGTTATGTTGATTTTGAATGACATTTTTTTCCCCAAAAAGTTTTCACTAAAATCTTGTACACGTAGGAATTGATACAAATTGTGAGGTGTGCGCTGTAGATGTGTATTTCTGAAGACCTGAAGAAGCTATTGGCAACACATCATTATTGGAAAACTTGAAAACATTGTTATTCCGTGTTATGTTGATTTTGAATGACATTTTTTTCCTGTGGTTTCAGCCACTGCATTCGGAGATGGTGTCTACTTTGCAGTTCACGCTAATTACTCCGCTCAAGACACATACTCCAGAAGAGATCCATCTGGCAACAAACGAATGTATTATTGTATGGTGCTTACTGGTGAGCACACCACTGGCAGTTCTGGCATGAGAGTCCCACCACAAAAGCCATCAGGTGGTGCCAGTCATTTGCTGTATGACTCTGTAACGGATGGTCGTCAAGGAATGTTTATAATCTTCAATGACACACAAGCTTACCCAGAATATTTGATAACATTCACTTAGATGACCTTGAAGAGGCCTAGACTTTCAGCCTCCGTATCAAAATATGAATAATTCATATATATGTACATTTGTGTCTGCAAAACTTTACAATTGAGACATTAGTTTAATTTTGAGTTGTTTACTCTTCAGTGTTGAAGGTACATATAGTTGTCATTAATAAAGGGCAATTAGTACAACCTTGATGACAGCATATGTTATTAGCTGTACATTTTGTAGATGCTTCAAAGATTCTTTCCATACATTTTTATTCCTGGTCTGGCAATAGTTAGCATTTGATGCCTTTCTTCCATGAAAAGTTATCCAACAGATTAAAATACCACTTGTAGGCGATACAATCTGGAAAAAAAAATGGCAACTCACAACCTGTTAATGTGATACTGCTATTGACCATATATAATAATAACTTATGTGCCCTTTAACCCTAAATACATGTAGTTATAAGTAAGGGAAACAACTCAGAAATTGCTCATCACTTGTTCATTATCTCATCAACCTCTGAAAAACTGGACTCTTCTGTAAATCATTGACTTAGACCAGTCCAAATGTGTCTTTTGGGGTGAATGGGTTAAATGATAAATGTTATAACCACTTTGCTTTGCCATATATTATATACACAAGTACTAATGACAAAAAAATGTCTTGTATTGACTATCAAGGAATCCACATATTTTAAGTTCTTCATTGAGTTCAGAAATTTTCTGTTTAAAGCTTCAAAGCCTTTCATTTTTCACAGATTATGGTGTAGGCCTCTAGGATCAAGCTTTTATTTTATTATTATTATTATTATTATAATTATTATTATTGGCTTAACTAATATATCCTTGGTAATAACTTCACATGGTGAATATGATTATAATGACGTAAACAATGCAATTTTAAATGACTGTGTACTTGGAAAATTTTACTCCACATTTTTGTCACTAGGCGAATTTTCGTCTCTGGACATCGAGAGGGCGAAAATAAAATGAAAGCCAAAGTAAAATATGTGAAACACGGATGTACTTGCCATCCTGGGAGATTAGGATGATCTATGACGAATTTAATATGGAGATGGAGCGAAAATTCTTTCTGTCGTAAAAGAGCAAAACTTTCCTTGTATACAATAACAAATAAACCTTTAATTCAAACTTTTACTGCATGGCCTATATAGTTTGTATAAGGAGTTAACCAAACAGCAACTTAAAGCTGATAGTTCTATTTTTCATTCCTGCATGTCTTACTAATGGCAGCGATATATAAAGCTGATATTAATAATATATGATATTAGCTTTATATATCGCTGCTAATGGATGCAATTATTTAACCCAGGACTGTTAGCTTCATTTTTACCGTTCCATTTATGCATTTGTGACGGTGCAGTGTCGAATTAAGGAGAATCAAACTCGGAATATGTGGTAACTTACCCTAAATCACTTTTATTTCACGAGAGATTGACATTAGCGTAAATGAACATTTGTCAAACATGCAGCTATGTAAGTGTTTCTACAAAATGTTTAAGGTAGTGTGCAAGCAGCGTTATTTATTTATGGACGTTGACTTCTAAAAATAGCTATAAATCCCTTACCGTAGCTTATATCAGCGATATATAAAGCTAATATTACTGTAGCCTTTATAAGCGATATATAGCTAATCTTACCGTAGCCTTTATCAGCTATATATAGCCAATCTTACCGTAGCTTATATCAGCGATATATAAAGCTAATATTACTGTAGCTTATATCAGCGATATATAAAGCTAATATTAGCTTTATATATCGCTGCTTATATATCGCTGCCTTTGTGTAATTACTGTACAGTGAGCATCCGGGTGATACTAAATGAAAAATAGTAAAGAACTATGAAGAACTCTGGATTTTTGCGAGGTTTAGTGGGCATTATTAAGTTTTATTGAATTCAATACAAACAACTTACATTTATGTAAACTTTATATACAAAGAACATGAATTTTTCAGATTTATGATTGACTGATGTAATTTAAGTTAGGTTAATTATAGACACACTTTCCAATTGCGTTTTCTTTGTTTAGATCAAACTCTTGTTCGAATTACTCTTAAACTTTTTATCTAATTATAAGTTTTTGTTGAGCTAATTCTTTTTTTAATTCATTTATCATTATATACCAACCATTTTTAAACCTCTCGTTTTCTAAATATACCGGTCGTAAGTTATTGTTTCATGATGGCGTCTGCTACTCTTGATTCTAGTAGTGGATCGTGAATATATATAAAAAAAAATCAATAATTAGATTGTTATGCTAATTGATACCATTAAATTTGTAATATTTGGATTGCCTGTGATCTAAAGATTACGATTCTGCTGTTTTTGAACAGACAAAATCGCAAATAATGAAAATAAAGCTAGAGTTCTTTAAGGTTCTTTAAAGGTCTTCATTTGGGTGCCCCGTACCGTAAGCTTAGTTGTCGTTGCTTTTTGTTATCATTTGAAGTTATAATTCTTCCTTCCCCCACGACCACCACACCCAACCCGCTCGCCCACTCAACCACCTACCCCCCACCCCCCCCACGCCACCCACACCCCCCCCATCCCCATCGCTCACCCTACCGTCCCCCACCCCACCCCAAAACCACCCACCCAACCCCCCCAAATCCCCCCATCCCCCCACACCCCATCCAACTCACCACCCCCAAGGCACCCCAACACAATTCCCATACTACCATCCCAAGACTCTCTCCCTTAGCCCCCCCCTCCCCACCCCCCCCCCCCCCCCCCCACCCCCCACCCCCATCACTGACACCCCCACCCCCTCCCCCCCCCCACCACCCCCCCCACAACCACACCCACCCCAAGCAACCCCCGCCAGACCCCCCCCCACCCCACTCAACCACCCACACCCCCACCACCACAACAACACAAACACCCCCCCCCCCACCACCCCCGCACCCCCCCCCCCCCCCCCACCCAACACGCCAACTTGCACCCCGCCAACCCCCCCACCCCACAATCTCCCCACCCACCCTACCCGCCCAACCAACACCCCACCTCACCCTGCTCCCCCCCCCCCAAAACCCACCCAAACACCCCCCATCCCTCCGCCCCTCCCCACCCCCAACCCCCACCCCCCCAACAACACCCACCCTCCCACCCACCCCCCCCCACCTACCCCGACCCCCCCACGCAAACCTCTCCACACACACACCCCCCACCCACCCCCCCACCCACCCCCCCAAACCCCCACACCCCCCACCCTACCATACCACCCACCACGCCCACCACCACCCCCACTCGTCCACTCCATCCCCCAACCCCACCACTACGACGACCCCCCAACCCCCCCCACACACCCCCCACCCCACCACCCCACCCGCCCACACCACCCCCACACGTCCAATACCCCCCCCTCGCCCCCCCCACCCCACCCCCTACTCCCCCCCCCCCAACACCATACAAACCCAGTCCACCAAAGCCCCCCACCCCTCCCCATATTTCGCCCCTCCCAACCACCACCCCACCCACACCACTCATCGCCGCACCCCACCATCAACCCTCCCCCACCCCCACACACACCACCCCCCACCCCCACCCCCACAACCCCCCCCCAACCCACGCCCCCCCCCACATCGCCAACACACCAGTACCACCTCCCAATCAACCCACCTCCTGCCATTCCCCAACCCCCCCCCCCCCCCTCCCAAACCAAAAAACACCCCCGCACCCCTCCCCCAACCCCCACCCCACCCCCCGAACCCCCTCACCCCCATCCCCCCCCCCATAATTCCCCCTCAAACCCCCGCCTCCCTGCTCCCCCACACGACAACACGCAAAAAACAAGCCCCCCCACCCCCACAACCCCCATCCCCCAAATCCCACACTCCCTCCCAACCCGACCCCCCCTGCACCCCACCCCGCCGCCCTCCCCAAAAACCCCATCCCCCCCCCCCCCCATCCCACCTACCCTCCCTCACCCCCACCTACACTCCCCCTTTCTCCAACTTTACACCCACCCCAAATTCCCATACACTTGCGCGTTACCCCACCCCACCGCCCCCCCCTCACGTCCCTCCCCACACCCCCCCCATTCGCCACGCACTCCCCCCACCCCCACAACCCCCTCACACACCCCTATCCCCCATCACCTCCACCCCAACCCCACACTCACCCACCCCCCCACATCACCCACGCAATCCCAGCTTCCAACCACCCACAAACCTCCCCCCTCCCAACTCACCCCCCTCACCCACTTTCAGACCACCCAGCCACACCAACCTCCCCCACCTCCCCCTCCTCCATCCACCCCCACGCCCCCCCACCCCCCCACAAAACCCCCAACTCCCCCCCCTGCACCCTCCTCCCCCTTCCCCACCCACCCCCCAACACATCCCTTCTCCCACGACCCCCTACCCAGCCGCCATCCCCCTACCACCCAGCTCCCGACCCCCCCCCCACCCCTAAACCCCCCTCCCCATACCACCACAACCTCCCCCCCCCCACGTCCCTCCTCGCCACCCCCCCCACCCCCCCCCCCCACACAAATGTAGTCAATCCCATACCATCACCCGCAAACGCAACGCAGAAAATAGTGTGCCCTCCCCCCACTCCCCACCAGAACAAACCGCACGCGATAACAATCCGGGAACAAATCACGTACTACAATAGTGAGCCCTCCGAACCGTGACCGCAACGTTGACGAAGCAATAAAATTTAACATAAGAGTTTACTACTACATCTCCATATAAAACTTTTGATCTTATTGATGCATAGCAACATACCCAGTCTAGAGTCTAATTTAAAGCCGATCTCTAATCACTCTAGGAAAGAGCTGTAAACATTTTCAATGTTGTAAACAACACTAACAACACAAAATCCGGAAATACAGAATTTTCTTCATAACCTTTGATAGCTCTGAATCACCAAAGATCATCTGGTGGAATCCTGTGGACTGACAGTTTCCTTTTTTAAAAAAATACATTACATCTCTTTGCCATTCAATTTTGTAAATCGCATTTTCATTGGTCGAACATTACACATCTACAAGAGGTTATCCACACATGACCCCATAGCAGATTGCATTAGATCCTATATATATATCTATGCAACATATCGGAAAACTGAGCTATTAGAGATTGGTTTTTAATTAGGTTACAACGTGCCTAATTTGGTTAAAATGTGGAGAAAGTAATTCCATTTTTTTGACAAAAACCAAAATGTATCGTTTGTCGATTTGCAACATTTTGTTTCTGTCGAATAGCTTGATTATTTCCTCAAATTTTTACCACATTTCTTATACAGGTATTAGAGTCTTGCTAATATCTATGCTATATCCATGGTCGAGTGGTTAGAACATCTCACTTTGAATCATCAAGTCTCTCACTTCTGATCAGCATGGGTAGGATGTAATTATTTGTTCTGTTGTTAAAATGTCATCTATATACAGTCAAACTTGCATTAATGGCTACTTCTGTATAAAGGGCACCTGCCTATAAAGGCCATTCAAATACATTGTATAACCTTTGTTAACCTTTTTTTTAATAATGAAAAAAACGTCTTTATAAAGTCCACCTATCTATAACGGCAACTTTTGCCTGGTCCCATCAGTGGCCTTAATAGACAAGTTTGACTGTATTTTTTTTTCAATTAGTTAATTGTGTGTTGTTAAATGATTCTTCAGTCCGAGATCTTTGTAATTTTGTTTGATCAAAAATGTAAATCGCCATAATGATCCCCATGAGAAGTAAAAATGAAACAACTCCATATTCTTAAGTCTTTCAAATCAACTGATCTAAGACAAGGCCGAATTTTATGCCCCGATTTTAAGCGATTTTTTTTTTAAACCTGATTTTACATATAAAAAACGCTTAAAATCGGTTCAGAAAGTTGGGCCTAATCTAAGACAGTAGAAAGGAGTATACCATCCAGATACTGAGGGGTGACAGGGTTAATACACCAGCTTTGTACTGGTTCTCTCGCATTCCACTTTTTAACATTGTGTGCGTTGTTAGTTTACACCTCGGGTGAGTGGTTTAAAACAGTTCAGATTTGCTCACGTCGGATCGGAAACAATCCATTATATATGGTGAATTTGATCTCTTGAGTTATATAAAGAAATTAGACGTGAAATAATCAATTGTGTCATATTGTAATCCTTTAATGTTGCTGTTCATGATTAAATAAAATATTTTGAAAAAAATAATTTTTGTTGAACTTTTTTCATTGAAATTGATGACTGTGATTAAAAAGTCGGAATTATACACCTTTTCTCTAGATCTTACATAAATACAGTAAAACCTGCTTTAGCGACCACCTGTGTATAAAGACCACCTGGTGATAAAGACGGGTTTGTTGTGTCCCTTAGGGGGTCTTTATATACAAGTATCACTGTACTATAAATCCGTCTATAATTTGTTAGTCACTTTATCTACACCAACGAACTTTAACAATTCGGTAATACCTATATACACAGGCATGTCAAAAGGTATTGGGGACACAAGAGGTCTATAGACAGGTAGTTACGCACAGTTATGGCTCGTAAAATGTCATTGGTGAACACAAGGATCTATATAGACAGGAAGTTGTTTGCTTCCTAAAATATCATTTGGGAACACGAGAGGTCTATACACTGCTTACTTTTTCAATGTGTCTGCATGACGCTTATCTTCAAGGTGTCTGCAGGACACTTACCTTTTCAAGGTGTCTGCATGACGCTTACTTTTTCAAGCTGCCTACAGGGCACTTACTTTTCAAGGTGTCTGCAGGACACTTACCTTTTCAAGGTGCCTATAGAAGGTCTCGGGTTCGGGTATGATTGTCAATATAGACAAAACAAAGGTAGTTATGTTCAGAAATAGTGGACCTGTACATCAAATGAATTTTGGACTTACGAAAATAAACAATTGGAGATACATGATCAGTTTTGTTATTTAGGCGGTCTCTTCAATTACAATAAGTTTAATACAGTTTCAAAACATATAGCTGATCAAGGTCGAAAAGCTCTATTTAGCTTGGTAAATAAATGTTCTAGTGTGAATTTAAATTTTAATATTTTATTAAAACTTTTTGATACCTACGTTTGTAGTGTACTATTGTATGCATGTCAAATATGGGGAAATAATAATGTTGAGATTGAAAAAAATACAGTTAAACTTTTGTGAAAGAATGTTATGTGTGAAAAAAAACTGCTTGTAATTCTATGATATATGCGGAACTAGGTCGCTTACCTTTAAAATCTCAAATTGTGTACCGAGTTATAAAATATTGTTTTAAATTATTACAAAATGATAACTTCAACATCGTATAAATTACTATTCGAAGATGCCGAGGTGAGTAAACAAATAAATGGGATCTGGGTGGGTTTTGTGAAAGACACTTTTTCCTTTAGGTTTTGGAGAAGTGTGGCAAAGGCAAACACCAAATGACAATTTACTTTTACCTGTAATTAGACAGAGGTTGGAAGACCAAGAGACTCGAACAATTGACAATTATAATAAATGTTATTTATATAAATATATTGTTAGCGAGGTTCATCTGCAATACTTTTTAACAAAATATCTACCTAAACAATATCGAATTCTTATTTCACGTTTAAGATTATCTGCACATAATCTTAAAATTGAAACAGGTAGATATCAATATATACAAAGAAATAATAGATTATGTGAAAATTGTAATCTTTCCCAAATTGAAGATGAATACCACTTTGTTTTGATTTGCCCAAAATATATAAATTTAAGAATGAAGTACATAAAAAATACTGCAGAATACGACATACTTTCAAATTTATACAATTACTAAGTGTACAAAATTTTAGAGAATTACTTTTATTGGGGAGATATATTAGGGAAGAGAACAAAAGAATAAGACATGCTTTTGCAGTAATTTCATATAATCATTTATATCATAGAACAAGCATTTTTTGTTATTATTTCTTATAATTTGATATGAATTATCATTAACTTTTACCTATGTTTTTGTGAAAATGTGTAAGCCTCACTGTTGCATTTTATTTTATTGTTTTCTATATCTATATAACATGTACCAATAGACCTATGGTCTAAGGATTGAAATAAAGTAAAGTAAAGATTCCTGGAACCAGGTCAAACCAAACAGAAAAAATGGTTGTAGCTGTTCCTTCCCAAAGTGCTCAGCATACAGTCTAAACGGTTTCATGTTAGGGCAGACATGGAATGTAAAAGAACACTGCATTGGCATCAGTCCATAGGCATGGGTCAAAATTTGTGGCACATCACGTAGAGCAGTTGATAACTCATTGAAAAACTCTTGGCAGGATGTAAAACAAAAATAAAACAAATAACAAGAGGCCTAATGAGCCTTAATGGTCACCTGAGTAAAAATGCCATTCATTTTGAAAGATATAGGCCACTATGTTTAGTCCCCCCTTTTTAGCCCTAATAGATCCCAGCCACTTTTCATTTGCTCACTTTATGCAGCTTCACATGAGGATGCATCCTGCCATGTTTGGTTAAACTTGGTCCTCTTGATCTTTTTCAAAACAACAATAACAGTAAAACTGATGGATGTTTCCCGAGACCTTCCCAATATTTCAAGGATATGTTCTGAGTGACCTTGACCTTTTATAAATGACCTTGAGTCACCTTTGTTTAAAAGCCCCTGTCCCAAGGAACATTTGTATGAAATATAAAATTCTGATGAATGTTTTAAGGGATATCTGCTGACAGACCTTGGCCTTTCAGAAATGACATTGAGTGACCGTTGTCTGAAAGTCCCTGTCCCAAAAAACATTTGGGGAACATATGAAAAATTTCAGATACCAAAGTATAAATCAATAGAATGTCCAGGACATAGATACAAATCCGGTAAAATGGACAAACACGGACCTCTGGAAACCAAGAGGTGGGACCAGGTGCCATGGAGGAGTAAGCATCCCCTGTCGACAGGTCACACCCGCCATGAGTCCACAGTCAAGTCCAATGAAACACGTGAGGAGTGTATCCTCGTCACAATTGGTACAGACGTCTCAACAACCGCCAACGAAAAGGCAACCCAACATTTCACTTAGTGAAACAGAGTAGTCGCAAACAAGACTATTATACCGACCGTAAAATTTGCGGAACGTTGACATTAAACGCGGTTTTCAATATCCCCGTGTCAATAATTTGTCAGTGAGTAGTTTACCTCTGTATATGAAATCTTCATATGTTGTACACGCCCTGGCATATCGGATCATTTGTGAAATATAAACTCCATATGCGGGTGACTGAGGGATATTACTATTAAATGTGGAAAATTTACGATGGGAAAGCCGAAATCGTCGCGTTTGTCGTATAGCTTAGTTGCTAATTTCCCGTCTGTGTTGATATTAAGTAAACTGTATAACTATGAAGCGTGTGTGCTTGATTCTGTTGTATCTTTAATTTCTAGTTCGCTGGGATATATCGCATTGACATATGTATGAAAATTGTCATTATTAATTGACAAAACGTCGTCGATATATCTAAATGTCAAATTAAAGGACATCGCTAACTTTTTCTTCTTTTTATTCAGCAGTTTCTGAATGAAGTCTGCTTCGTATGAATAAAGGAACAGGTCGGCCAATAAAGGAGCACAATTGGTTCCCATAGGAATCCGACGGTTTGTTGAAAGACACCGTCTCCGAACATTACAAATATATTGTTTATTAGAAATTCCAGCATGTTTTTTATATCAACTTCAGTATATTTATGTGTAGAATCAGAGTGGTGTTTGACGAAACAAGTATCCTGATAGCCAATCACTAGATATTTAAATTTTCGGGTACCACCTTTAGTGAAAAAACAGTTGTCTATGATGCTGAAAAGTCTTTCTTTTATTTTTTATGTGGAAAAGTAGTGTAAAGAGTAGAGAAGTCATAGGTTTTGATACTGTGAATTCGAGAAAAATTGTGTGCCTTCAAACTCTCTAAAAGCTGTTTAGAATTTTTAAGTATCCACATCTGATTTACACCGCTTCTGGAATAAGCAACTGTACAGTATTGTTGAAGTTTCTCCTTAACGGCTGTCAATATCTTGGTAAGGAATAAAGATAAAGGTTTGGTAGAACATTTGCTGGATCCTGCTATCTATCTTTGCTTATATGTGGTTTTATGAAGTTTAGGTATCCAATATAAATGTGGTAGCTCGAAATCGGTATCCGTTGTAGGCATAGGCGTCGGAGCCGGGGGGCTAGGGGGGGGGGGGCTTAGCCCCTCCACTTTTTTTGCAAAGATAGGCATAGGTGTTGAAAATTGGGGCTTAGCCCCCAAGACGTTTCTGGCGTGTGTGTGTTTTAAGTTGGTTTAGCCCCCCACTTCTGGCGTGTGTGTGTTTTAAGTTGGTTTAGCCCCCCCCCCACTTTCAATTTGCTTCCGACGCCTATGGTAGGTATATCAAATGAGCTACGTGTGTATGTAGGATTTCCAGAATTCGTATTAAACCCAAGTTCTTCTAATAAACAATTATAGTAATGTGCCTTACATATTTGAGGCTTTGTCTGCTGGTACCAATACATATTGGTCATGTAATCTATCCAGTTCAGTTACTAAATACAGAGGGAAAACGTGTTTTCATAGTCCCTTAAGTTTTCGAATACGAGATTTTATCAACCATCGTATGGTTTTCAGCCATTCAGACAAAGTGTCTGGTTCTACGTCTTCATGTTTGGCCCATCGTCTGGCATAATCTTCGACAGAATCCATAACTAAACTGAAATTCTGACGCCAATTAAAGAAACGGGCTTCCCGGTATTAAGGGTCCCTTAAAATAAGATTTTTGAGGCTTTCATTTTCAACAATAGATACGTCGACGGTAATGACATGCCCGATAGGATTGTATTTGAAAGGAGATGAAGCACATGAACACGTGACAGTGTTGTGTAGAAGATGGTTGATGTCTAGGCACTGCAAAACCTGTTTGTAATTGAATAGCTTGGATGCCATGCTAGGTGTTTAGCGATAAGCTCGGACAGACAGACACAACTATATACTCCCCCGAAATTCTAAATTTTTCCAGGAGCATAAAAATTCTTAGATAATTCATAACAACGTTTTATTATAGCTTTTTGTGCAAAAAGTCAATTAGTTTTTAGTCAATAAGCCATTTATATAAAAATGTATCCTGTCATTTGAAGTGCCCCCTGGTGGCTTATTTATGGAGAGATTTCCTTGTCATTCGATCATTTTGTAGACATTGACTTGTCAATCATACAGGCGAAATTTGAAAGAAATCTGGTGATTGGTTCCTGAGAAAATGATTTTCAAGATGTAGCTTCTAAGTTTGGGCTTTTTTATTGACCCACTGGTTCCCGAGAAAAAGTAAAAAGAAGTCTTAAAGTTGCTAGAAAAATGATACGGTGAAACCAGTAAATAAAGACCACCTTTTGGACACAACAAAACCAGTCCTTATAAAGTTTTTATACAGAGGTTGATTTTACACAAATGGTAGTAATGGGGACAGCAAAATACGGGGTATTTATATACAGGTGATCGCCAAAACTGTGTTAGGTGTGTATGACTTAACAACTTTCTCATATATCTATATATAGAAAAAGTCAAATCAGTTTTGAATTATTACTAGTAATCCATCGATATAAAAATGCACCTTTTTTCTTTTTGAAGGCCCCCTTAGTGATTTGTTTATTGGCCGATTTGGTTTTCATTCTCAAACTTTTGAGACATTGACGGACAATTCCTTCCAGGTTTGGTCAAAATACTGCATTACCTTTATACTGATAGATCATCAGTACAACACAGCATTTCCTTTGTGCTGATAAATCTGTACAGTACAACATTACCTTTGTGTTGATACATCATATGTGCAATACAACATTAGCTTTGTGCTGATACATCATCTGTACAGCATAGAATTAATTGTGTCGATAGATTATCCGTACAATACAGCTTTACATTATTTTTGTGTTTATAGATCATCAGTGCAGCATAGCATTCCCTTTGTGTTGATAGATCATCTGTACAGTACAGCATTAGCGTTATACTGATAGATCATCAGAACAGTACATTAGCTTTGTGCTGATAGATCATCTGTACAGTACAGCATTAGCTTTATACTGATAGATCATCTGTACAGTACAGCATTAGCGTTATACTGATAGATCATCTGTACAGTACAGCATTAGCGTTATACTGATAGATCATCTGTACAGTACAGCATTAGGTTTATACTGATAGATCATCTCTATAGTACAGATCATCTGTACAGTACAGCATTAGCGTTATACTGATAGATCATCTGTACAGTACAGCATTAGCGTTATACTGATAGATCATCTGTACAGTACAGCATTAGGTTTATACTGATAGATCATCTGTACAGTACAGCATTAGCGTTATACTGATAGATCATCTGTACAGTACAGCATTAAGTTTATACTGATAGATCATCTCTATAGTACAGCATTAGCTTTATACTGATAGATCATCTGTACAGTACAGCATTAGCTTTATACTGATAGATCATCTGTACAGTACAGCATTAGCGTTATACTGATAGATCATCTGTACAGAACAGCATTAGGTTTATATTGATAGATCATCTCTATAGTACAGATCATCTGTACAGTACAGCATTAGCGTTATACTGATAGATCATCTGTACAGTACAGCAATAGGTTTATACTGATAGATCATCTCTATAGTACAGATCATCTGTACAGTACAGCATTAGCGTTATACTGATAGATCATCTGTACAGTACAGCATTAGGTTTATACTGATAGATCATCTCTATAGTACAGCATTAGCGTTATACTGATAGATTATCTGTACAGTACAGCATTAGCGTTATACTGTACAGTACAGCATTAGCTTTATACTGATAGATCATCTGTACAGTACAGCATTAGGTTTATACTGATAGATCATCTCTATAGTACAGCATTAGCTTTATACGGATAGATCATCTGTACAGTACAGCATTAGCTTTATACTGATAGATTATCTGTACAGTACAGCATTAGCTTTATACTGATAGATCATCTCTATAGTACAGCATTAGCTTTATACTGATAGATCATCTCTATAGTACAGCATTAGCTTTATACTGATAGATCATCTGTACAGTACAGCATTAGCGTTATACTGATAGATCATCTGTACAGTACAGCATTAGGTTTATACTGATAGATCATCTCTATAGTACAGCATTAGCTTTATACTGATAGATCATCTCTATAGTACAGCATTAGCTTTATACTGATAGATCATCTCTATAGTACAGCATTAGCGTTATATGGATAGATCACCTGTACAGTACAGCATTAGGTTTATACTGATAGATCATCTGTATTGTACAGCATTAGATTTATACTTATAGATCATCTGTACAGTACAGCATTAGCTTTATACTTATAGATCATCTGTACAGTACAGCATTAGCTTTGTGCTGATAGATTATCTGTACAGTACAGCATTAGGTTTATACCGATAGATCATCTGTACAGTACAGCATTAGCTTTATACTGATAGATCATCTCTATAGTACAGCATTAGCGTTATACGAATAGATCACCTGTACAGTACAGCATTAGCTTTGTGCTGATAGATTATCTGTACAGTACAGCATTAGGTTTATACTGATAGATCATCTGTATTGTACAGCATTAGCTTTATACTTATAGATCATCTGTATAGTACAGCATTAGCTCTATACTGATAGATCACCTGTACAATACATTAGCTTTACATTGATATATCACCTGTATAGTATAGCATTAGCTTTATACTGATAGCTTATCTGTACAGTACAGCATTAGCTTCGTGCTAATAGATGATCTGTTTAGTACAGCATTAGCTTTATACTGATAGCTCATTTGTACAGTACAGCATTAGCTTTATGCTGATAGCTCATCTGTATCTGTACAGTACAGCATTAGTTTTATGATGATGATAAATCATCTGTAAATTACAGCATTAGCTTTGTGTTGATAGCTCATCTTTAAAGTACAGCATTAGCTTCCTGCTGACAGATCATCTGTACAGTACAGCATTACCTTTCTGCTGATAGATCTGTACAGTACAGCCTTAACTTTCAGCTGATAGATCATCTGTATAGCAAGTACAGCATCAGCTTTATGTTGACAGATCATCTGTACACTGGAACCAAGAAATGAAATTCTCCAGACAAATGGCGAAATATGGATCCCAAGTTCAATTGTTTTGTGCTTATTTCTTTGAAAAAGCCTAGTTAAACAAACTAGGTGAACCTCTGACTGATGGAGCCTAAAGGTTCCACAGTGAAAAAAATTAGGTCGCATGTGAAAATTCCCATTAACACATTCTCATAAACATTGGAAACTATTTGCTATCAGTCAAAAAATTTATTTCAATTTTCTTACAAAAATGTTATTTGAAGTGCAGAATCTGTTGGCCTATAGACAAATGTTTCCGACAATCATGGTATATCATTTCATTTTCCATTTTTAATATAAGATACAATGGCAAAATAGTTTTTTAAATTTAAAATACCGAAGACACATGTAAACCTTGGCAACAAAATGATAAAGCACTTAAGACAGTTGACATAATATGATATATGGAAGGATTGTGGCATAGTGCGCTCATACCCCTAGATCCTCCCACTAAACGAATCTCCAAAGATACTTTCTGAATGTCAAAAGTAAATCAAACTCTAAAATGATACAGATGATCAAGCTCATATATTACCTAGATTTTTTCCTTGTTCATTATGACTCATGAAAACATAAAAATGAACTAAGTCTGATACAAAAGCATATTCTGCTGTCGTGGCAAATGCAGCAATAGCCAATCAGATTGGGATGTGTACAATGATATGCACGTTCAACTTTTACAACTCCTGACACACATAAATCATATAACAAAATAATCAATTTCATGTTAGAGCTAGAAAAGAAATGTATGCATAGAATTAAGTAAAAATATATTATATTGAAAAAAAAATTGTCCAAAATGGTCAGTGTAGTTGATTTCTGATTTAAAGTCATATTTTCAGTCACAAGACAAAGAATATGGGAACTGAAGGGGAAAAATAGAACATAATCACAAAAAAGAAATTCATTTATATCAAATAAATGCATGAATATGCATAACTCTGAACACGTACTACTTGTCCTTGCATGCTGTAAAATGATCTACACGATACATGTACAAATTTAAACATGGTCAAAGTTTGATTGATACTACAAAAATAACTCTCTCCAATGTGCGTGCTAACCATCTTCCACAAGAATTTGAAAAATGGACACACAAATTTAATATCTATATTTGTGCAAGCTTAACCATGGTGAAAACAAAGATATGAATGAAATACTTCATAATGAATGACATTTTGATGTGAGACAAAGAGATTCAAGTCTTGTTTGAATTCCCATGATTCCTCTGCCAAAAAGTTTTTTTTTTTTTTAAATCCTCCTTGGAATGCACAAATTCAAATGTTGCTGATCTGTAATCATTACCACTAACTTCTCCAGCATACCGATACAGGCCATGTGCATGTATTTACTTTGGTTTTTTTCTTTATATTCTATTCAATATTTTTGTCAATTTCTGTATACTGTAATCAATATTCTTTGACATATTTTAAAATCAAATCCAGCTTTTAACTACAAAAGCCAATCACGTGGTACAGAGATGTCCGCATACTAAAATAAACAGGTCATCAAAATGACTTCTCAAATATTTATATTTTGTACTTTTAACTAGAGTATATCATTCCACAAACTTTTTGCTGATTTTTTTATTCCTGTATACCGAGACAAATTCTTTGAAGCCTGCTTCCGTTGATCCAACCATAGTCAAATTTCAAGCCTTCCCAAGATACCTCTGCTATCTATCTATCTATCTATCTATAGATATATATATATATGTATACACACACATATATATATATATATATATAATATTGCAGACACTCTGATGTGTGATTTCTTCGCAGACCCAGTTTTCTTAAAAATTCATGCATGTCACTGATCCAGCTGAAAAAGCCTCTGCAGACCTCACAATGTAATTCCAAAGTTCATTCAAAAAAAGAAAACAACCGAGTCAATTTATATGCCGATGCATTCCAGTATGAAATATTTGTCCACGTTTCCATACAGAACAACATAAACAACATCCTGTCCCTTTGAACTAGATGAAAATGAGAGTGTGACTGTCACTAATGCACTTCTGACGATTCTGGCTTCGCCATGTGAATTGCCGACTCTGACAATGTACTGTGTGGTGTCGAGTGTGGGGTACTATGAGGAACGGCTTGATGTTCCATGGTGGTAGAATGCACACCTAGACTGGCAGCAGCAGCTGCGGCAGCTGCAGGATTCGGGAATGGATAGCCAGCTCCATTTATTCCCTCTGGGTAAGCTGGGTATCCAAATGGTGGACGAACATTACCTGCAAAAAACATGAAAATGTACCCGTTAATACAAGTTGAAGGTGAGTAAATAAGTAAATTTTCCCTCTACACTATACAAATTATATGTAGGAAACATGGAACACAACTGATGATGTGTTTTAACCCTTATCCCGCCACTCATCTATAGGATTACTCAGCCAGCCACTGCAGCACATATATACTAGTGTATACACACCACTGCCAGATTAAAAATGTAAATTTTTATCCATTTGAACTGGTCACTTTGAATTGTAATTGTGTGTCAACATGATTTTAATAAGAATGATTGCTATTAAAGGTTTTGAAATGTTTTTTAGATTGGATATTCATTGTTAATTAACAGATTTTAATTTCCGCGACCGTAGTTGCTTTCCATGACCTGGCATGAGTGTAACCGATGCGGCCAGCATTGTGGATTTAGATGCTCACAGAAATTAATTAAGTTTGAGACAGTGATTTGTCTAAGAAA